>CM019063.1:509682110-510259672 GCA_009667805.1 Leptobrachium leishanense | reverse complement strand
AGTCTGCAAAAGCCAAAACAGAGTTCCAACACGACAAGCCAAATGTTTACAAACCCAAGACCAGTTAGCCAGCTCTTCCAGACATCAAATCAATAACGACACGATTCCTACCCAGGCACACCCAATGTGGGCTATAGGAGAGTTATTTACAATGAGGAAAAACACACCATATAACCAGATCAAGCCTGACCTAACAACCCCACCGTCCTATCAGCCACAGCCAAGCCCGGGGTCTGTTCCCAGAGTACGTTCACCTGAGGCAGCTGGAATTTCAGATGTAACGAAGTACCTGATACGCCGTGAAATGGTGAGTTCCGGTCTCCTGAAGTTTGACGACCGTCCTGAAAATTATTGGGCCTGGAAGTCATCTTTCCTTAGCAGCACCCAAGACTTAAACATGACAGACAGAGAAAAACTAGATCTACTCTCTAAATGGCTCGGACCAGAATCTTCCGAACAAGCCAAAAGAATTAGGTCCGTACACGCTCACAACGCAAACAGGACTCGCTATGGTGTGGCAGAGATTGGAGGAAGGTTATGGATCACCAGAAGTAATTGAAGATGCACTCCTGAAGAAAATTGAAAATTTACCAAAAGTAACAAACAAAGACAATCAGAAGTTAAGAGAGCTTGGAGACATACTCCTGGAGATGGAATCAGCAAAAAATGGTGGACACCTACCAGCTCTCTCATATCTAGACACTGCACGTGGGGTCAACCCTATAATAGTGAAGCTTCCTTACAACTTGCAAGAAAGATGGGTTACAGCAGCGTCAAAATACAAAGAATGCTATCAAGTGGCATTTCCACCTTTCTCCTTCTTCACGAAGTTCATAACGAACCAAGCAAAAACCCGCAATGACCCAAGCTTTGCCTTTTTGAACCTGGGAAACCCAAACTATAGCAGAACAGAATCACTGCAGCCGAACAGGGAATCAAGGACAACGGTGTCTGTACGGAAGACAGAAGTACCACCTGAGTCTGAATACGTCAACAATAGAATCGCAGAAAAGAAAATTGAAGATCCAGACGATCAGTGTCCGATACACAACAAACCTCATCCTCTGAAAAAATTTCGCGGTTTCAGAATCAAGACAATCGAAGAACGTAAGTCCTATCTTAAAGACCATTACATCTGCTTCAGATGCTGTGCTTCAACTCAACATCTCGCAAAAGATTGTAGGACAGCAATACAATGCAGAGAATGCCACAGTGACAAGCATCTTTCTGCAATGCATCCAGGCCCAGCACCATGGGCAGAGGAGAACGTAACCACCCAAGAAGATCATGGTGGGGAGCAAAAAGAGGACGTAGCACCAGCAATAACGTCAACGTGTACAGAGATCTGCACAAAGACATTTAGTCCTAGATCATGCTCAAAGATATGTTTAGTAAAAGTATATCCTGAAGGTCACAGAGAGAAAACTGTGAGAATGTATGCAGTATTAGATGAGCAGAGCAACAGGTCTTTGGCCAGAACAGAGTTTTTCAACATCTTCAACGATAGTGGAAATCCGGTTTCATATACCTTGAAGACTTGCTCAGGTATTATAGAGACATCAGGGAGAAGAGCAACCAACTATATCATCGAGTCAATAGATGGAAAAACACAGTTGTCCCTCCCAACTCTCATAGAATGCGATACGATACCAGATGATAGATCAGAGATCCCCACGCCCGAAATTGCACGTCGACATCCTCATCTGAGACAAATAGCAGAAAAGATACCAATACTTGACCCAGACTCTGCAATCCTCCTCCTACTTGGAAGAGACATACTGAGAGTACACAAGGTTAGGGAACAGTACAATGGGCTAACAAACGCACCATTTGCGCAACGTCTCGACTTGGATGGGTTATCATTGGTGACGTGTGTCTGGACGGAGTTCACAAGCCAACAAAAGTGAATGTCTACAAAACGAACCTGTTGCAAAATGGACGCACGTCATGTTTGAGCCCTTGTACAAACAACATGCAAATCAAAGAGAGACTAGTCCTCTCGAAGCAACACAGAAGCATCAGGTCTACATGGCGACTACAGCTTCAACAGAAGATACAGATAGATTAGGGTGCAAGGTGTTCGAAAGAACACAAAATGATGACAAGGAAATACGACCACAAGTCACAGCGTTAATTACTAAATCTACCGGAGGTAGTCTAGGCACGTACAGGTTTGAAAGATTCTCAAGTTGGAAGTCACTTACTCGAGCAGTAGCAAAACTTATTACTTTAGCCAAATCTTTCTGCAGAGCTACAAACACTGACAAGTGTGATGACAATCATCTCGTACAAGCTAAAATCAACATTATCAGATGTGTACAACAAGAAGTTTTCAAAGAAGACATCAAGTGTCTTACTAAAAGAGAAGAGCTCCCCAAACATAGTTCACTTAGAAAACTGAACCCTATCTTGGATGAAAACGGAGTCATGAGAATTGGAGGTCGTATGTCAGCAAGTGACATAACTATTGAGGAGAAACATCCCTACATCATACCCAAGAACCATCACCTTTCGTTGCTATTGATAAGACATTATCATGAACAAATTGGTCATCAAGGACGCCACTTCACTGAAGGAGCAGTCCGGTCATCTGGATTCTGGATTATAGGAGGTAAACGACTAATCTCCAATGTAATTCATAAATGTGTAATTTGTAGAAAAATTAGAGGAAAACTTGAAGAACAAAAGATGTCAGACTTACCCATAGATAGACTTACTTCGGAACCACCATTCACGCATGTTGGATTAGATGTCTTTGGTCCTTGGAACGTCTCCTTTCGTCGGACCAGAGGACACAGCACAGGGAGTAAGCGTTGGGCCGTTCTGTTTTCTTGTATGAGCACTAGAGCAGCACACATAGAAGTGATTGAGTCCTTGTCTACGTCAAGCTTCTTCAATGCCCTGAGAAGATTTATTTCTATCCGAGGACCCGTAAAGCAACTTCGCTCTGACTGTGGTACGAACTTTGCAGGAGCTTGCAAGGAACTGAAGATTAACATGGAAGGCTCTGAGATGGATACTTACCTTCAAGAACAAGGATGTATTTGGACCTTTAATCCTCCGCATGCATCACATATGGGAGGAGCTTGGGAAAGGATGATCGGAGTCGCTCGTCGTATTCTAGATGCCTTGCTTCTAAAAGCTACCTCTACACGTCTTACACATGAAGTCCTGACCACACTCATGGCTGAAGTCATGGCCATCATGAACGCTCGACCTTTAGTTCCAGTATCCACAGATCCTGAAATGCCAGAAGTATTGACACCCGCGATGCTTCTGACTCTGAAAGTCAAAACAACAACGGCACCTCCTGGAGATTTTGAACTCAAAGATCTTCATACCAAGCAGTGGAAGCAAGTGCAGAGTCTTGCAGACACATTCTGGAGACGATGGAGACAGGAATATTTAGTGACGCTCCAGCCACGCAGGAAATGGCAAGCTGACAAGCCTAAAGACACTCAAGTTCATAGAAATGAATGGCCTGTTGGACTTATTATCAAAGTTGTACCTAGTGTTGACAACAAAGTTAGAAAGGTAGAAATTAAAGTCATGAAGGAAGGTACTCCAAAAGTTTATTTTAGGCCTGTTTCTGAAGTTGTCTTACTTCTCAAAAAGGATACATAGTTGCATAATGTTATTATCCAAAGTGGGGAGTGTTCTGTCACTCACAAATTTCTAAGCATTTAGTTTATTAGAGTACTGTTTCTTTAATTGAGCGGCCATTACTGATGCCATGCAGTACAGTTACTTCCTGGTAGAGCCAGATTCAACCAGCATAGCTACCAGTGAGTCAAGCAGAAAGCAAGCTCCACAGTTCTGTTACACAGGCCTTCTGCTTATAAGTCTGTAAGTAGAACCTTCATGTTTTTAGTTATGTATATATTTTTAGCAACTCAAAGCACTGTTAGATTAGTTTACTAGTGTTTGATTGTCTTCACATTAAGTTAAACTTCTGTTAGGCATGCTACCTAGATGTAAATTACTGGCTGTCACTTATTTGTGTAGATTTGCATTCCTAGACTAATATATTGCCATAATTCCGTATTTTCCACAGTTTTACAAAGTTTAAAGATCTGAAAAGTAAAGATACAAATAAAGTTCAGTAAAGACTTTTCTTCAATCCTGCTTCCAGATTTTTATTATGTTAGCTGTCTGCCAAGCTTTGTGCCTCAGACACACTGTGAGGGCAGAACAAGGGCTCTAAAGGGTATCAAACAATGTTCGAATTCTTTAGAAACGCACCATAAAATAATTTACAGGTGGTACTTCACCCCCGCTAAACTCCATTTATTGAAACTGAGGAGTCTAAACAAGTGTTGGAGAGAATGTGGAGGTGAAGGCACCGTGGCACACATTTGGTGGCATTGTTCAAAACTTCGTGGATACTGGAAAGAGGTATATAAACTCGTCCTTAGTGTTACATCCAATATTGGTCCTTTTTGACCCCAACTTCTCCATTTTAAACAATTTCCAGATAACACTCTTAAAGTGGAAAAAATAATAATAGGACATTTACTAATTGTAGCAGCAGCTATCATTCCAAGGCATCGGAAAACTACTACAACCCCTACATGTGGTGACGTCATCGAAATGATACTTGAAAATAAGGCTTATGAGGTGGCATTAAGACAATCCTCTCCGTTTACCACAAAGTTGAAATGTTTTTGGAACATATGGGAATATAAAACTGTAGGTAATGTTAATGGCCACGCTTTACAGGTTTGATGTGACCTTTTCGGTTTATGTGTGTACTTATGCAAATAACTACAATGTTTAATGTCACTGTATACTTCTTTGTACTCCTTGTTGTACTGCTTGAATATTATATTGTAAATGAGATGGATGAAATTCTTCCTCCTCCCTTTCCCCTTTTTTTTCTTTCTGTATACCTAATTAGTTGACTGCTTTTGTCTTGAATATTTATTTTTGCTAACAGAAAAAAGTCTAAAACCTTTTAATATTAATTTGAAAAGAAAAGGCAGAATGCTTAATTTTCTTCAGGTATGTATCAAAGAGAATCCTATAACAAGAGACATGCAAATCACTGATAAAAACCTACTAATAAAATGCGATTGGTTGACTCATGAAAAGGCACCGCAGGAACTAAACAAAGTGAATGTGAACAAAGCCCCAGGGCCGGATGGAATTCACCCGCGAGTACCAAGGGAGCTATGTGTGGTAATATGTAAACCTGTTTTTTTTGGATTGTCTTTCCTGATTCGTACCAGAGGATTAAAGAAAAGTTGATGTGTCCCTATATTCAACAAAGGTTCAAAATGTATGCCTGGGAATTATAGACCTGTGAGCTTAACATCTGTGGCTGGGAAAGTATTTGAGGTGTTACTAAGGGATAATATTCAGGGATTCATTGGGAGGTATAATGTAATTGGGAGGAATCGGCATGGTTTTATGAAACACAGATCCATCAGACTAACCTAATTGCATTCTATGACCATGTTGTATGTAAAAAATAATAAAATATTTTTTTTCGTTCTTTCTAATGCAGCACTATTGTTCACTTTTCAATTATAACGTCAACAGTGATGCTCCTTTCCCACAATGCCAGCAAGTTTGAAGGCGATGGCACAAAGCATTATTACGCATTGGTTCATCGAAAACATAGGCCACCGCACAGCTACGTGGGGAGCAAGGGGCTATTTGGAACCTTGCATCTCAGATTTTTACACCGCACAAGGCCAAGGTCAGAATCTGGCCTTTACAACGATACCAAATATGACCATGCAATGTGTAAAAATAGAAAGTAAAGGCAAAATTTACTCTCTCCTCCTCCCTCTGTTCTAAGGCTGTGGCATTATGTGCTTTTACTTGTAACGCAAACAATGCTGCTGCATTAACTCACCTCATTTCCCACACCGGGAACAAATGTGGAGGTGATGGCACAAAGAATTATTACACATTGGTCCATCTAAAACACAAGCCCCTTCACCGCTGTGAGGAGAGCGGGGGGGGGGGGTACGTTGAACCCCTGTATTTCCATTCTTTACACCCCACAAAGTCATGGGACAGTCCAGAATCTAGCCTTTCTAATGATACCAAACATGACCATGTAAAATAAAAACACAATCACTGCCACTACTCACCTTCTCATCTCCCACGTCTCGAGCAAGGTCAGTGGTTTATAGTCATATTATTCATAAAACACAAGGTGCCAAAATACAAGCGAAAACATTTGGGTTTTTTCAGTTTTAGTTAAAATTGCATATGTTCCCATTTCTAGACTACCCCATTAGAATATATAACCACAGAGGTTTGGATGATAAAATGTGAAAAAATTATTTTACACGCTGTAAATGATTGAAATCTGAAAATCTATATTTTTTTTGTTATAGCATTCTGACAGGACATGACGGGGGGGGGGTGTGTATATACGTATATACAGTATATATATATAATTATATATTTTGAAATCTGGAGACTTTGCTGAACTATAAGGATATATAATTTGTCTGGGTCTTGTATTAAAACATGACTTATTGCATTTGAACAAAATGAGCTCAGCACACAGGTGAATGGCTCAGCAGTTAAACTGTGCTTCATCAAAGTCCTCCTCATCTTCATGTACCATTTGTGGAAACCACTCACAGTATTCCATTCTCCGATCAGGGTCATCTTCAATCATGGCGTGCAACAGTCTCGGGATGTAACATTTCCAATGTGCTCTCTTCAGAATACGTTGTATGCTCGATCTGCTAATTCCTGTCTCACGTACACATTGACAGACTTTTGCGGTGAATGTGTGTAAACTGTTGCAACACCATATCCGAGGAAGCAGGACCCGTTGTGCGACGCCTCCCAGATCTTTGCTTGTGCACATCACACACAGTGCCATCGGTTTGGAACTTATCACGAATCTGTGCGATTGTTAGTCGTGTAGGGGGTTCTGTTCCAAACTCACGTCGCCATTGTCGTTGAAATTCACACTCCTTTTCAAATTTGCAATACCACTTCAAAATGGTCGTGCGTTGCTCGGAAGTCAAGCGTGCCTCTGCCATTTTCTTTGACTCTCTCCTGACGGTCACATGATGATATCAACAATGGTGTGACTACCGATATCTTTAAAGGAAACATAATACTACACATTGCTACCATAATTCAATACAGGTTTTTGAAAAGGGGATAGATAACAACTGTTGAAGTGTGTATACATTTTTTTTTTGACCCCTCTCTATATACGGGGCCATTATAAACCATTGTCTGTAAACTTCTTTATTAATAGGACTATACACAGGACACGAGGTCGCCCATTTAGACTGAATGAAAAAAAATTCAGCCTAAAGCATAGGAAGGGTTATTTTACCATGAGAACAATAAAGCTGTGGAATTCTCTGCCTGTTGAGGTGGTTGGGTCAGAGACCGTACAGACTTTTAAACGACGACTGGATGACTTCCTGCAGACACAGAATATTAAGGGTTATAATATTTAATATGTGGGTAAAATCTTCTTGATCCAAGGAGAAATCTGACGCCATTCTGGGGTCAAGAAGGAATTTTTCCTCCAGTATGTTGCATAATGGCGAGCGCTTCAGACATTTTTTTCCCCTTCTTTTGGATCAACAGCAGTAGGTGTTGTGTGAGAGGCTGAACCCGATGGACGCATGTCTTTTTTGGCCTATGTAACTATGTGTAGTTCAAAAACATCTGGGGGACCTGGGGTTTGAGAGGCCTGCTCTAGACGTTTTGAAACTACTCTTCCCATGTGACTCCTTCAAATTAAAGAGCATGTGAGCATCATGGGAGATGTAGGTCTACAACATCTGGAGGGCCACGGTTGCTGTCCTTCATGTTGTAACCCAATGAAGGCAAATTGGTGATAACCAGGAAAAGTACCTCTCCTTATACTGAGAGCATACCATGACAGCAAGTGCTGGAAGCGGCAGCTTCCAGGAAAAAAAAAGTGCTGCCCTCTTCGTGTCCAACCTGCTTGTCCTAGGCCAGTGATGTCAGACCTTGGCACTCTAGATGTTTTTGAACTACACATCCCATGCTGCTCATCCAGCCTTATGTGTGGCTAAGTATCATGGAATATGTAGTTCAGAAACATCAGGAGTTCCAAGGTTTGCCATTATTGCACTAGGCCAGGGGTCAGCAACCTTGGCTCCCTGATGTTTTGGGAACTACATCTCCCATGATGCTCAGTCACCCATTAGACCCCAAAAAAATATAGATTTTCAGATTTCAATCATTTACAGCGTGTAAAATAATTGATTTTTGTTGTATTTTCATCAATCCTGAGCCTAACCTAGTCTGGCCAGTCCCCCGTTGTCTTATAACTGTGGGAATTATCTAAACCAGGGGACAACAGCCTTGCCCCCCCCCAGATGTTTTGGAACTGCATTTCCCATGACGTTATGCAAATCTAATGAGTGTCCGAGCATCATGGGAGATGTAATTCCAAAACATCTGGAGGGCCAAGGTTACCGACTATTGTCCGGACCGCCTGTGGGTATTTTGTTTTCAGTCTTCTCTTTTCCATTTAGTGGCCATATACCCTTTTATCTCTGGCTAAATGTCCGCCATATGTTAATTTGCTCTCTAGTTTTTATTCTGTATTTTTTCTGCTATTGATCCTCAGCCCCTAATGTAAAGTTTTTGAGACTTTTTCCCTCTAGACACATGTGGTCTGACGTCATAGCAATCCCTTTGATTAAATATGAATAAATATTTTTTTCAGCAGTTTTTAATTCATATTTTAATATAGAGTTGAATCCATACAACCCTCAATAAGTAAATGGTTAATTAAACGCATGCATGCAGCCCATTATTTCTTATGCCGGTCATTGAATACGGAGATGTAGTGTATGCAGCGGCCCCGCAAACACACCTTCATAAACTTACTACATTGTAGCACAAAGCGGCAGAATGAGTTATACAATGTAACTACATGACCCACCATTATGACATGTTAAAAGAGCTAAACTGGCCGTCGCTGGAATCTAGACGCACCCTTCACCTTTCCAACCTGGTGTTTAAGAGCTTTTCTGGGAAGTTGCCACCCTACCTAAATAGGCTGCTTCCCTCAGCAGTTCCCCCATCCTATAACCTCCGATCCAGGACCTGCACCTTACTTACAATACCACAATACAAAAAGACAGTGGCTCGATCCTCATTTTCCTACAGAGCACCGCAATTATGGAATAACCTCCCAGACACCATCAAATCTTCCCCCAGTCTAAAGTCACTCGAGCTCCCTATTAACATACCTCAATACAGAATGTACCTGTAAACATGTAACATAGTGACTATATACAGAATGCACCTGTAAACATGTAACATAGTGACTATATACAGAATGCACCTGTAAACATGTGACATAGTGACTATATACAGAATGCACCTGTAAACATGTAACATAGTGACTATATACAGAATGCACCTGTAAACATGTAACATAGTGACTATATACAGAATGCACCTGTAAACATGTGACATAGTGACTATATACAGAATGCACCTGTAAACATGTAACATACAGGGTTATTCAGAGAGCGTGAAAAGCAGGAGAATGACTGGAGAATGACTGGAGAAAGAAAAATTCTATTTCAAAATAGCCGATTTGGAAAGTGAGATGAAAGGGAGAATTTTTCTGGTTTGGCTATTTTGACCTAGAATTTTTCTTTCTCCAGTCATTCTCCTGCTTTTCACGCTCTCTGAATAACCCTGACAGTGACTATATACAGAATGCACCTGTAAACATGTAACATAGTGACTATATACAGAATGCACCTGTAAACATGTAACATAGTGACTATATACAGAATGCGCCTGTAAACATGTAACATAGTGACTATATACAGAATGCACCTGTAAACATGTAACATAGTGACTATATACAGAATGTACCTGTAAACATGTAACAGTGACTATATACAGAATGCGCCTGTAAACATGTAACATAGTGACTATATACAGAATGCAGCTGTAAACTTGTAACACAGTGACTATATACAGAATGCACCTGTAAACATGTAACATAGTGACTATATACAGAATGCACCTGTAAACATGTAACACAGTGACTATATACAGAATGCACCTGTAAACATGTAACACAGTGACTATATACAGAATGCACCTGTAAACATGTAACATAGTGACTATATACAGAATGTACCTGTAAACATGTAACAGTGACTATATACAGAATGCACCTGTAAACATGTAACATAGTGACTATATACAGAATGCACCTGTAAACATGTAACATAGTGACTATATACAGAATGCACCTGTAAACGTGCAACATAGTGACTATATACAGAATGCACCTGTAAACATGTAACATAGTGACTATATACAGAATGCACCTGTAAACATGTAACATAGTGACTATATTTCTACATATTTATTTTCTGTTTTAATCTGTATATTCGTGTTTTGTTTTTAATATTTTGCATTTATTACTTTATTTCTGTACCTACTGTAAAAATTAAATGTTCTTGAACCCAGGACATACTTGAAAACGAGAGAAATCACTGTATGACTTTAATTCCTGAATAACATTACATGAGCCATAGCAGTGGAGTCTGTCAGCTATTTTGGTCTCCGGAAACATGGCCGCTGCTCGACTTTATTTTTAGGCCTCTACACATCGTCTGTTGCTCCCTCTAGCGTCTGCAGTGAGCATAGCGACGGTACGTCATCTGTCTGCGTCGGCTGCTCGTCGCTTCCGGTACTGTGCACACGTGTGTCTCTGCTGGGTGCTCAGGCAGGGCTCGGTGAGGGCTGATACCGGCCAATATGGGGAAAGCAGCGGGGAAGAAGAAAGGGAAGCCGGCTGCGGGCCGCAGTGTCCCGGCCAAAGCTCGCACCGAGGTCAAGAATAACCCGTTTGAAGTCAAGATCAACAAACAAAAATTCAATGTTTTGGGGAAGAAAACGAAGCATGATGTGGGACTGCCTGGAGTGTCTAAATCCAAAGCCCTTAAGAAGGTGAGGGTCGGTGACTAACGGGCTGGACGTGACCCCAGGCGCCCTGGATGTAGGATTGCCAGATCGGCCATGTTTTCCTGGCCACATACTACTATTTAATGCAGAGGGGGAGCACAGGAAAAGTGCTGCCCAGCAACATGTATAATTCAGCTGCTGCAGGAGGGATATTAAGGCAGGTCACTAAGGATTCCTTTTTTGATTTCTTACCTGGAGCATATGGATATTACATGCTGCGGAGTGGCATCTTTCATACTTTAACCCAGAACGTGCCCCCGGCGTGATGTTGGGGGGGGGGGCGAGCGGGACCTGCCCCGGTGTGATGTCGGGGGGGGAGCAGGACCTGCCCCCGGTGTGATGTGGGGGCTGCCGGGATGTGTCTGCGGTGCGATGTAGGGGGGCGCCGGGATGTGCCTGCGGTGCGATGTCGGGGGGCAAGCGGCCGGGATGTGCTCGCGGTGTGATTTCAGGGGGTGCAAGCGGCCGGGATGTGGTCATGGTGTGATTTTGGGGGGTGCAAGCAGCTGGGATGTGCTTGCGGTGTGATTTCGGGGGGTGCAAGTGGCCGGGATATGCTCGCGGTGCGATTTTGGGGGGTGCAAACGGCCGGGATGTGCTCGCGGTGCGATTTCGGGGGGTGCAAGCGGCTGGCATGTGCTCGCAGTGTGATGTCGGAGGAGGGGGTAAGCGGCTGGGATGTGCCCGCGGTGCGATGTGGGGGGGGGTAAGCGGCTGGGATGTGCCCCGGCGTGATGTCGGGGGTGACCAGGACGTGTGTGATCCCATGTTCAGCCTTTGTTGGCAGATCTCACTTATTGCCCTTGTGCATTGCTGTGTCATTGACCCCCTCTGTGGTGTTGGCTGGCTCTCAGGCTGGGGGGTGTTTCCAGAGGGCTCTCCTATAGGTCGGCTCTTTTGATACTGCTGTCCAGTGGTTTGTGTCCAGAACTGCGTGACAGTGACACTTTGCACAAAAAGTAACGCTAACACATCTATCGTGGTGATTTCTTGTCAAATGAGCTCAACGTTCTTCCGGCATGAGACGTGCACTTTAAAAGCACCATGCAGCCATTGTTCCTGGCTCAGGCTCTCGCTCTCTGAGAGCTCCCGACTTAAAGCATTCATTAAAACACGTCAGAAAACCAACTACTTCCCCGATACTTTCTAATGGTGTGCTGGGGCTACGTGTAGAATGTAGTCACTGGATCTGGAAGTTAGCCCTCAGTTTGATTCCCTTAATATACACGTTATATTGCACGGCCCCCCCCTCCAGATATTTTGGAACTACATATCCATGATGCTTTTTCAGCTCATAGTGTCAGAGCATAATGTAATTTCAGAACCTCTGATGTGACCAAGGTTGCTGACCCTTTCTTACCAGATTCTTGTGAGATTGAGGTTTATCCTAAAGAAATTCACATCAGTGGAATTCCATCTGCATCAAAAGGAGCGCACAAAACAAAATAACACAACATATAAAATAGTAGTTACTTTGTCTCCGTGTCCAGTTTTGATTAAAAATGGTGCTTCACGTCAGCCACATTTTGCTATGGTTGAGGAGGAATCTATTTGTTAAGGCGTTTCCGTTAGATCTCCAGGTGGTCGTGCAGACTCTGGTTCTTCACATGCAGGAATGGAAGCTGCTCATGTGGCACCTGGAGCCGCAGGGAGCACAGAGTAGATTCGATGAGCTTTCTGTAAGTCACCTTTGCACCATGAGCCGATAGATAACACCTCAAGGCAAGAGGATTTGCTGAAGATGCAAAGACCCCACTAGTGCCTCCTGAGGAACTAGGTGTAGTCTTTGGAGGAGCAATCCATCGCACCATCATTTTTATGCATCTAATCTAAAGATCTCTTCTTTTTCCAGCGCAAGGAAACTCTCCTTCAGGAATATCAGCGTCGCGGCAAGTCCAGCCTGTTCACTGATAAGCGGTTTGGCGAATACGACCGTAAACTTACGCCAGAGGAGAAGATGATGAGGCGCTTTGCCTTGGAACGGCAGGTAATAGGTGTAGCGATGGGCAGATCTCTACAACCAGGGATATGTGTAGGGCGCGCGCGAAACGGGGCATATTTAAATACTTGTGAGTTTGTTTTTTGACGATGTTTGGAGGGGGTTGGTTTTTTTCCTTGCAGTTTCGTAAAGAATCCAAGAGCCTTTGGTGCAACAAATTTAGGGAAACGCGGCCCATTTTCATCCTCTATCACTGTTGCTGTGGACTTGTTACTGATCCATTCATTGTGTTTAGGCTGATTTTATTGTTGGATATGAAATGTATCAAATCCAAATTATCTTATTTTGCTGAAAAAACATAACACTTTTTTTTTTATTTTTAATTTCTCTTTTTCTCATCAGCGCAATGTGGAAAAGCAGACTGTGTATAACCTGAATGCGGAAGAGGAGCTGACTCATTACGGGCAATCTCTAGCGGCTCTGGAGCGGCTCACGGATACCCTGGAAAGTGACAGTGACACAGAGGAGAGGGGGGCCTTGTCAGGTCAGTGACCAGCTCGCTGTGTACAGGAGGGGGTTTTGGGTTGTTTACTCGGGTATAAACTGTCCATATTACACGTATCTTGTATGAGGAACAGTATTGAAACGCATGTTCTTCTCCTGCAGCTGAACTGACGGCGGCCCATTTTGGAGGTGGTGGAGGTCTGCTGAGAAAGAAAGCACCATCTGAGCAGAAGGACGAAGAACTGGAAAAGCCAAAAACACGGAAAGAACTGATTGAAGAGTTAATCGCTAAGTCTAAGCTGGAAAAAGTGTGTTTTATCACTGTATATTGTAATTTAACGGCTCTGATTACCCCATTCTGGGTCATTAGGTACAGTTTTGCACCACAGAGGGTCCCCATCACTTTTGTGAACTACATAGGCAGGTCGTACTGGAGTAGGATAGGATGTCGTGGTTCCCTCTAATGATTTGATGGTTGCAGGATCACTTCTTATCTGCTGTCCATCACGCCTGTATGTAAAATAGACAGATAATGACTTTTATGAATATCAGTTAATCCCTTACTTATCCTCAACATATCTTGGAGTAGGGGTCAGCAACCTTGGCCCTCCAGATGCTTTGGAACCGGATTTCTCATGATCCTCAGTCACTCATTAGGCTTGCAGAAACTCATGGGAAATGTAGTAGCAAAATATCTCGAGGACCAAGGTTGCAGACCCCTGCCTTGGATGTTCCTTTCACTTGCTCGTGTCTCTCGCCGCTCACGTGTCTCGGTGCTCGCGTCTCTGGCGCATAGATTTATATGGTATCATGATCTTAATCCATCACCTGTTTGTCCCACCCTATGAAGATATTTAATTTTTTTTTTATTCTCCCATTAACAGGTTTAACGGTTTCAATTATTTTTCCTTTTTAAAGAGAGAAAGGCAGACTCAAAAGGAAAAGACTTTGGAGCTTACAGACAAACTGGACAGCGACTGGAAAGCCATTCAAACGCTCTTGGCTCACAAGACTCCTAGAGCTGAACGGAAGACTGAAGCTGAAAAGCCAAAGGTAGGTCTGAAATAAACGCTGCTCTAAGGAAAGCTTGGCGGGTCTGCATCCAGTGTGCCTGAACGCCAGAAAACATCTGGTGTAGGTTATAATAATATATATATATATAATCATGGTGTAGCTTGGAAGCAAAAGCCTGACTATTCCTTAACTGTAAGTGTCACTGAACTTGCCTCATTTCACGTTCTAAAATATATGCAAGAGATTAAGAACGCACATTATCAAACATAACTCATTCTGGGGCAAAATATGAGGGGGGCTATTCACAAAGCACCGTGTTGAAACACTGGCAGATGCTCGCCTTTCACAAAACTAAGTTCCAAAGAGCGTCAGGAGAGGCTTCGCAGGGCAGCTTCCCATGTTGCGCTTCGGATTTTAGTTCCATGAAATGCCGAGGTCTGACAGGACTGCAACACCAGTGTTTTGTGGAAAATCCCTTTGGGATTTATGACACACTAGAAGACCCTTACAAGTGACTAATTGGGGGCTTTAACCCAAGGATCCCAATGTGAGTACTGGAGACTGGATTCTACTTAAGTGCAGCGTCTCTAGGCTTGAGTTCTGATCAGATGCAGTATCTAGATACTAGATATGACAAGGATCGATACTAATGTGCTCTACGCTTAACTGTGTTCCATTTTTCCTCTTCGCCAGCCTGATGAATATGATAAGATCGTGCGCGAACTGGGTTTTGAAATGAAGGCGCAGCCCTCAGAGCGCCTAAAGTCCGAAGAGGAACTGGCTAAAGAGGAGCAGGAGCGGCTGCAGAAACTAGAGGTAACACTCGAACATCTTGTTGTAACTGGTTAGACTCCCTCCTATACAGAGAGTTCCTTTTGTTTCTTTAATGCATTTTATATTTGATGCACTATAATACTATTTTTTTTTTTTTTTTTATATGAAGTATGGATGAAAAGTAAGTTAACCCCCCTTCACCACCAAGCGACTTTTGTTGAGAATGTTATTATCATAACATACATTTGAAACATGGGGTGCAAAGTTAACAAATACCGTAATAAAATAGAAATCTTGAACAGAGATTGTTCTGAGATAGATTTTTGCTTGTTTTTAAATTTTCATGTGCTCGTTTATCCTTCTCAGAAATATTGTTGGAATGAAAGGTTCTGAACTCTAGATGGCGTCCCTCATCTTATACAATTTCAAACTGGGGTCTGCATTATTGGCGTACAGACAGAAATGGCCTTTGTGTCAGATCCAGTAAACGTGACAAAGACGGATAATAAAATGGTCAGATCTCCTACTGATGGGGATTTGTAGTGACCAGAATGAGCTTATTAACAAAAATACCTGAATATAAAAAATATCTGACAAAATGCCGGTATATGGAGATTACAGTAACACCTTGTATCTGTACTCTACAGGGATTTTCAGTCATTATAACCCCCTTAATCTTATCCCTGTACAGCAGTGAGTGACCTCAGAGCTCTCCCTGTATTCTGCCGGCTGTTGTAATGCAGCATCAAAATGTTTGACCTTTTTATTACAGTGAGGTTTTGAGCTGCTATTTGCAGCTTGTTTTCTCCCTTCATTGTGACAGGAGAGAGATAAGACATTGGATTGTGTTTCTCCGTGTAGGCACACTAATTCTGCATATGCAGATGAAGTTTTGTTATGGTAATGACTGCGTTTTGAGATCTTTTAATGCAAAATTGCATTAACTTGATTTTGGGGGTGAAGGAGTTAAACTAAAGATACTCCTATGAAGCTCCTGCAGTTTCTGCGAATCCCCAAGTTTCGCTGCAGTTAGCCCTGCCCTATCCTGGAGCCCCTCATTCCGGTGTGCAGACCCTCAGCACATCCCTTTATCCATCGCTCAGAGGTATTGAGACCCAGCTCATTTTTATGATGTCATGGTTATGGTCCAGCATCACTCTTTGACATCAGGAAGAAATGGTCTGGTTTAGAGCTGGTTAAATAATGGCAGAGCTAGAGAGATGGGGCTTATTCAGAGCGCTGATGTTGCAGCACCGACAAACGCCATTATTTCACAAAAGTAAAACCCGTGGAGCGTCCGGAGATGTTGCGCGGTGATGCTTCTCCCGTCACTTTTTGCATTTTACGTTTGTGAGATAATGGCGTTTGTCAGTGCTGCAACACTGGCGCTTTGTGAATGACCTCTTAAGTCTAATGAATCTATTCTCCCTTCCGTGGCCCAGTAATGTATATTGAGTCTCACACGGTCATGGACTGTTGTATCTTTGTGGTTCACGCTGACCTCTTTCTTTATAGGCAGAGCGGCTGCGGCGAATGCACGGGGGCGACGACGATAAAAATTTGAAGAAACCAAAGCATGTCTCTGCTGATGATTTGATGGACGACTTCATACTGGATACAGATGACCGACTGATGCTTTCCTATAAGGTACACCACTCTGGAGTTGCTGACATTGCACAGGACGTCCAGCAAAACAAAGCATTCTTGTTCTTTCAAGACTTCAGATCAGTCTAGAGCACAGGTTCCCAACCCTGGTCCTCAGGTCTCCCCAACGGGCCAGGTTTGCAGGATATGTGAAGCACAGCACAGGTGATATGACTTGCTGCTCAGTGATTGCAGGATTCAGTCTGCGTTTCCCCAAGGTGATCCTGAAAACCTGGCCTGTTAGTGGAACCTGAGGTCCAAGGTTTGGAAACACCGGTCTAGAATATCTGCAGTCCATGTGTCGGGGCATGAATAGCCCTACATTGCTTCAGACTGCAGTGAAAACCACCCTGTGGTTTGTTTTTGTTCTATTTTCTTTTTACTATTTATTTTTTTCTGTGAGGTTTTTAAAGTAATGTTGTTGTTTGTATTTTTTCTTTTTTTGTGTTTTTCCTCCAGCTTCTGCTTTTGGAGGAATATGCACATGATACACGATTTCAGCAGTTACTTTGGCTGGTGTTTTTAATTTATTTGTATGTTTTGTTACCTAATTATTTCTTGGAGGCAGACGAGGCCGAGTTAACTCTATTATTATTCTTTATTTTGTACTGCGCCAACATTTTCTGCAGCTGGGTACAGTGGATAAAATAACTTGAGGTAGTACATACGTTAGTCAGAAATGAGGTAGTGCGGCCCCTGTTCCCTGCGGAGCTTACGTTCTTGTTACCTCTTCCTGTCTCCTCCCTCTGTCGGGAGGCTTCACGCTTAAACGTGGCTTATCTGCTCTTGTTCTGCTTCGTTGAGTTTTTCAGGCACCAAACATTAATATGGTTAATAAAAAATTTGACACAAGATAAAGCTCCATATACAGGTTATACAGCACTCTTTATAATACTTGTATATCGGAGCATTTTATAGAGACGTTTGTAAAGTGTTACATATCTTAGATAAGGGGGTATCTCAAACTCTGACACCCCCCCCACACACACACACACACGATGTTGCTGAACCACAACTCCCATGATTCTTTAGCCATTGTTTGCATTCAAAGAATTCTGGGAATTGTAGGCCAAAAATATATGGGGGTCTTAGTTTGAGATCCCCTGCATTAGATCCTTTTACCCAGGGATTGCTAATAAAGTGTGAGTTTGTGAAGCGGGAGCCTTATGTCATGAAGGGGGTTATTAATGGATCCGTAGTTCGTGATCAGGACTATCTGAGCCGTGTATTAAAAAACGTTTTACACTCTGTTATATTATCAGGTTGAACAGCTTGACTTTCTTCTCTCCATCTAGGACGGTGCTGCTAACCTTCCAGAGGACCAAGATGGAGACGATGAGGAAGAGGCGGATGGAGATGAGGAGCAGGACGGCACCGATGACGGCGAACCGGAAGGAGA
Organism: Leptobrachium leishanense; assembly: GCA_009667805.1. NCBI lineage: Eukaryota > Metazoa > Chordata > Amphibia > Anura > Megophryidae > Leptobrachium > Leptobrachium leishanense. Next base: position 510,241,433 of record CM019063.1, on the reverse strand, counting down.
TGATGGAAGCGATGCTGGTGGTTCTGAAGAAAGTGATGCTTCAGACGATTACTCTGACTTGGAGTCTGACTTGGGGAGCGATGATCAGGGAGATGAAACTGAAGTAAAGACCAGGGAGTCAAAACCCAAGAGCAAGGAAGAAATAAAAGCAGATGCGGAGGCTGCCAAGTCTGAGCTTCCATTCACATTCACCGGTACTTTCCCATGGAGTTTCCCATATTATCTTTATATTCTTTTTTGCCGTGTAGTTATGTTTAATCTCTGTAATTTATTTAGACGGATCCGATTCATTCCCTGTTCATACATTTTTGATGTTCAGAGCATTGCAAATAGCAGCACTCGTATAGATTGTGATTAATGCCAGGGAGCAGGAGCCCAAACCAATATATAACCTATATATATATATATATATATATAATCTCCACACCCTGCCTGGCAAAACCAAAAGTCACTACCTTGTGTACAAGCCTGTGGTGGTGGCTGCGTTATGATCTGGGGTGGCTGCAGTTGGTCAGTTCTTGGTTCAGCAACTTTATATATGCCCGAAAAATGAGGTCATGTGACTCCCTGAATATACTGAATGAGCAGGTTTATTTCTTCCCTGATGGCACAGCGGGCATATTCCAAGATGGCAATACAAGGATTCATCGAGCTCAAACTGTGCAAGAGTGGTTCAGGGAGCTTGAGACATCATTTTCACACGTGGATTGGCCACCGCACAGTCCAAATCTTAACCCCATTGAGGTTAATCTTTGGGATAATGTGCTGGAGAAGACTTTACACAGCGCTGCGACTCTCCCATCATCAACACAAGATCTTGGCCACAAATGAATGCCACTCTGGACGCAAATAAATGCTGTGACATCGCATGAGCTTATCAAAACCATGCCGCGGCGAATGGGGAACAACCAAATATTAGTGTGCCTTTTTGTTTGCCAGACATTGTATTATGAAAGTCATCGTGTTAAACATTGACACATCCAAGCAAATTAGAGATTTGCCTTTTCTATAGAGTTCCTTTCCATCGCTCCCCACTTGTAACAGTGAGTTCTGGGTTGGATTTGCAAATGAAGTCCACAGTTCATCACTTTCTAGATGGCTTCAAGCAGGGGTCAGCAATCTAGGTCCTCCAGATGCTTTGCAACTACATCTACCATAAAGCCCGACTACTCATTAGACTAAGCTTCAATCTAGTTCCAAATCATCTGATGGGCCACCGTTCTGACTCCTGGCTTAACGCATAGGTCAGGATGTGCAGCAAGACCACAAACAACTTGTCGACCGCTTGTTCACTTTTATTAGCGGGTGATAGGTTCGTGATTTTTGCTGTGTGGTGCTGACATCAGGCAAAAATCAACATGTATTGAGGAGGAAGACCGAAAAGTGAGATGTAATCCTCCACTAGGCCGTCTGCATGTGAGAATAGAAGTCCTTGTAAGTAACACTTCCAGGTCCATGCAATTCATAATTGTTTTCCGTCCTGACCAGTTCCAGAGTCCTGCGAGAGTTTCCTTTCTCTCTTGCAAGGGAAGTCGGTGGAGCAGCAGCTCGTGGTTCTGGAGAGGGTCCAGAAGTGCAATCACCCCAGCCTGGCGGAAGGAAACAAAGCCAAGTTAGAGGTACGTTCCCTCTGCCAGTCCTGTCTGAAGACCCCTTCTCACCTGGTGTATGTTCATCATGCAGGGAAGCTTTTTCTGGTTGATATCTTTTGATTTGTTACCCATTTCCAAGACTTTAAGCCTATAGCTATTTTATACTTTACAAGCAAAACCATTTTGCAGTTTTTACTGTGAGTTTACATGTACAGTCTATTTACATACGTGTGTGTGTGTTCACACATGGCTTTTTAGAAATCACGTTGGGCCATTTCATGATTAAACAAAGCGGCCGGGAATGAGCCATATTAATGCATTATAAAACAAAGTAAATAAACACTAATTCCCTTTCTTGTTTGAAATTCCTGTATCTGCTGTGAATTCCCAGGCGATCCAGCAGCTCCAGAGAGTTTGGGAAGCGTCTCAGTCAATCACCGCCTCTTATTTCAGTCCAGGGAGGCTGATGGCACCCAATGAACGACAGGGGTTAATGGAGATGTAGCCCGAAGCTGAGCGCTGCACATCTTGCTTCCAGTTTATTTGTAGCCCTTTTTGGATCAGGTTGTGCAGAGATATGCCGGATTGCAATGAAGCAATGTGTGTGCCCCGACAACGGCCTATGAGTCTTCCAGGGCACTGGGCAACCAAAGGTGGAAGCCCAAGCATCCTTCCTTTCATAGGCCCCTTTAAAAGTAATCTGCTGGACGCCGCGGTTGCCTGGGGCTCTGCTGGGTTACGTTTTTTTCCCTGCTCAGGGTGCTGACAATGACCCGTGCCAGCGAAACCCGGCAGGAGATTACCCATAACCAAACTGCTGATGTCCTGATCCTAAAACCTATAAAGTGCTGTGACGTGAATGAAGCCAAGCATGAAACCATTCCCTCTGATTGTTTCAAGGATTTCTCTACAGAGACGGGCTTTGAACCGTGTCTGTGTTGTGTGATTTGTGTCGCCAGTTACTAAGAGGCTTCAAATGTTTTCCTACAAGGATCATTTAAAGTTCTATTGATACATTTAATAAAGGGGCATCTGAACGCTACACCCCCAGTTATTGTAGAGATAGAACTCCTTTTATTTGCTTTGACCATTCAATTCCACCAACACTTGTATATCTTTATTTGTAAAAAAATAATAATAATAATAATTTAAAGTTCGTGGATAAATAATGTATATTTTTCCGTGATTAATTTTTTGCAGAAACTCTTTGGTTTCCTCCTGGAATATATTACTGATTTGGCCAAGAAAGACTCTCCTGATCTGCAGACGATCGACAAACTCGTGCTGTGAGTAAACTGGCCAGGGAGGACACGTGTTCAAGAGGGATTCAATAGACCTGGTTCCGTCGACATGTCATTTAGTTACACCAATGTGCAAAGCATGTTGTCTTTATATTGCTCAATACTAGGTATTAGAACACAGTGTTTACGTATTACATGTAACAATATAATACAGCCACATTAACAGCGTTTACTACTTCATTTCACTCCCTCTTTATAGATTCATGTTTTTGGAAAAGGAGAGCAGATAAATAAATATTTCTGTTTGATGCGACAATTTAAAAATAAATACAAGATACCAAGACGAATGGGCAGCGTTGGCTTGAAATACGAGGGCGGAGGCTAACAGATTTTAATGTGCCCCATATATGGCGCATTAAGCCTTATCTCTAATGTCCGTCTTTTAGCCATAAATCTGTAGGGCACGGTTGCCAAACTCCTTCCCGTCAGATGTTTATGGCCTACAATTCCCAGAATTCTTTGCATGCACAAGATGGGCAGGGAATCATGGGAGTTGTAGGTCAGCCACATTTGGGGTGGAACAGGAGTTTAACACCCCTGCTCTAGGGTCTCGTTGCCCTGTTGGTCTTCAGTAGGTCTCCGCTCGCCCCTGGTTGCCCCATTGCTTTATACAAATAACTGTATGTTTCTGCTTTTTACAAACTTGGAGATGCTGATTCTTGCATTAGAAGGTTATTCTGTGCCGCGCCGTTCCTCTCTCTGAGGTGCCATCATATCAATTAATCATCAAAGCTCAATCCCTAATCGGTCGAGATTCCTTTATATCTACTTCCATGATGCTGGTGACTTTGTTTCATTCTTTTGTTCCCTCTCCTTTTCAGACCCTTGTACAGTCTGTGTCAGACATTCCCTGAAGCCGCGGCCGCCTGTGTGCGGGACGCTCTGCAGGAGGCTGCGCGCACACTGAACGACCTGCTGGAATCCAGGAGCCGCAGGGTTTACCCAGAGCTATACGTGGTATGTCACATACAGGCTTCAGGTTTGCAAATGGCTTCATCTTGCAGCGACAACATGTTCTATTTCATTCTATTTCAGTGGGTGTATATAATATAATTTTTTTTTATTAAATGTATTGCTTTATTCTGATTCTATTGCTCAGGCCGTGCACCTAAAGATCACTGGGCTGCTATTCCCCACGTCTGACTTCTGGCATCCGGTGGTGACGCCGGCCATGCTATTAATGAGTCAGGTCTTGACGCGGGTAAGTTTCTATACTACTTCCATTATCTGGTATAGTTACACCTGTAAAAACCAAAAAAGTGGATATTTCTGAATGTAAATAAAGTGAAAACAAGAGAAACGGTGCGTGATGAGTGCAGACTCACAAACACGTATGGCTAATGTCAGTTGAACACAGTCTGAGCGCACTCTGCGTGCGTGCATAAAGGACGTACGTACTGACGGAAGATACTGTAGACACCACACGGTCCGTGTTTTTTTTTTTGACGGACATAGAAAAAAAGGGAAATATGGGAATCAATATTAATTAAAATACAGGTACAGTCAGCCAGACCAAAAAAACCTCTGAGCGTCAACGTGATGGACGTCGCAAATGCGCTGCGTCTGACGTTGCGTCATCATGCACACAGGCCTCTACGTGGATGCTGCGCACTCTGCGCGTCCATCGTAGCGCTTTTACATCGAGGCCTAAATGGTGTCCGTTGCCACCTCAATGCTACGACGGACGTTAAACTGTGCAGCGACACGGACGTGATGACTGCGTTCCTCTGACACGGGCCTAAAGTGGAAAAGCAGCGACATATCAGATCTCCTTCTGTGCTGTCATTATGGGTGATCGTCTGTCCACATTCCTTGGAGTATTCCCGCGTTTCGGAATGCTCTTGAACTCAAATTGATGGTTTGATACCAGAATAAATTGAAAAATACATAGTATTTGTTGATAAAATCTCAAAAGACGCAAATAAAATCTCGCCACCCAATGCTTTTCCGGCAACTGAGATACGCTTGCGGCGACACTCTGCGACGAATCTCATTAACCCCGGCGTCCCGAAGACTGGAATGCTAGAAGTCCATCCTCCTCGTGTAATACGGCGTTTTCACAAATGTTCATAAATTCAGCTCGGCGTATCAATATTAAATTCAGAGATCCTGGACACATTCCCAGTGTTTTGTGAAAAGGTTCTGAGTTCGGGAACAAATTTAATAGCACCCCTTATCCAGAATGCTCGGGACCCCCAACATTCCAGATTACACATTTTTGTGGATTTCAGAATCCTGTAGAATTTGATGTTTTGGAGGAAGGGGGGATCATGGTAGGAGAGCTGTGATCCCTTTCTTGCTGCAAACCCCAGTGAGTACACACTCTGGGAGCCCTGTGCAGCGTTTCTCCACCGACCTGATGCAAGGAGTCAGCATGTTACACGCTGTGGCTGCCCAGAGGCTCCCAGCTTTTGCCGCAGTCTGCTGCAGCGCTCTGGCTGGGTTCCTGTGTGGCAACACTCCTCCCAGAGCTCCGCTAATCTAGAAATACTGAAATCCTGATGGCTCTGAAAAAATCCAGTTTTTAGAAATCTGGTTAAATTGTGCTCAATCTGTATGAAAAAGAGAGAATTGATGGGAATTTCAGGAGGAGATGACGTCGGCGCCTCTGCCAGGTCCCAAGGTACTGCTGCGATCCCTGAAAGCTTGAAAACTGTCTCCGAATATAACTGTGTCTACAAGCGTGTGTTTATAAATGAGCAGCCCATAAAATATTCAGTGTGCACAGGTTAAATTACAGTCTATTGGCAGTGTGGGCACTGTTTGCTCAGACCAAGTTAAACCAAGGCGTTTGTATCGCCGTCTGTTGCTTCTAAGGACAGCATAAATAAAATCAAAGACCCATGTATTAAATCAAAAGTGGATTCATTCCATTCCAGCACCAACAAGGACGACTTGACAAAGACCAGTTCTGGTCGATACGTCGTCCTTGTTGGTGCTGGAATAAATCCACTTTTGATTTAATACATGGGTCTTTGGATTTTATTTATGCTGTTCTGAATTTGGAATCGTGGAGCAAGGATTCCCATCCTTTTACCTTTTTTCGTGAGTAGTATTTGGGTCTGTTGCTTCTAAGGGATTTGTTTCCTTCTCTATTGCAGTGTCCGGTCTCCTCGTTACACGATGTCGTCATGGGACTCTTCATTTGCTGTCTGTTCTTGGAGTACGTGTCGCTGTCTCGGAGGTTTATACCCGAACTGATAAACTACCTCTTGGGGATTCTTCACTTGGCGGTCCCCAGCAAACAACCTCTGGGTACGTCTCCTCTCGATTGATGTTATACCTTGTGATCCTCAACACGCACTATATCTTTGTTAACGGGTAAAGATCGTTTATGTAATCTTCATGGCTTTAAGTGGAGGTTTCAATAGACCAGTGTTTCCCAAACCTGTCCTCTGGACCCTCAACCAGGCCAGATTTTGCAGATCACCTTGGGGAAATGCAGACTGAATCCTGCAATCACTGAGCAGCAAATCATATCACCTGTGCTGTGCTTCACATATCCTGCAAACCTGGCCTGTCAGCGGGTCCTGAGGACAGGTTTGGGAAACACTGCTATAGACCATAGTGAGTGACATTTTCTGGCCGAACCTCTCCCTGCAAGTCCTGTAAATGCTGGGTGTTTGCAGCGTCTGCAGGAGGTTTCACAGTATATTGCAAAATGCAATCTTTATTAATAAACATTATAAAAGCAGAAAAAATAAAGTGTATATCTCCCACACAGCCCCCATGCATCCTATTACTTTTCATACGCAGGTGTGTGTGTGTGACCCCACTCCTCTTTAGATTAGTGTTGGCAAACCATGCCCCCCCAGTTGTTTTAGAACTACGTGTCCCATGATGCTCAGCCAGCTGCAGTATTCTGACTTATAATGGGATGTAAGGCTGGCTGAGCATCATTGGACATGTAGTTCAGGAACATGAGTGTGTGCTGGGTATTTTCACAATATATTGCTAAAATAAAATCCTAATTCACATTTCGACAAATGATATAAAAAAATACAAAAGGAAGAAAATTTAAAATGTATAGATAGTAAAATATGTGAAGGTTGTGCTGTAATTGCAAGTGGCTCACTGTGACGGCCACACGACTCGATTAGGTGAAGATTTGTTGGCTCAATATGGGTAAGTATATGTGTTTTATAGCTGCATAGGACATTTACACATTCCAGCAATTCACAGAACCGCTTACAGAGCTCATGTGCCACATTCCCCATATGCAGCAAGGAATTCTGGGTAGGATATGCAAATGAAGTCTACAGCTTCTCACTTTTTTGCATCTAGGCGCTAATAACACAGAACCCGCCTTGTCCAATGCCGTGCCATACTAAATGGATTTTTTTTAAATTTATTTTTTTACACAAAGGCCAGGTTATATATAATATGTGTGAAAGTGCATTGTGTAATAACGGGTCACCTTGCCTGTGACTGTTTATACAGAGGGAGTGAACAAGCCCCACATTAACCTCTATACACATTAGGCATTGTTACCAAGGTCTGTCTTTCCTTTGTACACGGATGTAAGATATGGTTAAACCTTGCTATATACTTTAGAATTACACTATCTGTGGCTCCAGATAGATACAGGAGATGTATTTATAGGTGCCCTGGGGCGAGTACGGTCTACCTGTCATGTCTGTGTATAATATTACCAATAAACTATCATTCTGACCTAAGGGTGATGGGATACGTTTATAAACTTGCCTAATGTGTGCAGAGGATAAGCTGGGGCTGGTACACTCCCTCTGTATAAACAGTCACGTGCGAGGTGGCCCATTATTTTGCGATGCACTTCTCCAGATATCCCTTACCCGTATTGAGCTAGAGGTTCTTCAGCTAATCGAGCCGCGTGGCCTTCAAAGTTATCCACGAAGTAAACCGATTCTGATGGAATTCTGACACCACTCTCTACATATGTGACTTTATATGGCTCCGTGTCTTCCATGCTGCGGCTTCTCGCTTTTGTTTTGAGCGTGGCATGTGTTTGTGGTCATTTCATACTGTCACGGCGAGCCATCTCCGTATCCAGCTGTGTCTCCACGAGACCCAGAGTACGTTACAGGTTGCAGTGAAATGAGCAGGTCACATCAGTGAAAAACATCCAATCCTGACAGGTTACGCACCGATTCCTCCGTTTAAAGCCCATGGGAAGACTGACGGTCTGCTGCTGATCGGGAGCCAGGAGGATGCCAGCACCTGGGTGAAGGGCAAGCTGCCACTGTCTGAGCTCCGTCACCTGGGCAAAGGCAGTGACACCGAAACGAACCATCTCAAGTGAGTATTTCATGAGTTCCAACAATATTAATGGCTCATATTTGGTTTATTCTGTTTTACATGATGGTGTACAAAGGCGCTAAAACACATTACGAAATGTGTAAGGGCCTCTGTATTAAAAATTTACACCCCCTCCCCCTTAAATAATTTGGTAGATGCTACTGGCAACATCTGCCCAATATATAAAAAACACACACACACACACACACACACACACACACACACACACACACACACACTTTCTGTAAATACTTGCTTTCTCTCTCTCGGCGTTGGTGCTGCTCCTTCTCTTCACCTCAAGGCTTGTGGAATGCAGAAGTCCCTGCAGCTTCTTAAGCAATTTGGAAGTTATTCTCATTCTTCCAAGTATTCTTACGGAAGTTATGCAGCTCCTTAGCAACACCGATGTCTTGGTGCTGCACGAGCGTTCAGAGACAGGTCTGATGTCAGCCTGCAAATCGTGCAGATGTCGTTGGCAGACAGAATACTCTATATCCCACCTGCTGGGGACCGAGTGACAACTGTGTGGACAGAGGAAACGTCTCCACTTCACACACGTGGATATCACCAACTCGAGTCAGAATATTTGTGAGGCTCTGGTCACGGGGGGGGCGCTGCGTGCTACTGACACGCTGTAATGGGCTCCTGGAAGATGTAGGAGTCTGTCCCCGGAGACGCGTGAGACCTTGCTGCAAGATCTATGTCGGGGATGACCAAACAATTTTGGGAGCTATTAGTTCCCAGTTTTCTGCTGCTTACAGACCCATGAAGCATTGAAGCGCATTGCCCTTGCACTGTGGGATGAGGGGTAAGGGATTTTTTTGGTGTATATTCTAGCTAAGCGTTGCAGGAGTTGGAGTCGGGGGGGAGATTGCTCTTATTTGGTGGCTTTTTCGAGTTTGTTTTTTCGTTTTGTAGACTTCTTGTAGACATTCTTGCTCATTACCGGTGTTGCTCTCTTGCAGGTTGACCTGTGTGTCTGTGTGCCTGGACCTGATGCTAAAGTGCATCAAGCTGTATGGACCTCTTCCCGCCTTCCGTGAGATCATACAGCCTGTGGCTGTGCTTCTGCGTGAACACCTCCCCGTGATGGACTACCCTCAGCACCTCCGGGTCAGTGCATCAATACTGACATTTCAGTTCCTATAAAATGACCCCCCCCATTGAAACTTTGACTTTAATAATGCTTTAAAGGATGTTCTGTATTAGACACGGGTGATTGGGGCTGTTCTCTGCCCTGGTTTGACTCGTGCGGACTGACAGACGCCGTGTTTGCTAAAAGACCTTTTCTTTCAGGACCTGCAGGATGAAATCCTAAAAGAACTCGAGGTACACGAGAAGAAGACGTACACACCTCTGGTGTTTGAAAAGGAAATGCCAGTCCCCATGAAAATGTTCACCCCCAAAGTAACACCCGTGTGAGTATCTATGCGGCCAGGGACTAGATTTACCAGTAATTATACATACGCCAAACATTTTACTGTTCATCTCCACCATGCAGAGCTGAGTTAATCTGCCCGGTCTCGATATGCTTGCTCGTGCTCCTCATAGAAACCTATAATCACTTGCTTGCGCTTCCTCTGGAGACCTGGCGCTCCCCTCCCTCTGGAGACCTGGCGCTCCCCTCCCTCTGGAGACCTGGCGCTCCCCTCCCTCTGGAGACCTGGCGCTCCCCTCCATCTGGAGACCTGGCGCTCCCCTCCCTCCTCCTTTTCAATAACTCTCTAAATCCCCTCTCTCTGCCAGTGTGTATGTACTGTATATAGATGCCTCTCTCTATCCCTGTATGTTGATCTACTTGAGCATCCTTCCTGTATACCAAATGCCCGGACTTGTAATTTTAAATACGAAAACATCAAGTGCAGAACAAAAGCCGCCTTCTAGATCTAGTCTAGTATTACCCTGCACCTAGTGCTTATCCCCTCTGTGCCTGCTCTGTATCGGGCTTGTTCTCATTGTGTTTTCGTCGCAGACTTGACTATGGAAAGAGACAGGGATGCAACAAGGTGGAGCGGGAGCGCAAACGGCTGATACACAAGCACAAGAAAGAGTTTAAAGGAGCCATACGGGAAATTCGGAAAGACAACCAGTTCCTGGCGAGAGTGCAGCTGTCTGAGGCCGAGAGCAGGTGAGCGACGCGTCATCTCCTTAAAAGTCATCTCCCAAATACCGTGGCACCTTGGTTTTAGTTGTTGAGTGAAGTAAACTTTACATTTGAGGTTGTCGGGAGCTGTTAGCATTTAAGTGCATATTTTAAGCAGGGATAGACGGATTATCTGAGTAATAAAGCTTTAAAATAAAGACTCTGCGACCATCCGGTTCACATTTCACATATGCCATTATAGATAGTGATCCAATTGTTAAAAAATCTTTTTAATTCACTGTATTCTATATATAAGCTGATTCAAATCCCTAACATAACGGCAGATTAACAGGGGGGGGGAAAGTGTCTACAGGCAAACCACTAAATGGAGAAAAGAAAAATCCTGGTCTCCTTAATAAACGTTGTCTCTAGCAAGAGAATTGATCTTTCACAAAGTTTTTCATACGCTGTACTTAAAATCCCACGGTTTCAAATAATAGACATGATCTTGTCCATTATACAGCCCTGCTACTGAACAGGCTACTGTAGATCTTTGTATCAGCCCAGGATATATACAGTTATAATGTTACTATATGCCATTTCACTTTATAAATGTTGTTTTTCCTGGTCTGTCTTCATAATCCAATTCATTCAGTGTTGTAGCTGTCACTGCTCTCTCTGCGTTTCTGTAACATCCTTTTTTAGAAGTGCCCCGTACTGGATGTAACCCTCTTGTCTTGCTTCCACAGGGATGCTGAGAGGAAGAGGAAAGTGAAGGAGCTCTTCAATAGTCTGTCGACACAGGAGGGCGAATGGAAGGCCTTGAAGAAGAGGAAGATGAAGGGGAAGTAACTATTCTATGTCCAGTTTGCTCATAGAGACCAGCGGCAGCAGAAGAGTTAAAAGAGCCTCTAGCGGACTAGTGACTTTAACAGACTGAAGTATTATTATTATTCGCTTTTTTGTGGTAAAGGGTTTATTTTTGCCACTTTTACCGCCGTCTATTGAGACAGAAGCCGCTGTGACATTCTTCTGTAAATACCAGCTGCATCTTGGAGAGTAACGTGCCGGAGTGCGACTCGAGAAGCAGTGTCCGGGCCCAATGTTTTAACGTCCACCTTATTTGTGGAAATGCTCTTTCCAGATCGCTTGTACTAAGCGCGTTCTGTAAGACAGCAATGTTTTGGGGGATTGTAGAACAAGTCCCGATGAGGATTATAGCTCATTTTTACGATACTTTGCTCATCGCGTGGACTTTCATGTACAGTGACTGTATCTTCTAATACAGAGACGTTAATGATTCACATCTTTCTTCTGCATCTTCTGTACATTCATTTAATGATTCTCTTGTTACCTAGCAGATGTTGGGTTTATAGTTTTATAATCTGGACCCACCGTTATGGTGGTGTGCAACATGTGCAGTGGCCCAGGTCGCACGGAGGGAGGTGGCATTGGCGCTGGGCTGACTGGATGGCACGTGGTATGGCGGCAAATCGGGTGAATGCTCGCAGCATTTGATGGGGGGCACACACGCTTCCTAACTTGTTTCCTGGGTCCCCCCCCCCCACCACAATGGACCCCTTTGCAGCCTCGGTGTAAACGTAACCAACGCTGTAGTAAAGTGAACAACTCCATAGATTATAATGGCTCTGGCTAAGTTTACACCATGGTTGGAAAAGGGCCCAATGTCAGTATTGAAATGATAGAGCATACAGTTGTGCTCATAAGTTTACATGCCGTGGCAGAATTTATGATTTCTTGGCCATTATTCAGAGAATATGAATGATAACATATTCTCTGAATAATGGCCAAGAAATCATAAATTCTGCCACGGCATGTAAACTTAGAGCATACAGTTGTGCTCATATCATTTCTTTCACTCATGGTTAGTGTTTGGCTGAAGCCATTTATTATCAATCAAGTGTGTTTACTCTTTATAAATCACAATGACAACAGAAACGCCCCAAATAACCCTGATCAAAAGTTTACATACCCTTGTGATTTTGGCCTCATAACATGCACACAAGTTGAAACAAACGGGTTTGAATGGCTATTAAAGGTAACCATCCTCACCTGTGATCTGTTTGCTTGTAATTAGTGTATGTATGAAAGGTCAATGAGTTTCTGGACTCCTGACAGACCTTTGCATCTTTCATCCAGTGCTGCACTGACGTTTCTGGATTCTGAGTCATGGGGAAAGCAAAAGGATTTTGTCAAAGGATCTGCGGGAAAAGGTAGTTGAACTGTATAAAACAGGAAAGGGATATAAAAAGATATCCAAGGAATTGAGAATCATCCAATCAGCAGTGTTCAAACTCTAAGAAGTGGAAAATTAGGGGTTCTGTTGAAACCATGGTCAGGTAGAAGAACTAAAATTTCAGCTACAACTGGCAGACGTGTGCACTGCTCCTCGGGTCCCCCCTAACAGGCCAGGTTTGCAGGATATGTGAAGCACAGCACAGGTGATATGATTTGCTGCTCAGTGATTGCAGGATTCAGTCTGCATTTCCCCAAGGGATTCCTTAAAACCTGTCCTGTTAGGGGGACCTGAGGAGCTAAAACATGGCCTGTTAGGGGGACCTGTGGAGCTAAAACATGCCCTGTTAGGGGGACCCGAGAAGCGAAGACACGGCCTGTTAAGGGGACTAGAGGAGCGAAGACACAGCCTGTTAGGGGGACCCGAGGAGCTAAGACACGGCCTGTTAAGGGGACTAGAGGAGCGAAGACACGGCCTGTTAGGGGGACCCGAGAAGCGAAGACACGGCCTGTTAAGGGGACTAGAGGAGCTAAGACACGGCCTGTTAGGGGGACTCGAGGAGCTAAGACACGGCCTGTTAAGGGGACTAGAGGAGCTAGGACACGGCCTGTTAGGGGGACTCGAGGAGCTAAGACACGGCCTGTTAAGGGGACTAGAGGAGCTAAGACACGGCCTGTTAGGGGGACCCGGGGTGCTAAAACACGGCCTGTTAAGGGGACTAGAGGAGCTAAGACACGGCCTGTTAGGGGGACTCGAGGAGCTAAGACACGGCCTGTTAAGGGGACCCGGGGTGCTGAAACACGGCCTGTCAGGAGCTAAAACATGGCCTGTTAGGGGGACCTGAGGAGCTAAAACAAGGAGTCGCTCCGTCTTCAACTCCAATAAATGTTTGACTGTTTTATGTGAGAGGATTAGAGACTGAAAAACAGCTGAGGTTTTGCTTTTACGCGCATGTGATACGAGAATGAACACAACCAGTCCTTTGAAGTATTTATAATGTGTTTATTCATTTCACAAGTGCCCTCAGGGTGAATAGAATTTTATATATAATATATATATCTCAAGCATTACAGATTTCTATAAGCACTGATGAGGAATAGGCAACCCTTGGGACAGCCTCGTTTGACTTCCATAATGCACTTGTTCAAACAGGCTGGCTGAGTGGTGTGAGAGTCGCAGTCTGCCGCAGCTGCAACGTGATGGTCGCCCATCCCTGTATTAGATTTACCTCTTTTAGTATTGGACAAACCTTGTAAAGCAGCATAAACATCTGGTATAAATCATAAGAAAATGAATTATTTTTTTCTTTCTCTAAATGATTTCTATGCATAAAGCAAAACAAAGAGGCCGCAATCTCTAAACTCCAGCGTGTGCGCTCTATGGTGAAGAGGCTGTTAGTACAATATTAATGTTGGCAAATGCCGGTGAAGCAGCCGAGACGAGGGGACCGGGCCACTCTTGGTTCTCTCAGGATCGCAGGGTGCGTGATGTTGATATCTGGGCTTCTGTCTCTTGGGTCCGCGTATTCGTTTTGACCTCAGTTGTCACCTCTGGCTGCAAGAAGACAAAACTGTTTAAATACTTCTGTTCGTGCTATGTATGATTTTAAGAGGTTACTATTTGTTTTTGGTTTTTTTCCCCTCTGGTTTGGAGGAAGCGAAATGTTACAGAAACAAGGACAACGAAATGACCGCAACCACCCTGGATCAATGGGCATCGCAAAGTCTATCGTGAAATCTGGAATTGAGGAAGAATTGCTAGATTTGTAAGTTTTAGTAAAAAAAAACACAGCATTTTGAAACTGTTGCAAGTTTAGTATTCCCGTAACTGAAAGCTTTTTTTTTTCTTTTGTTTTTCTCATTTAGCATGTGTTTTTACTCTGGATTGAGTTTAGAACAGGGATCTCAAACTTTGTCCCAAACCCCAGTTCGTGGCTTACAATTCCCAGAATTCTTTGAATGGAATAGGTGATCAGAGACTCATGGGAGTTGTAGTTTGGGAATATCTGAAGGGGGCAGACCTTGAAATCAGTGTTGTAGAACATCAAGTCAAAAATGTAAAGGACCGAAAAACAAAACTCCAAATACGTAAGATCATCCAGAAACATCGAGACCTATAAAGGAGAGGGATAGAAGAAGGTAAGAGTCCAATCAAAAAGAGAGGGTGGCTGGGTATTGTTCTACTTCACTACCTTAAATAGACACTGCATCTCTCGATTTGTTTAACACCATTACAAATGAAATTGGTGTGTTGCAATTTCATTTGCATTTGGGCTCCAGCAGGTGCCCTCAAAGTTTTAGCACTGACACCCGAGGAGCTGCTGCCGTCTTTACAAGTGAATATCTGTTTCCCAACACAGAGCTATTCCTGTTCAGTCTTTGCAGAAGAAAAGGAAGGAAAGGGACCTCAGTTAGGAGGAAACCCTAACAAGACATTTACATATCAGTTTACAGAGGAGGAGGTTCTACAGCAGCTGTCTAAAGTAAAGACAAATAAGTCAATGGGGCCTGATGGGATCCACCCTAAATTATTAAAAGAGCTCAGTGATGTAATAGCAAAACCGTTAAAAGATTTATTTAACCAATCCTTGCTAATCGTAGTCATCCCAGAAGACTGGAAATTAGCAAATGTTGTGCCCATTTACAAGAAGGGTAGTAGGGAGGAATCGGGGAACTATAGGCCAGATAGTCTTACGTCAGTAGTGGGGAAATTAATGGAAACCATGTTAAAGGAAAGGATTGTTGAACATCTAAAAACACAGATTACAGGATCAGAAACAACATGGGTTTACCTCAGGGAGATCATGCCAAACTAATCTTATTGATTTTTTTGATTGGGTAACAAAAATAATAGACACAGGTGGTGCAGTAGACATTGCTTATTTAGATTTCAGTAAGGCTTTTGATACTGTTCCGCATAGAAGACTTATCAATAAATTGCAATCTTTGAGCTTGGATTCCAATATTGTTGAATGGATTAGGCAGTGGCTGAGTGACAGGCAACATAGGGTTGTGGTAAATGGAGTTTATTCGGCGCAAGGTCTTGTTACCAGTGGGGTACCTCAGGGGTCAGTACTTGGACCCATTCTCTTTAATATTTTTATTAGTGATATTGCAGAAGGTATTAATGGAAAAGTATGTCTTTTTGCTGATGACAAAAAGATTTGCAACAGGGTTGACGTTCCTGGAGGGATCAGCCAAATGACAAATGATTTAGGTAAACTAAAAAAATGGTCGGAGCTGTGGCAATTGAGTTTTAATGTGGATAAGTGCAAGATAATGCACCTGGGACGTAAAAACCCAAGGGCTGACTATAGAATATATGATACAGTCCTAACCTCAACATCTGAGGGTTGGGATTTAGGGGTTATTATTTCAGAGGATCTAAGGGTAAGTAGTCAATGTAATAGAGCAGCAGGAAATGCTAGCAGAATGCTTGGTTGTGTAGGGAGAGGTATTATCAGTAGGAAAAGGGAAGTGCTCATGCCACTGTACAGAGCACTGGTGAGACCTCACTTGGAGTACTGTGTGCAGTACTGGAGACCGTATCTCCAGAAGGATATAGACATCTTAGAGAGAGTTCAGAGAAGGGCTACTAAAATGGTGTACGGCTTGAAGGAGAAAGGTTACCAGGAAAGGCTTAATGATCTTAACATGTACAGCTTGGAAAAAAGACGAGACAGAGGAGATATGATAGAAACATTTAAATACATAAAGGGAATCCACAAGGTAGAGGAAGGGAGTATATTTAAAAGGAAACAAAGTAGCAAAACAAGAGGACATAGTCTTAGATTAGAGGGGCAAAGGTTTAAAAGTAACATCAGGAAGCATTATTTTACTGAGTGGGTGGTGGATACATGGAACAGTCTTCCAGTTGAAGTGGTAGAGGCCAAAACAGTGATTGAATTTAAGCAGGCATGGGATAGGCATAAGGCTATCCTAAACAAAAGATAAATCCAGGTAAAGTATCCATGTAATTGGACAGACTAGATGGGCCGAAAGGTTCTTATCTGCCGACATCTTTCTATGTTTTCTGCAGCATGTAGCCCCAGCTGCAATAGCTCCTTTTGGCCAGCTGATGGTGACATCTATTAAACGGGACTAGTGCTGTAAAATCATGCATTAATTATATATTGGGACTATTCCCACTTTATAATTAATGAAAAGCAATTTTTCAAAAACCTTACCGGTTCCTGGCAATGGATTTCTGGAAAATCGCTTGGTGATGAATGGGTTAAAGAGTGTGTAAAGCATTCCAAAGGCATTAATTACTATACGTTAGCTGCTGTTTGAGCAGGAGTCTGGGTGGAGGTCCTCCAGTGTTGGGCAATGCAGCTGCAATATGGTTGATCATATATTTGCAGTTCCTCCCCTATTAAATGAATCAAGGTCATGTTTGCCAGTAACCGTGTAAAAAATGAATATAGTTTTACATTATAAACCCTTTACCCAGGGTTTTTTGTTGTTTTAACAGTTCGGTGTATATTGCTGTTATGTTTCAGTTTATTTTGGGGTGTGTTGTATTTTGCAAGTTTTATTTACCATTTCTAATAAACTTTATTATACCATGGCATTGGGCGCTAGCTTCCTTGAGTGTTTCCATGAGGGTGGAGTTTGGCCGCTTGCCGTAGGTAACCCATTACCCTATTTCTGTGTTCGTCTGACCCTAGCCTAAAGGGAGCGGTCCAGGCCCTCAAACAGCCTTATAGTGTCTTCCAAAACATTTGCAAGAAGTTTAGTCAATCGTGTCTTTTCATGAACATTGACACAGGGCTCACAGGATGTGAATGCCACTTCGAGTGAAAGCAATCAAGGGACAGTATTGGCTTAAAAATGTTAAACTTTTGTTCTCCAGCAGGTCTAGGTATCTCCTGATATCCAACACCGTGTTTCCCAACCCTGGTCCTCAGGTACTCTCTAATAGGCCAGGTTTTAACGTTTCCATACTTGAAAACGAGAGAAATCTCAATGTATGCTTCCTGGTAAAATACTTTATAAATAATTCACTTAGGAGAAATGCTGACTGAATCCTGCAATCACTGAGCGGCAAGTCCCATCACCTGTGCTGTGTGTCAGATTTCCTGCAAACCTGGCCTGTTAGAGGAACCTGAGGACCACGGTTGGAAAACACTGTTCTGGAGCAAAGGTCGGCAAAACTGTCCCTCTATGGAGCAAACCATGGCTGCCTGGAGGGATAAGCGTTCTATAGCGTTAAGCGCAGCTCAGAAGTCAGGAAGCATAACGAGATATTTGAGGGCCCTCAGGATATGGCTAAAAACTGGTATTTCAGGAACTATGTCTCCTATTGTATTCAGTCAGCTCAAATGCAGTTATTTACATAGGAAGCAGCCTGGCAAGGTGACATTTAATTATTAAAATTGTAAAGTAAACAAAGAAGATGCAGATACCCATTCACTCGGCACAGCTAATCACCGAAAGAGGTCTGGAGCTAAAACGCCCCACATTACCCAAATTAAAACTAGAGATGCAAGATCCTCCGTATTTCCCTGGGCGCACATTTTAGGCATGCTGATGGGCAGTGCCTGAAAAATGCAACCCTGCAGTGTATGGTTATTCTTCATATGCTGCAAGTGAGAAAACAAGATCCCCCTGGCTTTCGTTTAGGGCAAGGGGGACAAGCTGACTGAGCAGGAATGCAGTTCCCCCTCGGTTTTCTCAAAGGTCACACAGAAGCTTTTATTAGGTTTCAAATCATATTCTATCACACGTATTACAATTTACTGTAAGAATTCCCTAAAACCAAACCTGTCTTTTGGTTTAAACACTGATATCAGATTTGCATGTGGAGTGGTGGGTTAATTGTGACATGTCAATGGTTAACTGTGTAGCAGAAATACTGGAGAGTTCCTGCACTTATGTTTATTAGGGCCAGACCCCTGGACACTCCTTTGCCTTTCCTGAAGTATATACATTATACATCTTGCAGTGCAGCGCCTTCCCTGAGCTCTCCCTCTGTATAAAATGCCCAATATGTGTCCAGAAAAACATGGCCGACCTGACAACCCCGGGTCCTGCACTCTGATTTAGTCATGCGAGAGGTTTATTTCTAGTGAAAAAAATGTTTCATCCACTTTCCACAGTCTCGGAGAGAAAAGGGAGAAACTTGAATAAGGCTCATGTTAAGTGTCTGGAATGGTCTTCCAGCTAAAGGAAATCTTTGGACTAAATCGTAGGAGTGAGAGCGATAAGCAAAAGAGAAAAACGAATGTGATCCTTATCCTCCACAGGCTGAGCATGTCCTGCACTTGCCGTCTTTCAGAGTTTATTGGCCGTTTGCGAGTAAAATTCACTCTTGATATCAAAAAAAACGAATATTTTATCTTAGCAATACATATCTCCACGAATCAACATAAAATTAAGGCCCTTACCATCGCTGTCTGCCTTGATCCCCAGTCTTTCCTCTTCAGCCTCCAGCAGTTTTCGGTAGACCGCTATCTCCGCGTCCAGCTTGAGCTTGATGTTGAGCAGATCTTGATAATCTTGAAGGTATCTGGCCAAGTCTGTCTTCGTCTCTAGCAGGCGTTCTTCTAACTGCGTGATGATCTCCTGGAGGACAGACACTTCTTCCAGATGTTTGTTCTTCATGTCATCCAACTGCTTCTCCAGGGCATTGTTTCGGGCCTTCAGTCCATCAATTTGGTTCTGGAGGTCAGACGCCTGGGAAGTGATCTTGGTGATATCTTCTCTGAGGACGTGAATCTTTTTCTCGTTCGTACAGACCTGATCTTTCAGTGAACCCAGCTTGGACTTGTACCAGTTTTCGGCATCTTGAAAGATTTTCTTGGACGCCTGTTCGATCTGACCACGTAGGGCACGTAGAGCAGCAGCTAGATCCGGGCGACTGCTTTCGAGGTCCACGCTCACCTTTGACTCTTCAATCTGCCTCAGTAAATCTGCAACCTCCTCGTCGTGAAGCTTCTTGAGGAACTCTATCTCGTCCACCAGCTGCTCAATCCTCTTCTCCAGCTCCAGCTTCTGCAAGGTGGCATCATCCACATCCTGACGGAACTCCCTCAAAATCCTCTCCGCTTCCTCTGTCAATATTAACAGACATGTTGCAGATTAGTTATTTCTCATATTGTCTTTACCACCATTTCTAACCAACCCGTCTCTCGTTTTGAGAGGTTTTTTCCTCCTCATAGGTACATATATATATTTTTATATTCCTTTTATTTATGAAGTTTATGTCCATATCCTCTACACCACACAAAACCTGGCTCTGTACCAGGAATGGTTCTTTATTTTCTGAAAACCCAGGCATCTTGAACAAGCTATTCATTCTCTGTAGCAATAAACATGGATCCACCCTCAATAGTCTCTTACCTTTCAGAGATAGTTCCACCTCAGACTTGGCATCCCAGATGTCGATCTCCTCCTCCAAGTTCCCTCTCTCGATATCGGCAGCGTTTCTCTCTTTGTTCAAACTCTCAATCAGGTCTTTCAGCTCTTTGAATTGCTTCTCGTACTCCTCCGACACGCCAGGCCCTCGCTTCTTCAGGAGGATTGTCAGTTCCTCCAGTTCGGCCCGTAGCCTCTTGTTGTTCTCCTCCAGCGAGCGGACCTTGTCGATGTAACCCGCAAAGCGAATGTTCAACTCTTGTAGTTCTTCCTTTTCATTGGGACGTTGAACATAGATCTTTGTGGTAGACAATACCGCTTCCCCTTGAAGCCCTTCTTGACCTTGGACTTTGGTGGATTCATTTACCTTGAGTGTTTTCTGCGAGAAGGAAGTGTTCCTCATCTTGTCCTACAAGGGTCCACTGGGATCTGAGAAATGGAAAGGCCAGCCGCACGGCCCTGACTTTTATACGGGAAAGTGGAATGTGGCAAATACATGTAGCTGTACGAATTATAATGTATGCCTCAATTAGGCTGGGTCTTAATTTCCACTCAGAAGATATTGTGAGGATGGATGTCACCACTGACAGCATTCTTTAAGTGTCACACCTCTGTGCAACATATCTTGAGCATTATGTCTGCAGATAACAGGTTCACTTTCTACAAGGAACGATCGGTTCAATGTAAGCCTTACAAATAGAGGAGATAAGTAAAGAGCGATTACATACATTGGAACCACCATTCCCCTTTTTAAGTTACTTCTCCAAGGTTTTGGTGGTCTGTGAAGCCCAGAATTGGTTTTCAAAACATCTACTTTTTCACTCACTTCCATGAGGAGGAGGAGGGGGCAATTAATTTGCAGTAAAAATAAATAAATAAAGCAGTGAGTGTATGGGTACTTCCAAACCTAAAGCCAAAGTAATTAAACTGTATGCTAAGAAAGAATTCAAATTCTGCTGTTTCGGTTTAAAATTTGCAATTTCCAGGCAATTCTCTGCAATTTTACTACCTGGTGCAGAAACCCTTAACCCTTTCGCTGCTGAGGCATTTCCCGCCTGTGTGCTGAGGTTATTTTTACCGTTTTCGCTCATCATGTTTAACCGCGTTTTGAAGCCTTATTTTATTATATGACCCAGACATATTATATATCGTTCATTCCGGCAGACTCGGAAGATTCATAATATGTCATTATTAGATGTATACGTTATGTCCTGTCTGTATATTATAACAAAAATGCAATAAAATTAGAATTTTCAAAAATTTACAACGTGTAAAGTGTTTTTTTTCACATTCTAACATGCGATCGTTTGCGGTTATATTTTCTATGGGGTGCGCATGTTAAAAAAATTAGAAATGGGGTCTCGTTACATTTTTTTGGGGGGAAAATTTCGCTATTTTTAACAAACACACCGCATACAAAAATCGTTAGTGCAGCATCATTGTTCACATTATAAATTAAATGGGAACAATATTGCTGCATTAACAAAACAAATAAAAAACTTGTTTATTTTTTTATTTTTAATTTTTTTAACAACTTTTTTCACGGTCATGTTTGATATCGTTGGAAAGGCCATGCTCTGGCCGATCCAACGATATCAAACATTAACCCCTAGCTGCCACAGATCGGGAGATAGGGGGCGCCTGAAATAGATGTCATCGCGCCGCCGCGATGACATCTATTGTGCCCGCGGCGGTCCCGGATTGACGGACTGACATCCAAGATGTCAGCCCGCACCGGGGGGCACAGCGATCGGCCGGAATCCGGCCGATCGTAGGCTGCTTCGGGAGGACACGCTCAGCGCGTCTTCCGCAGCCAACCCTTCCTGCGGCAGGACGCGCTGAGCGCGTCCTCCGCAGCGAAGTGGTTAAAGATACACTAACACGCAAATAAGCTGTAACTAGATTGCTTGTGAATTACAAATAAAACCACATTAAAAAACACATGCTGATGTTTTTTTCCTTTTGTTTGAAGTAATTGCATGTAAAAAGGAAAAATAAAGTTAGTGTTTTTTTTATCTCTGGTTTCCATTTTCAAGAATTTTTCCATGAAGCAACATTTACCAAAATCTTATAGGGAGTTTCACTTTACAGCTGTGGTTTAGCATAGAGCAGTGGCGTAGCGTGGGTTGTCAGCGCCCGGGGCCAGCCAAGAATTGTGCGCTCCCCCCCTCCAATATTGCCCAGCTCTCATGGATATATTGGCATGGGGCCGGATGCCATGCAGGGGGTGGGGGCTGGATGCCATGCAGGGGGTGCCCGGTCCTGAATAGCATGAGAGTACGTGGAAAGAGCGGGCGGCTGCGAGCGCGCATGCGTATGTGCAGGTCATGCGGTCCTGCCAGTCAGGTGGTACAGAGACTCTGTACCACCTGACTGGCCGGACCGCGTGACCTGCGCACCCACGCAGCCGCCTCCCCTTCAACACGGACTCTCACGCTATTCAGGACCGGGCACCCCCCTGCATGGCACCCGGGCCCCCTCGACCCGCGGGCCCTTGGGCGGCACCCGAGGGCCCGACAGGTCAGTCCGGGCTGCTGGCTGGGAACTTTTAGGGGCGCAAATTTCTTTTGAAATTATGCGCCCCTAAAAAAACTGCACCCGGGGCCACCGCCCCCCCCAGCCTCCCCCACGCTATGCCACTGTTGTAGAGGCAATGGTGTGGAGGAGTGAATTTTTAGACAAGGATACAGGGGATCCATTGTGTTGTCTAGGCTTCTAGAGATAAGAGTCGGCAGCTGATATCTGATCGCTGGATAACTACACTCAATGGTACCCCTTGGCGATGCCATGTACATACATGGCACACAAGGCAAGTCAGTATGGGACTTCTGACCCCATAGACTCCATTCTACGGCCAAAGCCACACAATGAGGAGCAAGTGATGTAAAGATATGGGGGGGGGCAGTTTACAACACAAACGATCACACAATGAATGCACCCAGTGACACATATAGAGTAATATATTTCCTTAACTAAAAATACAAGAGAAAAACAAAACACATGTAAGATATCAGCAAGATAAAATAAACACAATTTTTCATATTTTTTTGGTAGTGACCTTTTAAGAACCTCAGATGAACATTCAGCAACTAAAAAATAGCAATAAGGTAAAAAGAAGAAAGAAACTAAAGAAAGACAGACAGTAAAGGGACCTAGGGAACCCAATGGCTTTGGCACTGACTGCCTTTAGCAAAAGTTACCAGTGCCGAAATATTGATTACCTTAGGTCACTTTACTCTCTGGCTTCTTTTCTTCACATAACTATTACTATCCTTCACTTGTTGCTTTATATGATTCTTTGGTATTTTGTGTTTGTGATCTAGCAGGTGGAGGCAGGTCTTAACCCTTTCCCGCCGCACGGACGTTTTATGCCGTCCATGCGGCGGGTGGGCCTTGAAGAAACGATGCGTACAGGTTCGCCCCGCTGTCTTCAATGGGCCGCCTCGGCTCCAACCCACAGCCCGTGCAAATGCAGGCCGTCCCCCTGCAGCCAATGACGCGCGTGGGAGGGCCAAATTAGAGGCCCTGTCGGCGAGGCATACCTGTACCACAGCAAGGGCTGATATCCAAGATATTAGCCTCATGTGGATGGATCCACAGATTGTGCACTCAGAGAGTCCTCCACCCAGCAGGTGGGAAACCAGAGGATCCGCTCAGTGTGTCATCTGCTGTAAAGGAGTTAAAAGGAGACTCTACACCAGGTGTGGCCAACTACGGCCCTCCAGATTTGTTTCTGATAGATATTTATAAAATGTTTATCAGAAACAAATTACACCAGGATTTCTATTAAATCCAAGTATCCCAGCACAGGGCAGCAACATGACATATTGTAATATTAAATATTCCTATAAATCAGGGCTCAGCAACCCAGACCCTCCCCCATGTTTTGGAAATCTATTTCCCTTGAGGCTCTACAAACCTAATGAGCAGCCGAGCATCACAGGGAATGTAGTTTCAAAACATCTGGAGGGCCGTAGTTGCCCACACCTGCTCTACACAGTGTGGCCACTCAATCTTATTTCAGTGGCCACACTGCTGTGAGCTCCATCCTCCCTCCTGGAGGGCTGACTCAGCCATCCACATGCAGGGGCTTAGTCCTGTCCAGAACCTCAGCTCAGGTTACAGGTCTTGGAGACTTTTTGGAACCAGCCTTATCCAATGGGATCAAAGCTTTCTTTTTGTGAGAGCCACTGGATTGGCTGGAGCGCCCAGCCCCCTTGCGGTCATGTGACATGCTGAGCTGGTAGCATGTCATATCCTGCAGAGGTCCAAGGGAGACCAGTGCTGAATTTAGGGCAGAGGAGTTTTTAAAGGAAACTAAAGGGTTAAAACATGCAGAGGGGACCAGGAGGTGCTAATGTTTAACCCCTCTGTTTCCCACCCCCTCCTGTGTTAACCTTAGCGTATCCCTTTAAGGCTAGGGTCAGACGAACGCATTTTTCGCGTTGTCCGTGAAAAAGTGCGTTCGAATGAATGGACGTATTTGTTCACAGAATACGCGATAGCGGTCATACGATGCGCATTTTCGTCCGTGATTTTGTACGGATCATCAATAAAACACTTTTTATGTCTGGACGTTATGTTAGCCAGACATTAGCAGCGTCTGACGTCTCCTAATCACACACACACACGCCGCTAGCGGACGCAGCGCACTCTGTACGTCAGTAGTAGCGGTTTGACGTTCTCGAAAAAATGCGTTCGTGTGCCACTTGCGTTGCGCGGACGAACTTTCGTGCGGCCGTTCGTCGTATGTTCCCCGGCATTGGAAGTCATTTGCTGCTAGCACGGCCGTAATTTCGTGCGGCTAAACGCACGTGAAAAATGCGTTAGTCTGACCCTAGCCTAAGGGTTTCTTCCCTTTAAGTGGTGAAATTGTGGAGAATTCCCTGTAAATTGCACATTTTGGTTCTTTTTCAGACTGCAGTTCAGTTACTTATTTCAGTAACCAGACTTATTTTCACTGTTATCTCCTGGTTTTCCGAAGCTTCATCACTAATTCATGCCCTCATCATATCTGGTTTCTGATGTTCTTCAGGCCTGACCTTCCCATGAATTTTAACTGAGGGGTGTGCAACCATATGCTTCCTCTGCGCAGACAGCATTCGCTTGTGTTTATACTCCTGTTAGCATGTGTGGGTTTACACGGTCGCCTCTCGTGGCGCCGCCGACCGGATACACTGGTTGCAAGGTCTCTGGATCTCCAGGTAGAAGCCCACTCGATCTTTGGTTCTGGACTTGTGTTGATAGTTCAAGTCTTCCTCTTCTCATCGTTACTTATGGAGCACCAACATATTCCACAACGCTGTACTACGGTGATGGTGATCAGGGCCAGATTAACATAGGGACTAATGGAGCGGCCGCTCCAGGCCCCTTCCTGAAAATAGGCCCACAGCCAGGGATTTATTTTTTCTGCCGGTAGTTTTCCGTTCCTCTGGAACCATAGCAGATATAGAGGGTCATACAGCCAGAACATGGCCTTCCAATGATAAACATGACCAGGTTTCAAGTACACATAAATATAAAATCCCCTTTTTCCCCCCAAAGCAGCACTATTGTTCACTTTTCAAATATAAAGTGAACAATGATGCTGCACATTACTGTGAGTTTTATTGCTGTGGAGCTCTGTGATGCGCTCATACACACCACACATTACTGTGATTTTTATTGCTGTGGAGCTCTGTGATACGCTCATACACACCACACATTACTGTGAGTTTTATTGCTGCGGAACTCTGATATACTCATACACAGCGCACATTACTGTGATATTTATTGCTGTGGAGCTCTATGATACGCTCATACATACCACACGTTACTGTGATTTTTTTTATCGCTGTGGAGCTCTGTCATACGGTCACACACATTGCACATTACTATCAGGGTAATTCAAAGAGATCCGAATGGCTGGAGAAAGGTAACCGAACGCTGATTTTCTTGGCCATTCGCCAAATCCTTGCGAATTGCCTGCACATACGGTGCCTGTTCGAGAGGAGTGAAATCCCCATAAAAAAGCACTGCTTCAATGTTAAAAATATTCTGGTTTTAATTCAATATCTAATAAACTGTTCATTGTTAAAATTCTGCAATAAAAAGTCTCTTTATTTATAGATTTTTTAGGATATTTTAAGCATTTTTCGGGATTTTTTTTTTTTTTTTTAAAAAATTCAGATTTTTTTAAGTTTACTTTTTTCTGTAACAGCCCTTTTTATTATCATTCCCTGGACCTCATATGAAAACTTCAGACATTTTCGCTCAGTAGTTTCTTTGCAAACAGCGTTTCACTTTTCAAACGTTCAAGCAAGCTGTTTTTTAATTTTTTTCACTCCATTCGTCTGCGGTGTCGGCTTTTTCCGGCTGCTTCGCTGCGTGTAATCGGCTCCTGCTCGGGTTTTTCTGGCTTTTTCGGCGGGTTAATCCAGATGTTTTTGCGAGTTTTTGGTGTGCATTTGTCGGGTTTTGCGGTTAGTTTTCGGCAGGTTTGCGGCGGCCTTTCCCTGCAATTCGGGGACTCTGTGGTGCTTGCTGAATACACCGCAGGGTCGCCGAAATGGGATCGGCAAAACTAACCAAATTGAAGAGAACGAAAAGTCACCGAACGTGCGGTGACTTTTCGATTCTCTTTGAATTAGCCTGTATGAGTTTTATTGCTGTGGAGCTCTGTCATACCTGTGATACACTTGTAGCGCTGTGTTAAAACCTTGCTGTGGCAGTACCTATTTTTGGCCACAAGATGGAGACAATCGCGATCAGAGACACTGGACATTGGGACTACATTTCCCGGCGTGCTTTGCAAACAGACAGGAAGTGGGTGGGACACAGACGCTGGACATCCTGAGCCTCGTGGGGAACGCGCCAGAGCGCGCCAGGGAACGAGGGAGAGCAGACGCAGTGCAAGATATCGCTAGAGGGCCTAGGCCAGAGTGCGAGTGAGACCTGTCAGTTCCTTACATCGGGTCATCCAGCCTTAGGAGAAGGAGACCTCCAAGTTCCCGAGATTTGCTGCAGATTAAGGAACCAAAGACCTTGAGTGAGGAGTTGCCGCGAGTTGATCGGATACGGAGAGCGGGCGGTGAGCTGGACAAGTCGTGGACAAGCTACGGAAAGTCAGACAACGGATCCGGCCGCAAGTATCCCCAGTCAATATCGAGCGGAGAGACGTCCTGGGTCAGCGGAGCCTAAAGCAATCGGTGGATGGGTGAGAGGCCTCCAAGGCCGTTTGTAAATAAGGAACACGCTGCTGTTTTCTCTCTAAAGTCCACAGGGCCCCAACTTGACTAGTCGAAGACATTCCTTAAGTAAATTCACTGGCCAGTTGAACAGTACCCGGGTACCATACACACACACATACACACCTTTTACATTCCGGGACTTAACCTGTGCAGGACTCATTCTGTTACGAATCGGAACAGGGGTTAAAGATACGTTCCGAATATATTTTCTCTTTTCCGCTGCGCGTTTATCGAAATACGAAGAGATTGTATTCTTGGTTCCGCTACGCGTCCCTTTTTTCCTCAATTTCGTGCAATTGCATTCTTTTCTGTTCGGTTGCGAATATATTATTTTTCCGAAATACGAAGCCTCGTGTTTCGTTTCTTTCCCGCTACGCGTTTTTACCGCGATACGAAAGTACTGTAATAATACCTGTGAATACCGTGTCTCAACGTCTGCTTAACATTTTAGTAAACTATTTAAATTATAAAAACCCACAGCGGTGTTGGAGTATATTTATTCCCTAGTGCGGGGAGACTGACCCGTGGTTCATTTTCAGCGGCTCCTCCGGGAGTGAGCGCTACACACTCACTCATACACACCACACATTACTGTGAGTTTTATTGCTGTGGCACTCTGATACACTCCTGCACACTGCACATTACAGCAATTTTGTTTTGAGAAAGGATTTTACCAGGAAGGATACATTGAGATTTCTCTCGTTTTCAAGTATGTCCTGGGTGGCGAGTAGGGATTAGGGATGAGCTGTTCGGGTTCGGACGGTTCGGGGTTCGACCCGAACTTAGCCTGTTCGAGTGGATCGCGAACACCGAACATTTCCGGGTGTTCGCCGCATGTTCGACCACAATGGACCACAATGCATTTTCCCACTGGCCTGAAGCTCGTAATTGGCTACAGCCTTGCACCTGACCACAGGTCTGGTGCAAGACTGGTTGAACACTATGCCAATCACCGCTCAGAGTCCTGATTGGGCAAATTTTGCCCAATCATGGGCTCACAGAGCTAAGTCCCGCAGCACACTATATAACGTTTCCACGCAGCGCTTCTGCACGCATTTCAGAGGAGATTTCAAAGGAGATAGTTGTGTGTGTTGTTACTGCCGGTCTGCCACGCTACTGGGGGGGGTCTGGGGGGGTCTCATTTTGACCAAATATCAGGGAATTTAGGTGATGTGTGTCTTGTCACTGTGCCAGCAAGTTTTTTTGGGGTTTACAACTTTATTTAAAACATTTGTGAATTGAGGTGATCTTCTGTGTCTCGTCGTCACACAGCCAGCAAGTTTTTTTGGGGCTCACTAATTTCTTTAACCCTTTAGCTGCTGAGGCTTTTCCCGCCTCTGTGCTGAGCTCATTTTTACCGATTTTGCTCATCATGTTTAAATGCGTTTTGAAGGCTTATTTTAGTATATGACCCAGACATATTATATATCGTTCTTTCCGTCAGACTCGGCAGATTCATAATATGTCATTATTATATGTATACGTCATGACCTGTCTGTTTAGTATAACAAAAAATGCAATAAAATATGAATTTTCAATAATTTACAACGTGTAAAGTGTTTTTTTTTAACATGCTAGCAATTGCGGTTATATTTTGTATGGGGTGCGCTTGTTAAAAAAATTAGAAATGGGGTCTCGTTACATTTTTTTTGGGGGAAAATTACACGATTTTTAACAAACGCACCGCATACAAAAATCGTTAGTGCAGCATCATTGTTCACATTATAATTGAAATGGGAACAATATTGCTGCATTAACAAACCAAAAAAAAGAAAAAAACTTGTTTATTTTTTTTTATAATTTAACTCCAGGACTATCGCTATGCACGATGACACCAGTCCTCAGGGGGCATTCCCGGAAGCTTGGCCGACATCCAAGATGTCGGCCAGCTCCAGGAAAGGATCACGAACTGGCGCTTTTCGGCGCCGATTCGTGATCTGGCCCCCATGGGGTTAATGCCAGGTACCATTTGGAAGGGCAGGCTGTGCCCTTCCAAACGGTGCCTGGGTTAACCCCCTGCACGCCGCCGATCGGGAGGGAGAGAGGTCCGACCCCCCCTCCCTTTCAGGCGCCTCCTCCGCACATGCGGGGGGGCCTGAATTAGGTTTCATCGCGCCCCCGCGATGACACCTAATTACTCCGGCGGCGGTTCCGGGTGCTGGGCTGACATCGAGGATGTCAGCCCGCACCGGGGGGGGGCCAGCGATCATCCAGAACCCGGCCGAACGCTGGCCCCAAAGGGAGGACGCGCTCAGTGCGTCCACCGCATGGAACGCTACCTGCGGTTGGACGCGCTGAGCGCGTCCACCGCAGCGAAGTGGTTAAAACACTTGTGAATTAAGGTGATCTGTGTCTCGTCATACAAACAGTACCTTCGCTGTATTTTAGGGTTCACTAATTTCTTTAAAACACTTGTGAATTAAGGTGATCTTCTGTGTCTCGTCACACAGCCAGCAAGTTTTTTTGGGGCTCACTAATTTCTTTAAAACATTTGTGAATTAAGGTGATCTGTGTCTCGTCACACAAACAGTACCACGCTGTATTTCGGGGCTCACTAATTTCTACAAATCATTTGTGAATTGAGGTGATCTGTCTCTTGTCACTGGCTGCCAGCTATCAGTGTGTCTCACTGAGTTATACCAGAGTTCTTTAAATCTTTATACCAGAGTTGAATCAGAGTTCTGTATATATTAATCTATATATCACTCACCATGTCTGAAAGAACAAAAAGGAAAGGCAGACGCTCCCAGACACAGATAAGAGGGCAAGCAGCCCCTGTGACGGGAGGCTGTGCCTCTGGTCATGGTGGACGTGGTGCATCCTCTGCAGGGGCAGGCTTGTCCTTTATAACTGGTGCTGGCCGTCTTCTTAACCTGCAGCAACATAGAGAGGATTTGGTGGATTGGCTAGCCAGGCCATCCTCATCCTCCGAGTCCTCTGCCAGCCAGGCTTCTAGTGCTTTACAGTCCACCTCAGCTGCCAAAGCATCTAATGCAGACTCCATGTCCACAGCTACTCCTGCCGTAGCCTCGCTATCACACACGGAGGAGTCAGCTGAATTGTTTGACTACAATGAGAGTGACATGCTGCTTGAGGATGCGCAGCAAGTACAGTGTTCTGATTCAATCTCTGAGGTTGAGCAAGGGAGTATAATCAACCTAGAGGAAGGGGGTGCTAGTGATGACACACAAATAACTGGCACTCATTTTGCCCCAGCAGCTGCAGCATACTGCCAAGTTGGCTCCAGTGATGAGGAGATAGGGGGTGAAGATGACATTGATGATGATGAGGTCACTGACTCCACCTGGGTGCCAGATCGAACTGAGGAATCAAGTGAGGAGGAGAAGGGGGAGGAGGAGGAGGCACAGCAAACACGAGGCACAACATCCTCTGTGACCAACCGTAGCACTAGCCAGTAAAAGGCATCACATGTCAGAGCTGCTCCGGTGCAGAGCGCTGTTGTCTCAAAGAACACATGCAGGAACTCTGCTGTCTGGGAGTTCTTTAAGAAATGTGCAGCAGACCCCACCGTTGCTATTTGTAATCTATGTCAGCGGAGGCTGAAGCGTGGGATAAACACCGGACACTTGGGTACCACGTGCTTGAGGCGACATATGAACAAGTGCCACACATCCCATTGGCGCAAAACTTTGCGTAGGTCCTCCTCCTCCTCATCTGTCTCTACCCACACTGTATGTCCTGCCATGTCATTGCCTACAACCTCCACCGACAGGGATGATGCTACAGTAATGGATGTACCAGCAGGTCCTTCCTCACAATGTGACATCATCCCAGTAGCTGAAGATTTACGCAGTCAGATTACGTTGCCGCAGCTGCTGCAGCGAAAGAAAAAATATAGTCCCAACCATCCCCAAGCACAGCGTTTAAATGCCAGCTTAGCAAAATTACTTGCATTGCAGCTGCTGCCTTTCCAGCTGGTGGACTCTGCTCCCTTCCGTGAATTTGCTGAATGTGCTGTACCACAGTGGCAGGTTCCAAAACGTCATTACTTTTCATGCAAGGCCATTCCAGCACTATACCAGCACGTGGAAG
This sequence comes from Leptobrachium leishanense, assembly GCA_009667805.1. Taxonomy (NCBI): domain Eukaryota; kingdom Metazoa; phylum Chordata; class Amphibia; order Anura; family Megophryidae; genus Leptobrachium; species Leptobrachium leishanense. The sequence goes on along the minus strand of CM019063.1, from coordinate 510,210,286 downwards.
ACAATGTTATCCAGTCATTGGGAAAGGCAGTCAGCAGCAAGGTGCATGTGACTTTAGACACGTGGTCCAGCAAGCATGGACAGGGTCATTACATTTCCTTCACGGCACACTGGGTAACTCTGATTGCAGCTGGGAGGGATCCAAGACGGGGCTCTGTGCTGGAGCTTGTTCATCCACCACGCCTCCAGAAAGCTGCTTGTATGAGGTCTGTCTGCTCCACCACCACCACCACCTCTCCCTCTTCCTCCTCCTCCTCCTTCTCTGTCTCTGGCGAAGTGGCAGTTAAACCGACGCCTGACAGGGTCTACGCAATGGCTCAAGCAAAAAGATGCCATACTGTGCTTGAGCTGGTATGTTTAGGGGACAGGAGCCACACCGGGCCAGAAATTCTGTCAGCTCTGCAGGGGCAGGTGCAGAGATGGTTAACACCACGCCAGCTTGAGCTGGGAATGATAGTCTGCGATAATGGCAGCAACCTTCTCTCCGCCCTACGCCTGGGTAAATTGACGCATGTACCATGCCTAGCACACGTCCTAAATCTGGTGGTACAGCATTTCCTAACCAAGTACCCAGGGCTGCCAGAGCTTCTGATCCAGGCCAGAAAAGTCTGCAGCCACTTCAGACGGTCATTCCCAGCAAGCGTTCGCCTGGCAGAAATTCAAAGAGAATTCCACCTTCCCACAAACCGTCTGATCTGTGACATGCCCACCAGGTGGAACTCGACATTAGCAATGCTGCAGCGTCTGCACTGGCAGCAGAGGGCCATCAACGAGTACCTGTGTGAGTATGGCACAAGGACAGGTTCAGGTCAACTTGGTTCCCCCCCGCAGTGGCTGATGATCAAGGATGCATGCACTGTACTGTCACCATTTGAGGAGGCAACGAGGATGGTGAGCGGGGACAGTGCATGCATCAGTGACACAATTCCTTTAGTGTTCCTGCTGGAGCACACTCTGCTGGGAATTATAGATGTGGCTCTAGAGGCAGAGCAGCGGGAGGAAGAGGAGGCCTTCCCTTTCTCTCAAGGGCCCAGTCTTTCCGCAGACAGCATTCCAGCGGGTCCTACTCAGATCAGACAGGAGGAGGATGAGGAGAAGGAGGACTATTTAAGTAGTGGGGGCATTGAAGGTGGGGATTCCTCAAGGGATGGTTTTGTGTGCCCAGAAACAGAAGGGCTTGTGCGTGGCTGGGAGGAGGAAGTGCACGATATGGTCATCCTCATTGACCAGGAAGACTCGGAAGCTAATGCCACCTCCAACCTACGATGCATGGGCTCCTTAATGATGCAAAGCCTGCTAAAGGACCCCAGGATTCGTGCCATCAAGGAGAGGGATCATTACTGGTTGGCAACCCTTCTTGATCCACGATACAAGGGGAAAGTTGCAGAGCTCATCCTGCCCGCACAGAGGGAGCACAGGATGACAAAACTTGAGGACGCTCTAAAGCGACACTTGTGTAACACCTTTCCAGGCACTGGTAGATTACCAAGTGCTGACACACGTGCTTCTGAGGCTGCAGGTGATCAGAGGAATAGCGGTGAAGGCCAGGGCCGCTTGACTGATGCTTTTTTAAATTTTTTTAGTCCACGACGCCCAAGGACGTCAAATGTAGGCACCCATTGCCAGCGTCTTCACCATATGGTGCAGGACTACCTAGGGGCAAGGGCAGACCTGGATACCTTTCCAGCAGATGATCCACTGGCTCACTGGGTGTTGAGATTGGATCACTGGCCAGAACTTAGCCAATATGCTATGCAGCTACTAGGTTGCCCTTCATCTAGCGTGCTTTCCGAGAGGACGTTCAGTGCCGCTGGAGGTTTTGTCACAGACAAAAGAGTGCGTCTGTCCACCGACTCTGTAGACCGGCTGACATTTATAAAAATGAATCAGTCCTGGATCAGCAGCTATCAATCCCCTGATGCTGAAGTAATGGAATAGATAGGGGATGTCCTCTTCTGCATTCACAAAACCTCCAGCACTGAACTCTTCCACAATACCACAAAAGGGTTATGGTATGAAGGCACTTGCTGCCATGAAAGGCACAATATTTGGCTGCCTGTGCCAGATTTATATCATTTTATTTTTTTGAACCTCAGGGTCCAACCCTGCATTCTTCCACAATACCACAGAGGGGTTACTGTATGATGATACTTGCTGACCTGGCATAAAAGGCACAATATCTGGGAGCACTGACGCCCATTAACAGATGTAGCGCTGTGTTAAAAATCTTGCTGTGGCAGTACCTATTTTTGGCCACAAGATGGAGACTATAGCGATCAGAGATACTGGACATTGGGACTACAATGCCCGGCATGCTTTGCAAGAAGACAGGAAGTGGGTGGGGACTGGACACTTACATCCTCTGCCTCGTGGAGAAAGTTCCAGAGCGCGCCAGGGAACAGGAGAAAGCGGACGCACTGAGGAGATCGCGGGAGAACCTAGGCCAAAGCCCGAGGGAGACCTGTTATTCCTGTTTGGGTCACTCAACCTGAGGAGAAGGAGACTTGCCAGAGCCCAGACATTGCTGCAGACCGGCGGACTCGAACGGAGAGCAGGCGGTGAGCTGGACAAGCTGCATGAAGTCAGACAACGGATCCGGCCGCTAGTATCCCCAGTCAAAATCGGGTGGAGAGACGTCCTGGGTCAGCGGAGCCTAAAGAAATCGTCGGATGGGTGAGAGGCCTCCAAGGCTGTTGTATGATTAAAGGACGCGATGCTGTTTTCTCTTTAAAGTCCACAGGGCCCCAACTGACTAGTCGAAGACCTTCCTTTAATAAACTCACTGGCCAGTTGAACAGTACCCGGGTACCACACACACATATACACCTTTCACATTCTGGGACTTAACTTGTGCAGGACTCATTTCCTTTTACGAATCGGAACAGGGGTTACAGATAAAGATACGTTCCGAATATATTTTTCCTCTTTTTCCGCTGCGCGTTTACCGTAATACGAAGGGATTGTATGTTTGGGGTTTTTGCTACGTGTCCCTTTTTCTGAACTATCGGGAAATTGCATTCTTTTATGTTCGGTTGCGAATATTTTATTTTCCGAAATACGAAGCCTCGTGTTTCGTTTCTTTTCCGCTACGCGTTTTACCGTGATACGAAAATACTGTAATAATACTTGTGAATACCGTGTTTCAACATCTGCTCAAATATTTTAGTAAACTATATAAATATAAAAACTCACAACTGTGTTGGAGTATATTTATTCCCTAGTGCGGGGAGACTGACCCGTGGTTCATTTTCAGCGGCTCCTCCGGGAGTGAGCGCTACACAGATAAAAAAAACCACTTTTCAATATAGGACCACATGGTCCACCCCTGCACTCTTACACAATACCACAGAGGGGTTAGGCTAGGGTTAGGCATTTCACCGCTGTGTGCTGAGCTAATTTTTATCGCTTTCGCTCATCATGTTTAAACGCGATTTGAAGCCGCATTTTATTATACGACCCAGACATATTATATATCGCTCTTTCCGGCAGACTTGGCAGATTCATAATATATCATTTTTATATGTATACGTCATGTTCTGCCTGTATATTATAACAAAAAATGCATTTTTTAAATTTTTTAAATTGAATTTTTAATCATCTGCAGGGTGTAAAGTGTTTTTTTTCACCTTTTATCACATGAACATTTGCGGTTATATTTTCTATGGGGTGCGCTTGTAAAAAAATTTGAAATGGGGACTTATTACATTTTTTGGGGGGAATTATGTGATTTTTAGCAAACGCTAGTGCAGCATCATTGTTCACATTATAATTGAAATGTGAACAATATTGCTGCATTAATAAAAATAACACACAAAAAAAAAATACATGTTTTTATTTATATATATATTTTTTACTTTATACCTGGTCATGTTGGGTATCATGCTCCGGCCTTTCGATTGACAACCTCCATGACCCCCTAGCTGCCATGGTTCTGGAGATATCGGGGTTCAAATGAACCCCCTATCTCCACCAGGGGATTCCGGGCAGCAAGGGGTTCCCCGGCTATCTGACGTCATCATGCTCTGCATGAGGACGTCAGGCAGTGAGGGGAGACCCGGGGTGGAGCTGCCATCAAGTGCGACCTGGTGCCTAAGGGGTAAGGCTAGGGTCAGACTAACGCATTTTTTGCGTTGTCCGTGAAAAAGTGTGTTCGAACGAATGGACGCATTTTTTCACGGAATATGCGATAGCGGTCATATGATGCGCATTTTCGTCCGTGATTTTGTACGGTTATCAATAAAACCCTTTTTGCGTCTGGACGTTATGTTGGCCGGACATTAGCAGCGTCTGACGTCTCCGAATCACGCACACACGCCGCTAGCGGACGCAGCGCGCTCTGTACGTCAGTACTAGCGGTTTCACGTTCTCGAAAAAATGTGTTCGTGTGCCACTTGCGTTGCGCGGCCGCACTTTTGTGCGGCCCTTCTTCGTATGCTGCCCGGCATTGGACGTAATTTGCTGCTAGCACGGCCGTGATTTAGTGCGGCTAAACGCACGTTAATACTGCGTTAGTCTGACCTTAGCCTTAAAGCCAGGCACCACTTAAAAGGGGAGACTCTCCCCTTTTAAGCGGTGCCTGGCTTTTTTTTTGTGGGTCATCCCGATTGGGAGGGAGAGGGATCCAAACGGATCCCCCCCTCCCTTCCAGGCGATCTCCCGGCATTGCCGAGGGTCGCCTGGAAATGATGTCATCGCGCATGGCGCGATGACGTCATTTACGTCGGGAGGAGCTTGACTTCAGCGTCTGAGGACGCTGAAGTCAGAACGCTGCGGGACCCCGGACAGAGAGGTGAGTATCTCCGCCGGGGGTCCCGCAAAGCTGATGACGTGTGGGACACGTCCTCCTCAGCATACAGCGGGAGTAACTGAGGACGTGTCCCACACGTCGTCAGCAGCGAAGGGGTTAAAAACGTCTTTTTTTTTAACTTTTTGTCCTTGTTTCCTTTCCCCCAGGGCACTACCCGGACCCGGACATTGTTTTTACATATTTCTATACATCCTAGAAATCCGCCACTTCACAGGCAGGTTATGGGGACCTCCTAGGCACGATATTTGAAGGAATGTTTTGTTTTAATTTTTAACCCTTATTTCATGGAAAACTCACTGTCCCTTTAAAAACGTTTTTTTTAAACTTTTTGTCCTTGTTTCCTGTCCCCCAGGGCACTACCCGGACCCCCATACACCTTTTATGGCAAATATCTAGCATATATGCCCTCTTGGAGGGAACTCTAAAAATCGAATTATGAGTCCCATTTACTTGTATGGAGTTCGTGTTCGTGTTCGAACTTTTGAAAAGTTCGAGTTCGAATGCGAACCAAACTCGGGGGTGTTCGGCTCATCCCTAGTGGCGAGTATGTACCGTTAGGTGTCTTGCTCGAGGACACTTACTGGAGAGGTGCTCTTGTCGGGATCGAACCTGTGTCTCCAGAGTCTCTCTCCACTGTTATAGAGCAGTGATGTTACCTCTACTCCAATTGATTTTATTTGTATAAAAAGGCCCACCAAAATCCTCCGCACCAGGCCCATGATACTCTTTATCCGGCCATAATGGTGATATGAATCTAATATACAAAGACAAATAGGTGTAAGCGGCAAGTAGAGCTCTGATATAGTGACCGTCCACCCAGAAGAGTAACTGTCTCAGTATTCACGCCTGGGAGTGCTAGGTGAAAGGGACACCCCCCAAAATATTGCGTCCACTGAGAGTAAGGCCGTTAGGCCAGGAGCACACGGGACGTTTTCTTTAACGCACAGTACGTGCGTTAAGAAAACGCTAATGCACCAGCTTCCAGTCGACACCCGCCTGCTCCCCCTCAGCGCTGAAAAGCATGATCGCGCAGCCCCGTCGACGCGCATCATCACCGTCAATGCGCTAGGATGCGCGTCGACGGGGCTGCGCCATTCTCCTGCGCTCAACAAGTGCGCATGCGCAACAATGCATTTGACGCCCGACGTCGCATCAATCCTAGTGCTACAGCCTTTGTGTCCTGAAGATGGACATCTTCAGCGCGCGTTAGGCGTAGCGCGTGTTATGCGTGTGCAGATCCCGCCTAATGATATGTAGCGACGCGCGCTAGTAACGCTCGTCAGTGCGCACGAAAAAATGTCCCATGTGCACCCGATCTAAGCTCTACGGCTCTCATATTTCTCCAGCAATCTATGCGCTAGTTTATGAGAGCTCCCAATGACATGTCTTATTCTGCACTTACACGTCACTCCAGTGTCATGACTCCCATCACCCTCATTCAGTTTAATACCTGCCCAACATATACACATTACGATGTGGAAAAATACAAATAATTCCTTGGTGAAGCGGTCCCTCTCGTCCACCACCCTGCTGGGTTGGCCATGACTGAGGGCGGAAAAAAAGGAGGCACAAAATATAATATATTAATCAATAACAGATATTAAAAACACAATAAAAATCTCAAAAATATAGGGGGGAAAAAGGATAAATATTATCTGTCACTTGATCTGCCGGGAAGGGTAAAATGAAAACTGCAGATTTTATTATTATTCTTTATTTATATAGCGCCAACATATTCCGCAGCGCTGAAATTTACGCCATCAAGATTCTAGAATACGGAAATAGCAGAGACAGAGTGATTTGTACCGCGCTACTCTTTGTGTTGTGACTTCAGAACAGTTAACGGGCACAGGCCGGGATCGTATTGGTGATTTTATGATTATAAACCCCCCCCCCCCCCCCTCAACATAAAAAAAAAATCAATGTGACATAAGTAACACTTAAGAAAATGTAATAAAAGTAATAAATGAAAAAGAAAATTACTGGGATGAGAAAGCGCTCTCACCCCCACCGTGACACGGTGACCTCGCCTGGCTGGCTGAGCGTGATGGGGGTTTATGAGGCGGCAGGGGGGGGCAGATGTTTCCTCTTCTTGTAAAATGACACAGTTTGTGAGTCAGAGGAGGAACAGGCTGAAAGAAAGGAGGGACCTGCCATAAGGACCAGCCCAGCCCAGACACAGACTGCAGGAAGACAAGCTGGGTAAGGAGACAGGGGCCAGGGGTGAGAGACAGGCCCCCCCCCCCCAGACAGACAAACAAGCAACACATGGGTGGGCATGGCAGGAGCTGGGCATCCCTGGGGTGAGGATGGCATGGAAAACCAGAGGAACCTAAAGATGAAAGGCCTGGAGGGAGGGGGTGAGTTGGAGGGGAGTGAGGAGACCTGTTGGGAAGGGATGGGGCTTCTTACAAGTTTCAGGTGATCTGGGAGAGCTACTGCGCTGCAGAATATGTTGGTGCTATAAGTAATAATAACAATAGGCTACGCAATGTTTCAAGGCACCGATTACCTTAACCCCCTGGGTCCTGAGTGAAAAATAAAATGTAGGGTTATTGGTTCAGTCGGACTAGAAAAATATCCCATCCAATAGGGCTGTGATGGGGAACCTTGGCACCCCTGATGTTTCCCAACTACATATCCCATGATGCTTAGTCGCATATAAGAATGCCAGAGCATCATGGGACATGTAGTTGAAAAAACACATCTGGGGTGCCGAGGTTCGCCATCACTGCCCTGTAGCGACACGGTGTAAGCTGCGTAACCCTAACAAATACTTCTAAACTTAATGAGACGCAAGGAACCAACCGGAAGGCTTCCTGCAAAACGAAGAAATGCGAAAATGTAACTTTTAATAGATCTGTATAAAAAGATTAAAATCGTGTATAATCCCTAAGAGGAAATAGGTTAACGTTAAACACGAGAGTCTGATTTGAGTATTTTCTTATTAGTTTATCAGAGCATAGTAGCGCGTAGTGATACTTTTTTTTATTGGACTAACGTCACATTTAAAAGACGAGCTTTCGAGAGTGTGACCTCACTTCTTCAGGTCTGGAGGCTTTACTGAGCAAAATCATAGTACTGAACAATCAAGAGCAGAAGGGTGGGGGTTAGGACGGGTTGGGTAGGGGGTAGGATGGGTGGGTAGGACAGGTTGGGTAGGGGGTAGGACGGGGGTTAGGACGGGTTGGGTAGGACGGGGGTTAGGACGGGTTGGGTATGGGGTTAGGACGGGTTGGATAGGGGGTTAGGACGGGTTGGGTAGGGGTTAGGACGGGTTGGGTAGGGGGTAGGACGGGGGTTAGGACGGGTTGGGTAGGATGGGGGTTAGGACGGGTTGGATAGGGGGTTAGGACGGGTTGGGTAGGGGTTAGGACGGGTTAGATAGGGGGTTAGGACGGGTTGGGTAGGGGTTAGGACGGGTTGGGTAGGGGTTAGGACGGGTTGGTAGGGGGTTAGGACGGGTTGGGTAGGGGGTAGGACGGGGGTTAGGACGGGTTGGGTAGGGGTTAGGACGGGTTGGGTAGGGGTTAGGACGGGTTAGATAGGGGGTTAGGACGGGTTGGGTAGGGGTTAGGACGGGTTGGGTAGGGGTTAGGACGGGTTGGTAGGGGGTTAGGACGGGTTGGGTAGGGGTTAGGACGGGTTGGGTAGGGGGTTAGGACGGGTTGGTAGGGGGTTAGGACGGTTGGGTAGGGGGTAGGACGGGGGTTAGGACGGGTTGGGTAGGACGGGGGTTAGGACGGGTTGGATAGGGGGTTAGGACGGGTTGGGTAGGGGGTTAGGACGGGTTAGATAGGGTTACGACGGGTTGGGTAGGGGTTAGGACGGGTTGGTAGGGGGTTAGGACGGGTTGGTAGGGGGTAGGACGGGTTGGTAGGGGTTAGGACGGGTTGGTAGGGGGTAGGACGGGTTGGTAGGGGGTTAGGACGGGTTGGGTAGGACGGGGGTTAGGACGGTTGGGTAGGGGGTTGGGTAGGGGTTAGGACGGGTTGGTAGGGGGTTAGGACGGTTGGGTAGGGGGTTAGGACGGGTTGGTAGGGGGTTAGGACGGGTTGGTAGGGGGTTAGGACGGGTTGGGTAGGGGTTAGGACGGGTTGGTAGAGGGTTAGGACGGGTTGGGTAGGGGTTAGGACGGGTTGGGTAGGGGGTTAGGACGGGTTGGATAGGGGGTTAGGACGGGTTGGGTAGGGGGTTAGGACGGGTTGGGTAGGGGTTAGGACGGGTGGTAGGGGGTTAGGACGGGTTGGGTAGGGGGTTAGACGGGTTGGGTAGGGGGTGGGTAGGGGGTTAGGACGGGTTGGGTAGGGGTTAGGACGGGTGGGTAGGGGGTTAGGACGGGTTGGTAGGGGGTTAGGACGGGTTGGGTAGGGGGTTAGGACGGGTTGGGTAGGGGGTTAGGACGGGTTGGGTATGAGGTAGGGGGTTAGGACGGGTTGGGTAGGATGGGTTGGGTAGGGGGGTAGGACGGGTTGGGTAGGGGGTTAGGACGGGTTGGGTAGGATGGGTTGGGTAGGGGGTTAGGACGGGTTGGGTAGGATGGGTTGGGTAGGGGGTAGGATGGGTTGGGTAGGGGGTTAGGACAGGTGTCGTAAATACTAATAGTGGAATAGTATGGTCAAGAAAGGTAAACAAACAGAGGAGAGATCATAGGCCCTTAAAGCAACACAAGGTGCATCTAACGATTTTGCCCGAAGAGGAAGATGTCAATGACACAACTTCAAAAAACAGAAGGGGAAAAACCCAAAATTATATAAACCAGATATGATGCTGAATGTTACGTGACATTATGGTAGTGAGTTTAAGGCTGGGGTCAGACTAACGCAGTATTAACGTGCGTTTAGCCGCACTAAATCACGGCCGTGCTAGCAGCAAATGACGTCCAATGCCGGGCAGCATACGAAGAACGGCCGCACAAAAGTGCAAGAACATAGAACCGCTAGTACTGACGTACAGAGTGCGCTGCGTCCGCATAGCGGCGTGTGTGCGTGATTAGGAGACGTCAGACGCTGCACACGTCCGGCCAACATAACGTCCAGACACAAAAAGTGTTTTATTGATGATCCGTACAAAATCACGGACGAAAATGCGCATCGTATGACCGATATTGCGTATTCCGTGAAAAAATACGTCCATTCGTTCGAACGCACTTTTTCACGGACAACGCGAAAAATGCGTTAGTCTGACCCTAGCCTTAAAGCCGGAGTCTACATCGAGTCCCCCATTCTGCTCTACTCTTTATTGTTCAATTCTATGATTTTGCTCAGTAAAGCCTCCAGACCTGAAGAAGTGAGGTCACACTCTCGAAAGCTCGTCTTTTAAATGTGACGTTAGTCCAATAAAAAAAAGTATCACTACGCGCTACTATGCTCTTCTGGTTTGGGCATCTGGACTACTAATAAGGCTTATCCAATCTACACTTACTAAGGGCAGGGGTGTAAACTCTAGCCCCCTACATGTTGACTGCCTACAATACCCAGAATTCTTTGAATGCAATAAATGGCCAGAGAATCATGGGAGTTGAAGTTCAGAAACATTTGTGGGACGGTGTTTGAAAGCCTTAGTTTAGGGGGCCGTATTCTGGCTGCTCCGGTAATAGGGAGCTTTGCTAGTGGGTAAATGCTGTGCAAGCTGTTATCCATTAGTACAGGGGTGTTTCGGAACTACATCTCCCTTAATGCTCAGTTACTTAAGAGGTTGACAGGGGCTCGTGGGAAATGCAGTTCCAAAACACCTGGAGAAGGGTCGAGGTTGCTGAACCCTGCTTTAGCAGCTCCCTTTCACCGGCTCTATTGCGAAGCGAGACGCTACTGTCATCTCCTGTGGTCTGCAGCGGGGTCAGCGGAAAGACGCCGGGAACTATTGCTGCTTCCTGATCTCCTGCGCAAGGGATCGGACGCTTTATTCCACAGTAGCCTGGTGCAACAGCCGAACCGCAAAGAAGGTTTGTGACTGGACTGGAATAGCAGGAGAGTCCTAAACTCGTTTCATTGCGCTTTGCAGATTTTGCACATTTTAAAACTGAAGGTTTGCGGCGTTCCCTGCATCGAACAAGTCTATCAAGGCCATTTTTCCCACCATCATGCGCTCACCTTGTGTCTCTGGGTCACATTTTGGTAATTCTAGCAATATTTCCCTGGCAACAAGCTTATGTCTCGTGAAGGCTCAGATGACAGCGTTTTGTTTTTTAGCAATAAAGCGTCTTTAATTAAGGTATGTACCTTTATTTTTATTTTTTAATGATTTACTTGTTATAGACATAATATGTGTACGGACTCTCTTCTTAGGCCGGGGTCAGATGAGCGCCCTATGTGCGCACATACTGACGAGCCTCCCGGCGTCCGTCACAGCGTTGTGACGATTCGACGGGGCTGGCCACACGCTGTAGCACATGCACGAATTCCGCGCGCTACAGCGGACGTTCTGAAAGCCTCCCTATCGAAGCGCTACGACACGCGTTCGACAGGGCTGCAAAGAGTGATCTTCCATTGGAGGGTCGAGCCTTGCAGCGCTGAGCGCACTAACTGCGCCCAGCGAGGTGGCCAGACGAGCGTCAGACTCTCACGGATGTTCCTTCCGCTCTTAAAAACGTTCGTCTGACCCCGGCCTTAATAGTAAGTAGAGTTTTGTTGCCCGGGGCGACCTGTGAAGTATTTCATTAATGTCTGTATTTTGCACGCCGGCAGGAGTCCCACGGGTCTGGCATAGGATGCTGTGAGATTGGGGAAGCCGGATCTCCGTAGACGCCGAGAGATTGCGGTGCAACGTCACAGGTCAGAACTTTGTTGTAGTAAAATACTTCCCTGCCAAAGTTTCCAATGGCGAAAGAGGGTCACTGGTATTTTGGGTAATGTCGCAGGACCAGATCTGAGGGGGTCCACAGACTTTTGAGACGATCTTGCTTGTTTTTTTCTTTTCTTTTGGCCTTGTTACATGAGTAAAGATTTAGAACAAGAGCAGAAGATACTGTATACACCAATTTCTAACATTTATTACAGTATAGAGCAGGGGTCAGCAGTCTTGGGCCTCCGGATTTTTTGGAACTGCATATCCCATGATACTCCGGCACTCTCTAGGTTGGATGAGCCTCATGGGAGATGTAGTTCCTGGCGGACCAAAGTCTAAACCCCTGGCTTAGAGACTCCTTGCTAGGAGTTGTTATTGTGTATCTATTACTTATTTGGACCCTTAATGTTCCACACCATGTTATTTGTATACATGTTCCTGTCCGCCCCTCCTCGGATACGCCTCATATTTCTGTCCATTCAGCCGCACAGTCGTTTCCATCGGTGGCGTCACAAGGTTCGGTTTCCATGATTCCTAGTTTGGTATTATACTGTGGAATGTTGACTAATGGACTACAGCGCCCAGAATCCCTTGCTGTGCGGGGAGTTTTGGCATTAGCTTTGAAATGCCCTGATTGGCTGACATGTGTCCTTGACATATCCAAGCCTACTGCAGAGGCTGTAAAGCGGGATTTCAAAATCCGTCCCCCTGAGGTGTTAACGGTCTAAAATTCCTTTAATTCTTTGAATGCAGGATATGGACAGAGAATCATGGGAGTTGTAGTTCAGCAATCTGTTAGGAGGACAGAGTCTGACATCACTGCTTGTAAAGCCTTGAAATTTACAGGGAAGGATTTTAAAATTACTATTATTATTAATTTCCTATAGTTGTAATCGATTTTGAATTAAAAGAGACGCAGCAGGTGATGTCTGGGACATGAATGATGCTTACTTTGGCCTAATAGCACGGTATTCTGATTCCCTAAGCAAAGCTGTGAGGCGTGGGTGCTTTAGACTAGCTGAAGTCTGTATTTGACCAGTACTCACACGATGAAGTTCAGCAGATAGCTTCAACTCAGCAAACCTGACACGTTGAAAGATGAATCTAGTTGAAGAGTTTAATGATCAGATTGACAATCTTGTAATAGTGTACAGCAATGCAGGTAAAAAGACATTAGTTTTGTCCAGCAGTGAGCACAGAATGGCTGCTATGTAACCAGGAAGTCCCTTAGAACAAGACACTGAGCAAAGGGTGGAAACTAGCTGGATACAGAAAGCTAAGGAAACCCAGCAGGGACAAAATAGCTATGAAATCAGCAGCATGTAAGCAGCAAAGGCAGATTCAACACAAAACAGAAAAATATACAATAAATCCTAAATCATGGGGCATGACACTCGGTGTCCTGGTTCCCCCGGGGTCCTGGTGTGAGAGATGATGTGTTCTGGTTCCACCGGGCCCACCTGGTCATTTAATCTTTTGTTGTCCGATGGGAATCATTTAATCATAACGGCGTGGGAATCTCCATGTTTGCTTTCACAATGGCCTCTTATGAAGCCTGCCTAAGTCTGGGCAGCCCTTTTCATGTGATGCCTGACAACATGATGTAGCCATGTGACAGTTTAGTGAGCAAACAGTCTGTCCTAACCCTGACCCATCAATGCCTCCATGGACATACAGCTAGCATGTAACGGGTTAAATATCACCTCCCGGTCTGTCTTCTAATACCCTGCTGCGCAATTCCACTTCTCCGAGGCAGGACGCAGGCCGGGTTTTAAGGAAGAGCGAAAGAATGTAACTGGATGTTGTGAAATATTTAATTTATATGTCTTGGGAGGGGGGTGGAACGATGTAGCTGTTTCCTTTTATATACAGACAGAATACCGGCGCTTTGTGAATATTCCCTGAAGGTAGGGCTGTCAAACTTCGGCTTCCCCCAGATATTGCTAAACTACAACTCCCATGATTCTCTGGCTACCTGTTACAGTCAAAGAATTCTGGGAGATGTAGACATCAACATCTGGTCAGCGGTTGGCAGCCCTGCCTCAAGGGGAAGGTGGAGTGGGATTATAAAGAGATCCAGGCTGAGGATGATGGGAGATACAACCCACTGCACCTTGAGGTCAGGTATCCCTAGCATCAAGCCCTTCCTAATAAAAAGTCCCCACCGACCTGAAATTCCCCATAATTTACCACTTTGGGGTACCCTGTGCACTCGCAGCTCTGTGAGTATGTCCTATCCTCGCATGTTAATGACAGCGATGTGACCGCACACTGATACAGTATATTGTTCTGATGTTCGTGCTTTCTCATGCTCTACACTGGGTGTTTTTTCTCTTTTTTTTTTTCTCCATTGACATTTATGTTGACTTTGGAGATGTAACCGTCATGTTCCTGAGCGGTGGGTTAGAATTCAGTGCTTGTGGATCAGAATAAAGTCACTTTACTCAGAGGATACATTATTATCCTGTCTGTGTGTCTGTCAGTGCCGTCGGTTTCCGCAGGATGCTGCGCAATTGAGTCAAGAGTTATAAACTTAGAAAATGACAAACGGCTTTAAATCGGGAATGTGATTTCAGACGAGTTTAAGATCCAGATCAGGGTGTGTCAAACCCTGATCCCCATAAGTCTGAACTACAACTCCCATGATTCCGTGGCCATCTATTGCATTGGAAGAATTCTGGGAATTGTAGGCATCAACATCTGGGGGCTGTGAGTTTGTCAGCCCTGATCGAGATACATGTATCACTTGAGGATCACATGATGAGAGCAGAAAATCCCCAGTGTGAAATGCTGTCTGTGTCCAGTATGTTCCAGCGCTCGCTCCATGTGGCCCCATTGTACTGGCTTCCCGTTTTTCCCCTTTTTCTTAAAGTGAACTTGTTCTGGCCAGATCATTATCTTCACCGAGGGTCACGGCTCAGCTGCCACCAGTGCCATCAGTACTTGCATCAGCGGTCAGTCGGCTGCCTGTAGCGAGCATAGGAATGTCCTCTCAGATCTTCCGCTCACAGCTGTCACTCGCTCCAGTGGCATGCCAACGTATGCTGGGCATGACGGGCAGGGGTATCAACTCATGATTTGTTCATGGGCCTGGTGTCTCCGAGGGGCCCTGCTAATCCTTTAGCATTGAGACAAGCTGCTGCCGGGCACCCAGGCCCCACAGAGTCCCTGAAGTTACAGTTACTTATATAGTGCCAACAGAATCCGTAGCGCTTTACAATGAGGGAGTGCAGACATGAGACCTACTAAAAACACATAAGGGAGAGGCGGCCCTGCCCGCAGGATAATTGCCTTACTGACGCAGCACTTTATACATGTAATCACACCTTAGTGGTGTGGTGGGAGAGCAGTGCGGTCATGGGAGGACCTCATTAAACCATAGGAATGTTCTGGCATGTGTCTTGGGTATAAAGTGTTGCGTTACTGATGATGATAATAATAAAATGTTTTGTATACCTATTTCGAGCAAGCTGCAAGTATTGCTGGCTGCTCGGCTTCGGCAGCAGGTTACTGTACATTAACGGCTCCGATACTTTGTATAAGAGCTCTTAGTAACGTCTCAATGTGGGAACAGGAAGCTATTTCCACGATAGATCACGGTTTTCCGCTCGGCTATGAATACAGACTCTCCGAGCCCTCTGTTTAGAGCTTCTGCCTTTGCAGCGTCAATTAACTCTTCAAAACTTAACAGATCGGCAGATTCTGGTCCTGTGTGCAATTGGCGGTGCGACCCCCCCCCCCCTCCCGCGTTCTCCGGCTGCATTCAGGAGAACACAAGGGAGCAAATAGTTTCCAGTGTTCTTCTGCTGCTCCTGCACCACCCCACAAATGCGAGCGTGCGTAGGGATATGGACTCCAAGGACACATTGGTATCAAGGAACAGCTTCCAGGAACGTGTGTTTTGTGTTGTGGTGTGTGTGTGTGTGTTTGTGTTTTGTGGTGTGTGCGTTCGTCTGTGTTCAGTATTTATGAATCTCACGGCTAAGCCTCGTGACAGACGAGCGCAGTGTGAACATCTCGTCTGACACCAGCCTTAAGAGAAAAAAGTTGTTCATCTGAATATTTTCATGAATGAACCTGTGTGCGACGGTCACGCACGTAAGCAGCAGGGAATGCTTACAGGGTTATTCAAAGAGAATCGAAAAGTCACTGCACGTTCGGTGACTTTTCGTTCGGTTCAATTCGGTGCGATTTGGCGATCCCATTTCGGCGACCCTGTGGTGTATTCAGCAAACACCACAGGGCCGTTGTAACGCAGGGAAAAGCCGCCGAAAACCTGACGAACACTCACCGCAAAACCTGGCGATCGCACACCGAAACCCGCAAAAACATCTGGATTAACCCGCCGGAGAAACCCACGCAGCCGCCGATCACAGCGCAACCGTGGGAAAAAGCCGACACCGCAGACGAATGGAGTGAAAAAATCGAAATAACAGTACGCTTGAATGTTTGTAAAGTTAAACGCTGTTTGCAAAGAAACTACAGAACGAAAATGTCTGAAATTTACATATGATCCGATGAATGATAATAAAAAGGCTGTTACAGAAAAATGAAAAAACTATTTAAAAAAAATGTTTGCAAAAAAAATCCCTTAAATGCCTAAAAGATCCTAAAAAATCTATAAATAAAGAGACTCTTTACAGCAGAATTTTATAATGAACGGTTTATTAGATATTGAATTAAAACAGGAATATTTTTAACATTGAAGCCTATGGGATTCGCCTGAATAAACCTGCCGAATGAAGCCACCGAACAGTGGGGCAATTCAGCAACCTTTCCCTGCTGGTTTTTGTTCTCTGAATAGACGAAGCAGTGTTTCTCTATGGGGATTTCACTGCCCTCGAACAGGCACCGAATGTGCAGGCAATTCGCCAGGATTTGACGAATTGCCTGCTCTCTGAATAGCCGAACGGCCAAGAAAGGTAAGTGTTCGCTGAATTTCACTGTTCGGTTCCCTTTCGGCAGCCATTCGGAGCTGTTTGAATAACCCTGTTAGTTTGCCCCCCCCCCCCGCACACCCCTCATGGTGGATTATTGGAGGGTCACGTCCAGGAGCCGACGCGTTTGTGTAAAGTTTAACAGGACTTGTTGCCAGTTCAGGGCCTTTTTCCAGCAGAGCATCTTTTCAGCTGGAATCCCTTCCTTTCTGCCTGCGATGAGTTAATGCTGCTCCTTCAGCATACGGCAGACTACGCTTCCTCCTTCACAGTAACGGGAGGGTGGGGTTCTGCAGTTCTAAGCAGGATGGAGGATTGATATCAGGTTACAGAGTTACACCTTCTTCTGTAAAACACCAAGGATTGTCGGTTTAAATTGCTAAAATGCTTCTTTTACCAGAGCGTATTTATTAAGGCTTACTTTTAAAAACCACTAGATTGCCCCTATTGTGTTTTAATATCACCCTATAAGTTCATGGCGGCTCTGCGCTGGATGACGGCGTCTCCCCCGTCCCCCCCTGTGCTTCCTTGCCTGTCTGGGTATTGCGCAGTCAGAGGACCTTATTGTGGATGGTCGCTCAGGACCACGGTGTGTTGCTCAATGTCAGGCGGCGAGCAGCGAGCGCTGGGTGTGAGCCAGCAGAGGTTATATTGACGTGTGTGAGGCGAGTGCCAGGTGGTGTGGAGGGAGAGGAGCTCAGGTCTCTTTCTTTTGTTGCAGAATTTGGCCGCGTGACGAGGAAGAAGGGATAATGGCGACACCGAACGTCGAGACTGAGACCCAACCGGGCAGCGGCCCGAGCTCTCGCAGGGTCATCACCGTGGTGTTTCTGGCTCTGCTCATAGACCTGCTGGGGTTCACGCTGATCCTGCCCCTGTTCCCCACCATCCTGGATCATTACAGCAGGACCAACGTAAGTGCCGGAGCTTTGGGTGGAAAGAAAGTTACAAGGTCTGCTGTTATTTAGCACCGCTATATTCCATAGCGCTGTACCATAGAGTTTTAACCAGAAGAGCTGAAAAGGTCCCTGCTCTCAGGAGCTTACAATCTAAGGGTAGTATACATTTGATATTCTGGGACGTGGGGGGGTTAGGTGAGGGTGGGGGGTGATGTGACGAGCATATTGGTCACCATTTATTTATCAAGGATTTTACCAGGAAGGATACATTGAGATTTCTCTCGTTTTCAAGTATGTCCTGGGTTCAAGAACATTGCATTTTATATCTCGCCCTCCATGATCACTTGGTGCAGCCAGTGGTTATATCTCTGACGCGTTGGGTGGACAAATAGCACATATATGGTGGGACTCCAAGTCTCATCATGCGGAGGATCAACCCGCAAAGAATCACGGATGGCATGCTGTGTACAGTAAAGTCTATCGGTCTCCCCACATATAGGGAATCGTAGTCCCCTAGGAGCTTGGCCTCTGCACTAATTATTACTATGCTTTGTTTTGAAGCGCCAGCAGATTCCGTAGCGCTGTACAAGGTTGTAGCTGGACTGACCTAATGCCCTGTGTATACGTTCGTGCTCCAGCATCAGAGATCAGAGCTGCAGCGAGGGAGTTTGTGTGTGTGGGCCTGAAATAAACCAACACTAATTCTCTCCCCTTTTTTTCTCATTAAATTTAGGATAACCTTTACCAAACGTTACAAAACGCTGTGGACTGGTTTGCGTCCGCCATCGGGGTTCCACAAGAGAGGAAATACCACAGCGTCTTGTTTGGAGGTACCTTGAATTCCGTACACTTCATTTAGTGGGGGGGTATATATAATTATATTTTCCTTTTAAATGTTTGTCTATCCCCCCCCCCTCGATTTAATGTAGCTCACGTGTAATATATAAATGATTGTTATGGATGTGTCATCTGATGATGATGATTCCTTCTTTATAGTGAGTTCTTGTTGAGGGTGTGTGTGGATGTATAGTCCTGGTTGACACTCTGACCACAATAGCCACCATACCCCCAGCCTCAGATAATTACAACCTCTAGAACAGGGATCTCCTCTGTGCGCCCCCCCCCCCCGATGTTACTGAACTACACCTCCCAAGATTCTCTGACCGTCGGATTCAAAGAATTCTGGGAATTGTAGGCATCAACATCTGGGGGACCAGAGCTTGAGATCCCTCCTCTATAGACATAGATATGCAAGATCTTGGCGCGACAAGGAGGCGTCCGGCTCCCATGGTGCTTGGACAGAACCCTTCTGATAACGGTGCATGAAGGAGTTGTGCCGGTAAGGAGTCAGCTATATTTGTATTATATATCAAAATCCTCAAAGGACATTTTAAAGATCACCGGGAACGCAAAACATATGAAATGAAAATGATCACATATTTCAACAATATAAAACAAGGACTTAATATAGATTCGGGTTTTTTAACCCACTATAATAACGTCACGTAATATTCATCATTCCTATTTTTGTGTCTTCCCCATACTCACTGTGTTGTGTTTTTTTTTGTGTGTGTTTTTTTTTTTTTTTTTGTTTCTTATTCTTTCGTTCTGTCCTTTCACATTCCCTTTGAAGTGGACATGATTGCATCTTGCCTGAGACAATTAAGGTTTCCCCTTTTTTTTTTTTAAATTTTATTCCCCCTCTGACCATGCCATTTGGCAATGTACTACATCTAACACCCCCAACTGTGAGCCCTATGACTGTCCCAATGTTTAATTCTATTATTCTGATCAGTAAACTTCTATACCTGACGAAGGGAGGAATCCTCTCGAAAGCTTGTACTTTAAATGTAACGTTAGTCCAATAAAAAAGGTATCACTACAGGCAGCTATACTCCTGATTTTGGCATCTAGACTAACACGGCCGACCTAATCTATATATAATATATATATATATCCTGTTTCAGTGAGATTCATTATCACCTACTGTGTCACTCTTCTCCTCTTAGATTGTAAGCTCTGGGGCAGGGTCCCCTCTCCTCTTAGATTGTAAGCTCTGGGGCAGGGTCCCCTCTCCTCTTAGATTGTAAGCTCTGGGGCAGGGTCCCCTCTCCTCTTAGATTGTAAGCTCTGGAGCAGGGTCCTCTCTCCTCTTAGATTGTAAGCTCTGGAGCAGGGTCCCCTCTCCTCTTAGATTGTAAGCTCTGGAGCAGGGTCCCCTCTCCTCTTAGATTGTAAGCTCTGGAGCAGGGTCCTCTCTCCTCTTAGATTGTAAGCTCTCGAGCAGGGTCCTCTCTCCTCTTAGATTGTAAGCTCTCGAGCAGGGTCCCCTCTCCTCTTAGATTGTAAGCTCTGGAGCAGGGTCCTCTCTCCTCTTAGATTGTAAGCTCTCGAGCAGGGTCCTCTCTCCTCTTAGATTGTAAGCTCTCGAGCAGGGTCCCCTCTCCGCTTAGATTGTAAGCTCTCGAGCAGGGTCCCCTCTCCTCTTAGATTGTAAGCTCTTGGACAGGGTCCTCTCTCCTCTTAGATTGTAAGCTCTCGAGCAGGGTCCCCTCTCCTGTTAGATTGTAAGCTCTTGGACAGGGTCCTCTCTCCTCTTAGATTGTAAGCTCTTGGACAGGGTCCCCTCTCCTCTTAGATTGTAAGCTCTCGAGCAGGGTCCTCCCTCTTACTGTTCCATGTGTGGAACGTGTATGTATATTTGTTATTCGTTTCTTCCAGTGTACAGCGCTAAGGAATCTGTTGGCGCTTTATAAATGCTTGTAACTGTAACTGCTGGGACCCCTGGAATTGGGGAAGTCTTTGGTGATGTGTTCGTAGGTTCTGAAGGGGTTAATGAGGAAGGAGGAAATACAGGGGATTTCACATCACAAAGTACAGTTTATACAGGAACCAATATTGCCAGAATTTGCCACACAGTGACACAACGCCGCTCCTTTATGTGATGATCGTTTCATCATAATAAAAGAGATAGATAGATTATATATATATATATATATATAATCTATCTATCTCAAATCCTGCTGTCCTGAAGAAATCTGTGTTTATAGCTGAAACATAAACTGTTGACTTCCTTGTGCAATAAACGCGAGACCTGGGAGTGCTGGGAGTGCCGCTCCATTCGTATGTATGAGATATATATATATATAATCACAGAAATTAATCCTGCGATCAAATGTCAGCCTCGCTGAGGTCACTGCGAGCTCTATTAATATTTAGCTACAAGCAAACAATGTGTCACCTTTTGTGCTGCATGCCAAGTACCATTGTGTGACTGTAACGGCCACTGAAGTGTAAGCTCATCTGCCAACATCAAGGCAAACCTCCCTGACACTCGCCCCGACTGCTTCCAGCTCAAAGGCAAAATCTATCGTGAGGCCGGAGTGGCTTTGCTTTTATACACCCCCCCCCCTCCAGTCGACCCCTGAGCACGGACTACATGGGGATGGACCGTTAAAACGTGGCCAGGCTGTGAAACGCACGGGCAGATAAACACGTGGGAATCCGCCCTGCGCTCAGGTGTGACACCGCGGGAGTTGGAGCGAGGGACACATTCCAGACACGGTCACTGTAAGACTTACCTAAGACACTAGCAGCGACATTGCCAGGTGAGCTTGCACTTTAATGGCCTGATAGCTGAAAACCTCTGTTTAATATACCTGGATTTGACATCCGGAATATAAAAAGAGGAAATTGGCTCCATGACGCGATGCCAGAGGAAAAAATCCATAGAACATGTTAAAATGTAAAATCCGTTCCCCTCTCACTATAACCGGCGTCCAAAAAACATATAAAGTGATTTAACTTTCTTTTTTTTCTTGTTTGTGTACATTGTATATGTCATCCAATCATAGTGTATGTCATATTCAGGATATCCTAGATAAAGTATAATAATAATAGTGTTGGGTATTTGGCCACAGGGAACATTGTGCTATTATTACCTTTTATATTAAATGAGATCGTAAAACATTTATTATCAGGGCTATTCAGAGAGAGGTGAAAACCTTGAGAATTGCCAAGAGAATGAACAATTTGGAAAGTGAGATAAATGGGAGAATTTTTCTGGTTTGGCTATTCTTTCCTCGAATTTTCACTTCTCCAGTCTTTCTCCAAGGTTTTCACCTCTCTCTGAATAACACTGTATGTGTTTAACTGGCTGAAGACAAAGGGGCGCAGATTCACCTGCAATCCTCACAGTCACCTGGTTCACACAGCTTTGTCCTTATTCAATGGAGAATTATGTTTTCTCTATGCATCGTGCTAGTCACATGGCCAGCAAATGCCATAACGTGCTCCCCCCACCTGTCGCTCAGACCCCCAGGGCCGGCGTATCCTCAGACCTGCAGATGGTTCTGTATGTGCTGATCATTATTATTATTATTCTTTATTTATATAGCGCCTACATATGCCTCAGCGCTGTACAATGAGTACAAAATAGACAGGGTTACAATACATTGAGACAGGACAATGTATGACAAATCCTCACAGGAGGAAGTGATCACACAATGTCACAATGGGGGAACCCTCTGTGCCAATGTTCACACCTGGGAGCCGATTCGCCCGGGTATATGTAACTGGCCGTGCGCAGAAAGTTCCTTTTTTTTCCGCAGTATTTCATGTACTTAAGAGTGTCAACATCATCTTCATGTTATCCAAAATGGTAATGTTTTTTTCTTTAACGATCGCACGTGACTGTTGAGGTGATCTGATCATCTGACACTTTTTTGAATTCACCTGTATATGATCATGTGCGTTCTATAGATTCTGCAACACTTTGTCCACTTTTTTATGGGATATATATTGGCGCTTTCCTTTTTCTTTGTGTATATTACGTATTTCTATTAAGGGGGTGTGTGGGGAAAGCCCTTTTTTTGGAATTAGCCGCCGTATAGACCATAACTGGTGGAGTATCTATCTAAAAGGGTATTTGAAGTGATAAGCTGCAGCAGGTCATGTCGCTTTAACCCGAATGACAGGACGGGTCGTCACATTCAATACACTTTAAACAAAACACTCACACTTAACCTCTCGCTCTCTATCCAGCAACTCAGCCAGTGGTGTATTTAAGTTTTGTGCTGCCCTAGGCCTGACTAAACTCGTGCACCCCCTAATTTAAATTTGAGGCACCCCTTCCTGTCAAGGGCACACCTCTTCCTGGTTAATCCCCACCCTTCCTCTTTAAGCTCCACCTTTTCCTCTCTTTATATTAAAACTGGATACCAAGTGCCTACTTGTATATTTTGTATACCATTTCAAATGTATCTATTGAGATAAATAAAATTATGAAATGTTTAAATTCAAGCATTTTTACAAATAACAGCCACGCATGTCAAGTATACTGGATCACAGCCGCTCTAATTGGTTGAACAATAAAATCCACAGAAACGTGCACTGCATATGAGCGTATCACAGAACTGCACAGCAATAAAACTCACAGTAATGTGCAGTGTGTATGAGTGTATCCCAGAGCTCCAGGGCAATAAAACTCACAGTACTATGCAGTGTGTATCACAGAATCCACAGCAATAAAACTCCCAGCAATGCAGTGTTTGGTGTGTGTCAGCGTATCAGAATCCACTGCAATAAAACTCCCAGCAAACCGAGTGTATATGAGCACACAGCAATTATTTATTCTACATTTACCGGCCTCCGTCCGCGGTAGGGCTGTGTGCAGACTCTGCAGGAGGTCCCTCCAGGCCACGTTCGGATCGCGGCTGTGCCTGTGCGTGGAGCCATCTTGTCAGCAGTGGGGTGCCACTGCCAGAAGGTGCACCGTGGCTTTGATTCCCTTCCCGGTGGGTGTTCAGTCCAGAATAGAGTGACAGTCCATGTTAATGAAAGGGCGGGCAGCTGCGTGCGTGTCACGTGGTTCAGCAAGTCAGGTGGTACTGAGACTCAGTACCACCTGACTGGCCGGACCGAGTGTGACCTGCACGCACGCAGCCTCACCAGGAGCCAGGCAGCTCAATGACAAATTTCTATCACTGCAGTGCTGGTTAAGGAAAGGTCTACTTTAAACAGCAGTAAGCAGACAGGGCTTCATATTCTGCTGATACCCCCCCCCCTTTACCTGCCGTTTACTGTCATCTTCTCTCTCTGGACACAAATCACATCCCCCTCCCCTCTCCTAGAGCTGCTGCGGGGCAGGGGAGGAGCTATGGAGGGAGGAGAGGGGGACTTTTATTCTATTCGATTTTATTCCGTATGCAAATGCCCTGCTCCGCTGCTTGTTGTTTGAGAACACAGCTCAAAGCTGACACACAGTGACAGTGGCACCTCCTAGTACCCCCTAATGACACCCCAATAATCACTGGTACCTGGGGCGGCCCACCCTCCGCCACTCCTCTAATTACACCACTGCTCTGGTGATATGCTCACACACAAGTTTGGCGAACTGCCAGCAAGTACGGTGCTGTTTGAAGGCAGTGCAAATCCCCATAGAGAAGTAATGGTTAATCTATTCAGAGAACACCAAACAGCAGAGAAATGTCAGTGAACTGCCCTGATGTTCGGTGGTTTCAATCAGCAGGTTTATTCAGGCGAACCCCATAGGTTTCAATGTTAAAAATATTCCCGTTTTTATGCAATATCTAATAAACCATTTATTATTTTAATCTGCAGTAAAAAGTCTTTATTTATTTATTGATTTTTTTTTATTATTTTTTTAGTACCTTTTAGTAATTTTTCAGATTTTTTTTGGCAAAATTTCACCCCCTTTTTTTAATAGCGGTTCTTCTTTTTCTGTAGCAGAACTTTTTATTATCAATCATAGGATCTTATATGTAAATTCCAGACATTTTCGTTCAGTAGTTCTTTTGAAAACAGCAGGCCACGGGTTTGCGGTGGCAGCATTCAGCGGCCGACTCCATGCACTTTGGGGACCCTGCGGTGAATGGTGAATTCACTGCACGGTGGGGAAATTTTATTCCCCGAAGTGCAGGGAACTACAGAACACCAAAATGTTGGCGTCATTTGGGTGCTCTGTGAGTAACCCATTAAGGCTGGGGTCAGACCAGCGCACTTTTAACGTGCGTTCTGGCGCACATAATTACGGCCGCACTAGCAGCAAATGACGTGCAATGACGGCCAATATACGAAGTACGGTCGCACGAAAGTCCGGCCGCGCAACGCAAGTGGAAAACGAACGCATTTTTTCGAGAACGCCGAACCGCTAGTACTGACGTACTGAGTGCGCAGCTGCGGCATAGCGGCGTGTTTGCGTGATTAGGAGATGTCAGACACTGCTAATGTCCAGCCTACATAACGTCCAGACGCAAAAAGAGTTTTTTTGACGATCCGAAAAAATCACGCACGAAAAATGCACATCGTATGACCGTTTTCACGCACTCCGTGAAAAAATACGTCAATTCGTTCGGACGCACTTTTTTACGTTCGCGTGTAAAAATGCTTTCGTTTGACCCTAGCCTTAGTGGTGAGGTTTTTTGTTGCCCCCTGGAAAGTGAAAGCCTAGGCCTTGCCTACCCAGGACATACTTGAAATTAGTGAAATCTCAATGTATCCTTCCTGGTAAAAAAGTTTGCAAAAGTAAAAAAAAAAAAAAAATTGTTTAGGGCCGGCGGGCCGCCGCCCCCTAGAAAGTGCCGCCCTAGGCCTTGTTGGCCTAAGCCAAAATACACCAGTGAACTCAGCCTGTCTGCATATGGCCGACATGGATTGGCTGTGTGCAGAAGGTTTGTTTCGGGGGGGATAAAACACATGACCCCTATTGAAACAGAACACACCATTCTTTTCAGTAGAATGAACCACATTCTGGCTGACAGGCAGGGGCTCTGCTCAATGTTGTTGTTTTATTTTACTTTTTATTCATATTTAATTAAATCGTAACCACTGATGTTTTTCAGGTCTTATCGGCTCCATCTTTTCCCTCCTGCAGTTTATCTCCTCACCTCTCACAGGTGCCCTGTCCGACTACCTGGGAAGAAGGAAAGCCCTGCTCATAACAGCGGTACCTTTTCATTTATTACATTATTATTGTTTTGGTTTTTTTTACCTTCAACATAGAAATTATCATGTGGGTTTACGTGGCGAGTTAGTTTGTAGTTATATGGTCATTGTATCACAATTCCATAATCGTGAAATAGTTAAAAAACTAAAAGATATATACGTATTACATCAGTAACATATTTCTTTTTGTTTTTTATATTCTAGATTAATGTTTTTACTTTGAAAGTCAAAATGTTGATCTAGAAAATAAAAACCAAGTCACTATTGAGGAAAACCTCATGTTCCTCCTGGACCCAGGACTGTATCCCATTGATATGATTTGTTTATATGGTTGGTGAGTCCCAGAGTATCCATTTGTTATATATACACAGTATAAATATATATATATCTCTATCCCTCCAGAAATTCCGCACACGGAGTCTTCAAATATAGAAAAAGTATGACATTTTATTCAAAGTAGTCGACGTTTCAGTCCATGTGGACTCTCATCAGGACGAATAATAGAGAAATGAAAAAGCAAACCCTTATATACAAAGAGAAACCACAATTAACCATGCTCAAGTGAAAAAAGGAGGAGCGTTGAAAAAAATTCAGCGATAACCTCCCACCAACATATCTCCTAATTAAAAAAAAAAAAAATCAAAAAGTTCAAAGAGCAGGGGCTAATAAAAACTATGCAATACAGGCCAAAACAT
Source organism: Leptobrachium leishanense (assembly GCA_009667805.1). NCBI lineage: Eukaryota > Metazoa > Chordata > Amphibia > Anura > Megophryidae > Leptobrachium > Leptobrachium leishanense. The sequence goes on along the minus strand of CM019063.1, from coordinate 510,184,198 downwards.
ATCTCGATAGAGAGTATACAATTCCCCAACAGACCCTGTATGAACAATGAATTTTTTGTAAAATATAAAACAAGGCTAGAGCGGAACCGAGTTGGCCTGTATCGCATAGTTTTTATTAGCCCCTGATCTTTGAACTTTTTTGGATTTTTTTGAATTAGGAGATAATTGGTGGGAGGTTATCGCCGAATTGTATTCAACGCTCCTCCTTTTTTCACTTGAGCATGGTTAATTGTGGTTTCTCTTTGTATATAAGGGTTTGCTTTTTCATTTCTCTATTATTCGTCCTGATGAGAGTCCACATGGACTGAAACGTCGACTACTTTGAATAAAATGTCATACTTTTTCTATATTTGAAGACTCCGTGTGCGGAATTTCTGTAGGAATATTGTGCTGTTTACCTTATTCCGGCACCGGAGCTTTTTGGAATCTATACTGGGTGTGCGAGGATTGCGATTATATATATTTTTTTGTTTACCTTTTTTATTATGATTTATTTTTAAATTCTTTTATATTTTTATGTGTTATTCTGTTTTTTATTTTTAGTTTATTATGTGCTTTTTTTTTAGTATGGTTTTTATTCTTTATTATATATTTTTAGTTTTGTTGTGGTTTTTATTTTCTGAAATTTTATTATCTTAAAATTTCACTTTGGTGTATGTGTGTTTGTGTATATATGTATGTTATAGAATGTATATGTATGGTAAAAAAAATATTACTTTTTTAAATTGAATCCTATGGGATTCGCCTGTTTAAACCTGTCGAACTGATACACCGAAAATAAATAAAGGAATTTGCCGCAATTTTGGTGCAACTCAGCATTCTGAGAATAGAAGACACGATAGTCCTCTTCTATGGGGATATTTGCTCAGCCAATCAGGATTGACTCTATGGGCTGTGTGGCGGCTGATTGTATCCTGAAATCGAGGATCTATGGGATATGTAGTTCATCCTGCAGCAGTATATATAATTCACGTGTCGTTCAATCACGTTGCGCAGTTATTTCACAAGCTCTTTAGAGATCAGTCCGTGCGGTTACTAGCGGTGCTGAAGCGATACAGTATTGTGTAAAGTTCTACCGATTCGCTAAACCTCGGCTTATAGCATAAAAAAATAAACAAACCAGAACAATGATGTTTTTCGACTTCCGTCACGGTGCCTTTCTTCTCTTTCACAGGTGGGGCTGATGGCTTCCTACGCTCTCTGGGCAGTTTCGAGCAGTTTTGAGATTTTTCTTTTGTCGCGGGTGGTCGGTGGGTTGAGCAAGGGGAATGTCAGCCTGTGCACCGCGATTATTGCTGACCTACCCTCCCTGAAAAGCCGCAGCAAGGGCATGGTAAGTTACAGAGTCTGCGAGAGGTAAATTTCCTTTACGTAGACTAGAGAGCCTACATATTATTATTATTATTATTATTATTATTCTTTATTTATAAAGCGCCAGCATATTCCGCAGCGCTGTACAATAAGCACAGTATAGACAGGGTTACAATACATTGAACAACATTTGACAAACAGTACAGGAGGAGATGAGGGCCCTATTCCCGTAGGAACTCACAATCTGGGAGGGTTGGGGTTGGAAACAGGAGGAGAGGACTGTAAGGTTAGAGTGATTGATGATTGCGTCAGTGAGTTGGGTGGTAGGCTTCCCTAAATAGGAACGTTTTAAGGGAGCATTTGAAGGAAGAGAAGTTAGGGGAAAGTCTGACAGTACGAGGGAGAGCGTTCCAGAGAGTGGGGGCTGCGCGTGAGAAATCCTGCAGTCTATCATGGGAAGAGGTGATGCGGGGAGAAGCTAGGCGCAGGTCACTGTTTGACCTTAGGGAGCGGGCTGGGGTGTATTTGGTGATTAGTGAGGACAGGTAGTGGGGCGCTGAGTTAGTGAGGGTTTTGTAGGTAAGGATAAGGATTTTGAACTTAATTCTGCCGTGGATGGGGAGCCAGTGAAGGGACTCGCAGAGGGGAGCGGCAGAGACAGAGCGGCGGGTGAGGTGAATTAGTCTGGCGGAGGCGTTCAGGATGGATTGTAGGGGGGAGAGGCGGGACAGAGGGAGGCCAGATAAGAGATTATTGCAATAGTCGAGTCGGGAGATTACCAGGGCGTGTATGAGTTGTTTTGTGGCGACAGCGGTAAGAAATGGCCGAATTCTGGAAATATTACGCAGTTGGTATCGGCAGGATACATAACCTACGATTTATCTCAGATCCTGAAGACCCCAGGATGTTTGAGATCTTGTCTAGATGGCCCACCCATGCATGATACCTGTATGGTCAGAAAAACCATGAACTGACACAAGAGAATATTTTTCTTACATGGTCCCACCTTAGATGGTATCTATATGACCTAAACTTAGACGGTATCTATATGATCTAAGCTTAGACGGTATCTATATGATCTAAGCTTAGACGGTATCTATATGATCTAAGCTTAGACGGTATCTATATGATCTAAACTTAGACGGTATCTATATGATCTAAGCTTAGACGGTATCTATATGATCTAAGCTTAGACGGGATCTATATGACCTAAGCTTAGACGGCATCTATATGACCTAAGCTTAGATGGCATCTATATGACCTAAGCTTAGATGGCATCTATATGACCTAAGCTTAGATGGCATCTATATGACCTAAGCTTAGATGGCATCTATATGACCTAAGCTTAGATGGCATCTATATGACCTAAGCTTAGATGGCATCTATATGACCTAAGCTTAGATGGCATCTATATGACCTAAGCTTAGATGGTATCTATATGACCTAAGCTTAGATGGTATTGAAGAAAATGGAAGTGGTGTAGCGATGTCTATGTCCTTTCACAAAATGGAATCCGTCACATGAATTGTATTTTTAGGCTTCTCTTCTTTAGTGTTCCTCAAAGAAAACACAAGAAATACATCATAGTGCGACCCGTCAGTATAGCACACACGTGTGGATAAATAATTGCACTCACATGTAATAGAACCCTCCTGGTTCTGGATAGTATGCCTTAGGGATGTTATCGGCTTCCCAATTGCCCTTTCAGACGAGGTTTACTTGAAAGGGCAATTGGGAAGCCGATAACATCCCTAAGGCATACTATCCAGAACCAGGAGGGTTCTATTACATGTGAGTGCAATTATTTATCCACACGTGTGTGCTATACTGACGGGTCGCACTATGATGTATTTCTTGTGTTTTCTTTGAGGAACCCTAAAGAAGAGAAGCCTAAGAATACAATTCATGTGACTGATTCCATTTTGTGAAAGGACATAGACATCGCTACACCACTTCCATTTTCTTCTGTTATCTGTTGATGGTCGAGAAACAAGGACCATTCAGGTGTATCAGCGATCTCCTATCATCATTTATCAGCGCTACCTACCTCTTTTTGTATTTAGATGGTATTGAGATGGTCCTACGATGTATGATATCTAGATGGTGCAAACATAGATGTATCTATTTGGTTCTCCCATCCCTTGGCTGATATTTAGATGGCCTTTCCATGGATAATAGCTTGATGATACACCCTTGGATAGTATTACAATGGTCTGCCAATGAATGATCCTCCTACAGATGGTATCTAAATGGTCTTCCCATGGATGGTATTTAAATGGCCATGCCATGGATGGTGTCCAGGTCATCTGTCCATGAATAATACAGTTACCTAGATGGTCTGCCCATGGTTGATATCCTATCTAGATGGCTTAGCTATGGATGATATCTATGAGGTCCACCCTTAAATGGTATATAGACTGGCCTTTCCATAGATGATATCTAAATAATATTCCCATGGATGATATCTAGGTGGTCAGCTCATGGATGGTAGCTTGGTGGGCCACCTGTTTCTCCTACATTTATATTAGATACAGCTTTGTTAATCTTACAATGTATAAAGCTGTTTATCCTTTCTCAGCTTCTACCCCAAAAAAATGTCCCTAAAACAAATGTCCTTTCCTTTTTTCACCAATGTTGTATTAATTTCAAGAGCAGCGGTGAAAGTCGAACCCACCACCGCACACGGGCGATCGTCAGACTAATGATCCGCAAATCCATTTGTCCCATTTCTTGCCTTTGGTTGACAGTGCTCGTTCACTCCACAGCAATACCCAAACGCAATGAGCAAACTCCACCACCTCCACCAGCGTGAAGTCAATATTATGAAACCGATAAACATATATGGGTAGAGCGGGTTGAACGCCCCAACGGGGGGGGGGGGGCTGCCTTATAATAATAACAATAATCCTTTTCCTCCGGTTCCAGGCCATGATCGGAGTTGCCTTCTCATTGGGATTCACGGTCGGCCCCATGGTGGGAGCGTACTTTGCAATGAACACGGCCGCAGGAGAGCTGTTCTATGTCCGGCCGGCCCTTCTCGCCCTGCTCCTTTCGGGGGCTGATCTGATCTTTATATTCCTGCTTCTTCCAGAGACTCTTCCCAAGGAGAACCGGGTAACTTTCACATGTTTCCATACCTTGCTTTCAGACGTCAAGGGGTTTTATAACCAGGTCAGGTCACTCTTGGAGATGAACGGCAGTGGTGGCTGACTTTGGTACGGCAGTTGTTGTTGTGGAACTATGTACCCCATAATGCTTGGTCAACCTCGAAGCCTGCTGTGCATCATGCAACACGTAGTTCTGAATCTGCAAAAGCCAACCATCCCTGCTGCAAAACCAGTGACCTGTAGTGATAAGGTGTCCCTCACATGTTTCGAATTCTCTAATACAGTGGTCCACAACCCTGCTCCTCAGAGGAACGCAGTCTGAGCGCACTCTGCGTACTTCCGACGTACTGACGGAAGATAGTGTAGACCCCACACGGTTCGTTTTTTTTTGACGGACGTAGAAAAAAAAAATGGAATTATGGGAAATAAAATTTATATGAAAAATGATAAAAATTTGAAAAGGATGTGAAAAGCCATTGTGTGCGTCAAGGTGCTGGACGTCGCAAATGCGCTGCGTCTGACATATCACTCACACAGAACGCTATGCGGACGTGGAGCACTCTGCACGTCCGTCTAGTGGTTTTACGTTCTTGCCTAACTTGCGTCCGTTTGCCACGTGCGTTGTGCGTACGCAGTTCGGTGTGCGCACGTAATTCGTGTGTGCGTCTCTATTGCGCATGATTCTATGCTACAACGGACGTTAAACTGTGCGGCGACACGGACGTGATCAGTGCGTTCGTCTGACGCCGGTCTAACAGGCCAGGTTTTAAGGATTATCTTGGGGAAATGCAGACTGAATCCTGCAATCACTGAGCAGCAAATCATATCACCTGTGCTGTGCTTCACATATCCTGCAAACCTGGCCTGTTAGGGGGGACCAGGGTTGGAAACCACTGCTTGAAGAGTTCTATTTCAAAGCTATTTATTTGTTACAAATTCGTGCTGGAGGCTTCTTCTCCTAATATAAAGGGAAGCTGCGGCATGGCGCGGCGCGGCGTGGAAAGCGTTTCTAAGGGGGTGTTAGTCATAAGGAAATCATTTCAGCCACGGATAGGAGCAGTCGGAGCACAGCAGCTTCTCTGCGTCTCTTAGCAAGAAGAGGGTGTGTGGGGCGACATTTCTGTAGTAACTTGTTGAATGTTACACTATGAGCTGCTGAGCTTACACCAAGTCATCTGGAGGAGGAGGAGGATTCCTTCAGCAAATTCCCCACAAGTGACCGTGATGCAGCATATAGAGCGAGTGTCGGCAGAGAAGCATGTTATATGGAAATATATTCCGCAGTGCTTTAAAATTTCCTCTGGCTGAGGATGATGGCGGCAGAGTTACGTCCATATCACCTTGAAGGCCAGACCCTAATTGTACTAGTGTGTATGTGTGTGTCTGTTTCCTAACGGCTACTCAATCATGCCGGCCTGTGTAATCGACGCAGCAGGTTCGAGGCAACGAACACAAATATATGCATTAGAGTGTATATAGATATACTGTGTGTGTATTCATACACATCTGCCCATGGATGATATCTATGAGGTCCACCTTTTTAAATGGTGTGTGTGTGTGTGTGTTCATACAGAGAACTGGCGAGGCTGCACTCAAACCTAAACATCTAGCGCTCACATAAATGTGTCACCTAGACGCACAGATCACCTCCTGATCATTAACGGGTTAAAAAATCCATTAGTGTATGGGTATTAGCGCTTTTTAGCGTGTACTTTGCGCTCGCCATGTTAAGCACAGGGAGCGTAAAGTGTAAGCAGAGAGTAACTAGCGGTAATATCACAAAGTCCTAACGCTGATTCCTCACTGCTGTCGCTAATTGGAAAGTTTCATGCAGCTCAGAGCTGAAGCGGACTGGTTGCACCTCCGCGGAATCAGCAGCTGCTGGAACCCCCCCCCCCCCCAAATCAAATACTCACCTCTCATCCCGCAGCGAGAACAGTGGCCCGATCCGGCACTTCTGGCCGACCAGGAGCAGAGTGAGACGGGGAGGGGGGGGGGTCTCCCTCCGTGGACCTGCAGGATCTGGCGAGAGTCGAGATCCTGCTGGTTATGTGACCCGTCAGCATGGACCATCCATGGAGTCCTATGGACTCTAGGAGGGGAGGCTCGCGATGGCGCGTTAGTCTAGAGCAGCGGTCAGCAAACTTGGCTCCCTGATGTTTTGCGAACTACATCTCCCATGATGCTCAGTCACCCATTAGGCTGACTGAGCCACATGGGAAATGTAGTTCCCAAAACATGAATGAGCCAAGTCTGCTGACCCCCGGTCTAGAGGCTAGCGGGCGCCACGGGGCAGGTTGGTGGACTCAGCGCCTGCCCCATAATCCACTGTAAAACGGGGATGCTAAGGGAAACTTTGCGAGCGCAAATGCCTCCCCTTAGTATCCTCGATTTAGCTTAGGGCAGATGATAGAGCCCAAACTATTTTGTATAAGGGTGCTACTGAGACCAACATACACAGCGTCCCTCTGTCCGGAAAGCGTTTGGAGGACATTACGCTCCCAGGACCGTCACTCCATCCCACTGCTCATGTCACACAAACATGTCTAAATGCTTGGATATATATATATATAGTGTGTGTTTTACAAAAGCAGAATGGCCGCGCTCAACCTGAACATGTATTTTTCATAAGGTGCTACTGAGATCAATGAACACAATATACCAAACACACAGCCCTCCACATTAAAGATGTTAAAACCACCTGATTTAGGACATGATTATGGAGACCTGGTTCCAAAATACGATCAAACATTGCATAAGCTGCCGCAACCTCAATGCGCCCCATCCTGGCAGGTCGTGTGTGTCTGTGCTATATTGTACAGTGACGCCTGAACGGCTCCATCGACATGTTTGTGTAGTTCATGTGACCCCCCCCCACGCCCCATGCCAGAGTTCTTAAATACATCACCGAGCTAGTCCACAACATCCTGTATGAAAGTGATATTTACACACACCGGCGCGCAGGGAAGGGAATAATATTTTGCATGTATAGCGCGGTTTTTGGTTTTCTTTCCTAAATGTTGCTTTTTACTGTCTTGCTTTGATAATTTCTGCCTGTTCTTCTTACATATTTTATGGGTTGTTTATACATTTCTGTTCCTTTTGTAACAGGTTTGTTGGTTTGCACGGGCTTGGGTTGTTTTTTTATTATTCTAGCCTATACATTTTAATAGCTTTAATATATATATTATATATATACTTATACAAAGTAGCAAAACAAGAGGACATAGTCTTAGATTAGAGGGGCAAAGGTTTAAAAGTAACATCAGGAAGCATTATTTTACTGAGAGGGTGGTGGATACATGGAACAGTCTTCCAGTTGAAGTGGTAGAGGCCAAAACAGTAATTGAATTTAAGCAGGCATGGGATAGGCATAAGGCTATCCTAAACAAAAGATAAATCCAGGTAAAGTATCCATGTAATTGGGCAGACTAGATGGGCCGAAAGGTTCTTATCTGCCGACATTTTCTATGTTTCTATAATACTGGGGGGAAAAAAAATACATCTTTTTTGTATAGCTTTCCCCCCTGTATTATAGTTTTGTAAATACATTTTTTTTGTATTTGCAAAACTATAATGCAGGGGGAAAAAAAAAAAAAAAATACAAGAAAAAGTAAAAAAATAAATCAAACAATCATAACAAAGCAAGAAAAATACAAAATTATATATATATATATATATATATATATATATATTTTGTATTTTTCTTGCTTTGTTATGATTGTTTGATTTATTTTTTACTTTTTCTTGTATTTTTTTTTTTTTTTTTCCCCCTGCATTATAGTTTTGCAAATACAAAAAAAAATGTATTTACAAAACTATAATACAGGGGGAAAGCTATACAAAAAAGATGTATTTTTTTTCCCCCAGTATTATAGAAACATAGAAAATGTCGGCAGATAAGAACCTTTCGGCCCATCTAGTCTGCCCAATTACATGGATACTTTACCTGGATTTATCTTTTGTTTAGGATAGCCTTATGCCTATCCCATGCTTGCTTAAATTCAATCACTGTTTTGGTCTCTACCACTTCAACTGGAAGACTGTTCCATGTATCCACCACCCTCTCAGTAAAATAATGCTTCCTGATGTTACTTTTAAACCTTTGCCCCTCTAATCTAAGACTATGTCCTCTTGTTTTGCTACTTTGTTTCCTTTTAAATATACTCCCTTCCTCTACCTTGTGGATTCCCTTTACGTATTTAAATGTTTCTATCATATCTCCTCTGTCTCGTCTTTTTTCCAAGCTGTACAATTGTCAATTTATTTTTCCCAGCATTATAGTTTTGCAAATACATTTTTTTTTTGTGTATTTACAAAACTATAATACAGGGAAAAATAAACAAAAATACAAAAAAATATGTTTTTTCCCCTTTTATTATAGTTTTGTCAATACATTTTTTTTGTATATTTTTGTTTTCCCTGAATTATATTTTTGTTAGACTGATCATAAATATATGATAGTGTCCGTCAGGCAGGTAGGTTTTAGTTTGGTTTTGGGAGGAGGGGTTAGTGACATTTTTGTGAGGAGACCGAGACGAGTCAAAGAAACAAATCAATCAGGAATAAATTTCCTCTGACCCTTTTAAAAGAACACTCCCTACCACCGGAATTCCAACCATGGGATAAAGGCTGGGTGTGTGAGGAGATCATATATCATGCTCGTCCAAATAAATAAATAGGCCGCTGTATTTATGAAAGAAAAAATAGTGACTCCTCAAATTCCCCTAAATGTAAAAAAAGAGTTGGGCCCTGCGTGTGACGTGTGTGTGTGTAATAAATATATATATATATATTCTATATCAGTGACGTGCGGTGAGGTCAGTGCTTGGTGAGGCACTGGCTAGTATCAGAGCCAGATATACACAGATTACGCAGGTTCAGTGCTCCCCAGGATCTGGCTGCTGTCGGTGCTCCCCAGGATCTCTGTGTCCTCCTCAGGCAGCCTAGTGTGACACTGAGGCCACACCTCAAGCACAGCCCTGCACCCACTGATTGTGCGAGACAGGACACATGACTGTCCTGCACCAATCAATGCATGGGAGGCCTGCCTCACATGCAGGAGTTTTTTGAATGACTTGGGCCAATAGCGCTTTACCTATTGGTCCAAGCTATTTAATTGCACTGAGGCACTGGGAGAGCAATGTTCAGGAAGTGGGCAGTGCTCGGATGTCTGTTCATTGAACAGACGTGCCACAATGCACTGTTCTTGGCAGCATACGTGATTTGCGTAGGCTCAGGCTGTTGAAGGGGGAAAAAAAAGAATGTGTGGCTCACACAGATGACGGATGGAGCTGACGGCAGGGGAACGAGGAGCAGGTGAGTTTGACTGCAGCTGCCCTTAATGGCAGGTGAGGCTCTGCCTCACCTGCCGCCCCTGACCGCACGTCCCTGATACACACTGCTCAAAAAAATAAAGGGAACACTTACATTGTGTTGTTTAACTTCAAGTCAATCACACGTCTGTGAAATCAAACTGTCCACTTAGGCAGCAACACTGACAGTCAAGTCCACATGCTGTTGTGCAAATGGAATAGACAAAAGGAGGGAAGCATAGGCACCTAGCAAGACCTCCCTAATAAAAGAGTGGTTCTGCAGGTGGTGACCACAGACCACTTCTCAGTTCCTATGCTTTCTGGCTGATGGTTTGGTCACTTTTGAATGCTGGCGGTGCTGTCACTCTAGTGGTAGCATGAGACAGAGTCTACAACCCACACAAGTGGCTCAGGTAGTGCAGCTCATCCAGGATGGCACATCAATGCGAGCTGTGGCAAGAAGGTTTGCGGTGTCTGTCAGCGTAGTGTCCAGAGCATGGAGGCGCTACCAGGAGACAGGCCAGTACATCAGACGTGGAGGAGGCCGTAGAAGGGCAACAACCCAGCAGCAGGACTGCTACCTCCGCCTTTGTACAAGGGGGGACATGAGGAGCACTGCCAGAGCCCTGCAAAATGACCGCGGGCAACAAATGTGCATGTGGCTGCTCAAACGGTCAGAAACAGACTCTATGAGGGCCCGACGTCCACAGGTGGGGGTTGTGCTTACAGCCCAACACCGTGCAGGATGTTTGGCATTTGCCAGAGAACACCAAGATTGGTAGCTTCGTCACTGGCGCCCTGTGCTCTTCGCAGATGAAAGCAGGTTCACACTGAGCACATGTGACAGACGTGACAGGGACTGGAGAAGCCGTGGAGAACGTTCTGCTGCCTGCAACATCCTCCAGCATGACCGGTTTGGCAGTGGGTCAGTATTGGTGTGGGGTGGCATTTCTTTAGGGGGCCGCACAGCCCTCCATGTGCTCGCCAGAGGTAGCTTGACTGTCATTAGGTACCGAGATGAGATCCTCAGATCCCTTGTGAGACAATATGCTGTTGTGGTTGGCCCTGGGTTCCTCCTAATGCAAGACAATGCTAGACCTCATGTGGCTGGAGTGTGTCAGCAGTTCCTGCAAGACGAAGGCATGGATGCTATGGACTGGCCCGCCCGTTCCCCAGACCTGAATCCAATTGAGCACATCTGGGACATCATGTCTCACTCCATCCACCAACGCCACATTGCACCACAGACTGTCCAGGAGTTGGGGGATGCTTTAATCCAGGTGTGGGAGGAGATCCCTCAGGAGACCATCCGCCACGTCATCAGGAGCATGCTCAGGCGTTGTAGGGAGGTCATACAGGCACGTGGAGGCCACACACACCACTGAGCCTCATTTTGACTTGTTTGAAGGACATTACATCAAAGTTGGATCAGCCTGTAGTGTTGTTTTCCACTTTAATTTTGAGTGTAACTCCAAATCCAGACCTCCCATGGGTTGCTCAATTTGATTTCCATTGATAATGTTTGTGTGATTTTGTTGTCGGCATATTCAACTATGTAATGACAACCGTATTTAATAAGCATATTTCATTCATTCAGATCTAGGATGTCTTATGTTTGTGTTCCCTTTATCTTTTTGAGCAGTGTGTGTGTATATATGTGTATATGAATTTATATATATATATATGAATATATTGTTAATATACATATTTTTATTTATGAAGGCCTACAGGGGCCAAAACGTCGGGATTTTGTATTTTTAATGGCCAATCAATAAACCTGTATGTTTTACAAGCCCATGATTGCGTCCCACAGGACTTTTTCTCTCTCTATAATGAGAGAGCAACAAGGGGGGCAGCACTCTTCCTGTACAAAGCATAATGGGTGCGTGCTTCACAGATGGACACAACACACCAAGCGGCCAGCACTCCATTACACACCATCATAGAATTCACTCAATATTTCGATTTTCAAAAGACTATGATGCATAAATATTGAATGTATCTGTGTGTTGTCACTCTGTGTCTCATCATGACCTATCGTGTAGGTGTCCTCGGTGACAGTTGGCTTTCAGGGGGCTTCAGACCTTCTCAGTCCCGTCGCTTTGTTTAACTTCTCTGCCGTCGCAAGAAGAAAGGACTCCTCTTCCACTCACAGTATGTTTTTTTTCCCTCTGGTTGTGTTGATAACTTTTTTAATGGATGTGGAAAATGAAAATAAGATTCCAATGTTTTAAAAAGTTTTTTGCTTTCTTTTTTGAGCAATTCTTCGTCTCTTTCTCTCATTCACTCTGTTTCTGTGTTTCTGTAGTTCAATCTCCATCCTCTTTCATTTATAATCTTTCAATTTATCATCCTCTCCCCTCTGCCACTTACAGGGTTATTCAGAGGGCGTGAAAAGCAGGAGAATGACTGGAGAATGAAAAATTCCAGGTCAAAATGGCCAAACCAGAAACATTCTCCCTTTCATCTCACTTTCCAAATTGGCTATTTTGACCTAGAATTTTTCATTCTCCAGTAATTCTCCAGTCATTCTCCTGCTTTTCACGCTCTCTGAATAACCCTGTTAGTCTTTTGTTCACTCTTTCTCTATATTTTCTAGTTCTTTCACCCTCTCTCATTTATTCTGTTTTCATCACTCTCTCATTGTCTTTTCCTCATTTGTTTTACATTTATTCACTCACATTTTCTCTGGTTCACTGTGTAGTCTTCATCCGCTGTCTTTTGTTTATTCTTTCTTTCATTCACTCCGTCTCATCCTCTTTTTCCATGTCATATTTTCTTTAGCTCACGCTTTTTCTTTCTCCCTCCTTTCTTTTTTCATTCATTCTCCTATTTCCTTCATTTATTTCTATTCTTTCTCATCCTATTTTTTTCATTCACTCTACCATTCTCTTGTTTCTTTCTTTCACTAGTTCTCATCCGCTCTCATTATTTTATCCATTCTCACGCTATTCTTTCATATTCTTTCATTCACATTCTCATGCTATCTCATTCTTTAACATTGTCCTGCTTCCGCATTCATTCACATTCTCCTGTTCTCGCATTCATTCACATTCTCCTGCTCTCGCATTCATTCACATTCTCCTGCTCTCGTATACATTCACATTCTCCTGCTCTCGCATTCATTCACATTCTCCTGTTCTCGCATTCATTCACATTCTCCTGTTCTCGCATTCATTCACATTCTCCTGCTCTCGCATTCATTCACATTCTCCTGCTCTCGCATACATTCACATTCTCCTGCTCTCGCATACATTCACATTCTCCTGTTCTTGCATTCATTCACATTCTCCTGCTCTCGCATTCATGCACATTCTCCTTTTCTTGCATTCATTCACATTCTCCTGCTCTCGCATTCATGCACATTCTCTTGCTCTCGCATTCATTCACATTCTCCTGCTCTAGCATTCATTCACATTGTCCTGCTCTCGCATTCATTCACATTCTCCTGCTCTCGCTTTCATTCACATTCTCCTGCTCTCGCATTCATTCACATTCTCTTGCTCTCGCATTCATTCACATTCTCCTGCTCTAGCATTCATTCACATTCTCCTGCTCTAGCATTCATTCACATTCTCCTGCTCTCGCATTCATTCACATTGTCCTGCTCTCGCATTCATTCACATTCTCCTGCTCTCGCATTCTTTCATTCATCCTTTCTCATCCTCTTATACTTTCTTTCATTCATTCTCATGCTCTCGCATTCTTTGTCATGCTCTCGCATTCACTGTTTCCCCATCCTCTTTCTGTCACTCATTTATCCTTTCATTCACTCTTTCCCATCCCTCACTAGCTCTCTTTTAATCATGCTTCCTTCATTCTACAGCTCTTTCTCCTCCTCATTCTCTCATTTTTTTCTTCAGTCAATCCCACTCTCTCTCACTTTCATTCTATGAAAATCACTCTCATTCTTATCTCTTTCTAAATCTATCTCCTTTTCATATTCTCGTCCTCTCTTTTTTTAGTTCCTCATTTTTTTTGCATATTTCTTGCACAAACATATGCCTGATTATTATTATTACCTCACTATGGTTTAGCAAGAGCACAAGGAGTCACAACCCTCAGGGAACCAAATGAGGGGAAAATCCGTCATGTAGGGTATACTGAATCCGTGGCTGCTGCACAGTGAATGTGAATTGTGAGGACGGGGATAGACTGCGGACTCGCTGGAAAAGCCCTTTGAAGTATAACACTGTTTGCAGCTTTGACTTAAACAAACCCTAACCCTTGATAGATGCAAAGGTCGGCAATCTTGGCCATTTTTAGATGTTTTGGAACTACATTTCCCTGAAGACACGGTCAATCGAATGGGTATATGAGCATAATGGGAAACGCAGGTCCGAAATGTCTGGGCGGCCAGGCTTGCTGACCCCTGCTTTATACTTATGGGGGTCAAACTGAATGAATTGTGAGGCGTTGCAGTTCCATTTACGACTGGCAAGGGGCGCCCCTGTCCTTACACTCCTGTGAGGTGATGGGCGAGAAGTGACACAGATAAAACCTCACTCCCAGTAACACTAATGTTTAACTGGTGGTGAATAGAAATTAGAAATGACACAAAGTGTCCTCCAGTGCCAAGCGAGGGGATCCCCTCCACAGATACAACAGTATTTGACTTAAATTGTAATCTTCCCTTTTGAGTAAATGCATAATACATGTTCACGGCATCTTCCTTCATACAGTGACATCACTAATGCCCCCCCCCCCCGGTGATCCAGAGTGAAATCCAGGCATAGCGGGGTGTAGCTCTCTGCTCTTTCTTTACATTCACTCTTCAATTTGTCGCCTCGGGGTAAAGTTCGTGGGATTTTTTTTTTATTATTATTATTATTATTATTAGGAGGAATTGGCCCGGCTGTCACATGTTTTAATCCATGTTTAATCTCTCTCGGTCCCTCCACACATTCTCTCTCGCTCCCTCCACACATTCTCTCTCGCTCCCTCCACACACATTCTCTCTCGCTCCCTCCACACGCATTCTCTCTCGCTCCCTCCACACGCATTCTCTCTCGCTCCCTCCACACGCATTCTCTCTCGCTCCCTCCACACACCTTCTCTCTCGCTCCCTCCACACGCATTCTCTCTCGCTCCCTCCACACATTCTCTCTCGCTCCCTCCACACACATTCTCTCTCGCTCCCTCCACACGCATTCTCTCTCGCTCCCTCCACACGCATTCTCTCTCGCTCCCTCCACACGCATTCTCTCTCGCTCCCTCCACACACCTTCTCTCTCGCTCCCTCCACACGCATTCTCTCTCGCTCCCTCCACACATTCTCTCTCGCTCCCTCCACACGCATTCTCTCTTCGCTCCCCTCCACACACATTCTCTCTCGCTCCCTCCACACGCATTCTCTCACTCCCTCCACACGCATTCTCTCTCGCTCCTCCACACACCTTCTCTCTCGCTCCCTCCACACGCATTCTCTCTCGCTCCCTCCACACATTCTCTCTCGCTCCCTCCACACACATTCTCTCTCGCTCCCTCCACACGCATTCTCTCTCGCTCCCTCCACACGCATTCTCTCTCTCGCTCCCTCCACACGCATTCTCTCTCGCTCCCTCCACACACTTCTCTCTCGCTCCTCCACACGCATTCTCTCTCGCTCCCTCCACACACCTTCTCTCTCGCTCCCTCCACACGCATTCTCTCTCGCTCCTCCACACATTCTCTCTCGCTCCCTCCACACATTCTCTCTCGCTCCCTCCACACACATTCTCTCTCGCTCCCTCCACACACATTCTCTCTCGCTCCCTCCACACGCATTCTCTCTCGCTCCCTCCACACACCTTCTCTCTCGCTCCCTCCACACATTCTCTCTCGGTCCCTCCACACGCATTCTCTCTCGCTCCCTCCACACATTCTCTCTCGCTCCCTCCACACACCTTCTCTCTCGCTCCCTCCACACATTCTCTCTCGGTCCCTCCACACACATTCTCTCTCGCTCCCTCCACACATTCTCTCTCGCTCCCTCCACACGCATTCTCTCTCGCTCCCTCCACACACATTCTCTCTCGCTCCCTCCACACACATTCTCTCTCGCTCCCTCCACACACATTCTCTCTCGCTCCCTCCACACACATTCTCTCTCGTTCCCTCCACACACATTCTCTCTCGCTCCCTCCACACACATTCTCTCTCGCTCCCTCCACACACATTCTCTCTCGCTCCCTCCACACACATTCTCTCTCGCTCCCTCCCTCCTTTTTTACTCCACACCTACTCTCTCTCCCAACACTCTCCCTCTCTCGCTCCACAAATTCTCTTTTGCTCCATATATACACACACACTAAATGAGTGTGTGTGTGTGTGTGGCCAAGCTGTAAATGTACTGTATTACATGTGTTGGATTCCCCCCCCCCATCAGTGGTGTAATGTATCTGTATTGCTGTAGGTCTCGGGAACCTGCGCATTTTGGGTCTGGTGTACTTCCTGTACCTTTTCCTGTTTTCCGGGCTGGAGTACACCCTCAGCTTCCTGACCCACCAGCGCTTCCAGTTTAATAGGTAAGAGGCCGAGTGCTGAACTCGCATCTCAGGTAGAACCAGGTTTATTTCTGAGTAACCGGCATGTGCATAATCTGTGACATAAACTAACGACACATCCTCCTATGCTGGTGTACCGGTTAATTCAGATTATCACAGGTCCAGACCCTGTAAAGTGCGCCATTATCTGACCTCACCTCGAAGTGTACCTCTGTTAACCTTTAAATTAAGCCGTGACTTTATCATCTTTTTTTAAATTTGGCACGGAGTGGGTTAAATCAGTGTTTCTCAAACCTGTCCTCAGGACCCTCAACCAGGCCAAATTTTACAGATCACCTTGGGGGAAATGCAGACTGAATCCTGCAATCACTGAGCAGCAAAACCTATCACCCGTGCTGTGCTTCACATATCCTGCAAACCTAGGGCCGTATTACAAAGTTGGTGTTAACTTAACCAGAGTAAACTTAAAACCTCCATAGACTATAATGGCTCTGGGAAGTTTACAACAGCTCTGGTTAAGTTAGCACCAACTGTGTAATATGGCCCCTAGTGTGTCAGGGTGACCTGAGGACAGGCTTGAGAAACACTGGGTTAAAGCACAACTTGTCCTATTATTATAAACAATATTATTAGAGGGCCCAAACTCAGGACTGTCCTGACAAATCCAGGACTGTTGGCAAGTATGTGTGTCTTCCTCTCTCCAGATAAGCCTCTCTCTACTGGGGTAAATATGCCGTGCCGCATGTTGATGACAGGAGCCTTTCCCTGTGACACTGTCCCTGCTGACAATCTGTCTCTGCGCGCTGTCACTAATAATGAGCTGTCACAGACCGCTGTGCTGTTATTTCCCATTCATACCCGGCTTACACTTTAATTAGGGCTCCGTCAGCCTCGCGTGGTTTGGGACACGACTCCTAGCTCATTCAGTTTGCATCGACGGGGGCTGTTATATTGTTTTTAGCCCACGCACACCCATCATGTAATATAATTCCTGCCCTACCCGCTCTGCTATGGATCATTCTATGTTATCCACTAGGTCTCCGATTCATGTTAAACCCATCCTGCTGTGACACATGGGTTGTAGGCCAGAACGTGCATGGGATCCGTTCAGATCAGGCCCTGGCATAGTGTGTGCCAGATTCAGGGCATGTCCTCAGGAATTTGTTGCAGGTTCTTGTCCCTCGGTGTATGTAGACGTGTCGTCTTGTCTTGTTGCTGTGTTACAGGTTCAGATCATACATTGCGATGTTAGTCACAGGAAGGGTTTACATCTCGCTGTGTTTTTGAGTTTCTAGATCATTTGGGGACGATTAAGGTCATACCAGGCTGTAATTTTGGTCAGGTTGAGGTCATACCATGCTTTAGTTTTGCTCAGCTCGAGTCATACCGTGGTGTGGTTTTCATAAACTTGAAGACATGCCATGCTATACTGTTGGTCAGATTGAGGCCATATTATGCTTTAGTTTTGGTCAGTTTGTAGTCATACCATTCTGTGGTTTTGGTCAGGTTGAGTTTACACCATTCTGTGGTTTTGGTCGGGTTGACGTCATACCATTCTGTGGTTTGGATCAGACTGAGGTCATACCATACTACACTTTTGTTCTGGTTGAGGTTACCCCAAGCTGTGGTACCGGTCAGATTGAGGTCATGCCAAGCTGTGGTTCCAGTCAGATTGAGGTCATACCAAGCTGTGGTTCTGATCAGACTGAGGTCATGCCATGCAGTGTTTTTTTCGAGCCGGTTTGCTGTAAACTGGGGCAGATTTCCCTTTGTTTGGTAAAGATCGAGGTCGCATCTTGTTGGATATGAGTAAAATGTTAAATGTTTCTGACTTGTCCTCCTAGGGCATCCAAGCAGTGTCAACTACACATCATTTGGTCTTCACACGCACATTGTTTTTTCTTCCAAAAACACCAAATACATTTTTTTACTAATAATTAATGCCCTACATCACTTACAGTGGCAAGAAAAAGTATGTGAACCCTTTGGGATTACGTGGAGTTTTGCATGAATTGGTCATAAAATGTGCTCTGATCTTCATCTAAGTCACAACAATTTGAAAAACACAGTCTGCTTAAAATAATACAACACAAACATATGTTTTCATGTGTTTATTGAACAGAACATGTAAACATTCACAGTGCAGGGTGGAACAAGTATGTGAACCCCTAGCCTAATGACTTCTCCAAGAGCTAATTGGAGCCAGGAGTGAGCCAACCTTGAGTCCAATCAGTGTGATATTATTGGATGTGTTGCTGAAAGCTGTCCTGCCCTTTAAAAACACACACCAGTTTTGGGTTTACTGGTTTCAAGAAGCACTGCCTGATGTGAACCATGCCTCGCAGAAAAGAGCTCTCAGAAGACCTACGATCAAGAATTGTTGACTTGCATGAAGCTGGAAAGGGTTACAAAGGTATCTCCAAAAGCCTTGATGTTCATGTGTCCACAGGAAGACAGACTGTCTAGCAACAGTGCTGAACTTTCTCCATTTGTACTCTCCCTAGGCGTGGTCGTCTTGTAAAGATGACTGCAAGAGCACAGCGCAGAATGCTTAATGAGGTAAAGAAGAATCCTAGAGTGTCAGCTAAAGACTTACAGAAATCTCTGGCACATGTTACATTTTTGTTGACACATCTACAATAAGGAAAACATTAAACAAGAATGGAGTACATGGGAGGACACCACGGAGGAAGCCATTGCTGTCCAAAAAAAAAATTGCAGCACGTTTGAAGTTTGCAAAAGAGCACCTGGATGTTCCACAGCACTACTGGCAAAATATTCTGTGGACAGATGAAATCAAAATTGAGTTGTTTGGAAAAAACAGACAACACTATGTGTGGAGAAAAAAAGGCACAGCACACCAACATCAAAACCTCATCCCCACTGTAAAACATGCCGGAGGGAGCATCATGGTTTGGGGCTGCTTTGCTGCCTCAGGGCCTGGACGGATTGTTGTCATTGATGGAAAAATGAATTCCAGAGTTTATCAAGACATTTTGCAGGAAAACGTAAGACCATCTGTCCGCCAACTGAAGCTCCGCAGAGGATGGGTGATGCAACAGGACAATGACCCAAAGCATAAAAGTAATTCAACAAAAGAATGGCTTCAACAAAACAAAATACGCCTTCTGGAGTGGCCCAGTCAGAGTCCTGACCTCAACCCGATTGAAATGCTGTGGCATGACCTTAAGAGAGCATTCACACCAGACATCCCAAGAATATTGCTACACTGAAACAGTTTTGTGAAGAGGAGTGGTCCAAAATTACTCCAGATCGTTGTGCAGGTCTGATCTGCAACTACAGGAAACGTTTGCTTGAGGTTATTGCTGCCAAAGGAGGGTCAACCAGTTAAGTCCAAAGGTTCACATACTTTTTCCACCCTGCACTGTGAATGTTTACATGTTCTGTTCAATAAAAACATGAAAACATATAATTTTTGTGCTGTATTATTTTAAGCAGACTACCAGGGTTATTCAGAGAGCGTGAAAAGCAGGAGAATCACTGGACAATGAAAAATTCTAGGTCAAAATAGCCAAACCAGAAAAATTCTCCCTTTCATCTCCCTTTCCAAATCGGCTATTTTGACCTAGAATTTTTCATTCTCCAGCCATTCTCCAGATTTTCACGCTCTCTGAATAACCCTGTGTGTTTTTCAAATTGTTGTGACTTAGATGTAGATCAGAGCACATTTTATGACCAATTCATGCAAAACTCCACGTAATCCCAAAGGGTTCACATACTTTTTCTTGCCACTGTATACCTATAAATTGAATCCATTGTTCCAGTGCAGTTCCTGGTACCTTCACAAGACTTTGCAAGGTCACAACACTGTCACCACATTGTTCGTGCCTCCCGAGTTACAATGTAACCTGTAGTATGAACTCCCCGTTGAATAAAATGTTCATACGTTGAATTTCTAGCCAGGTTAGCCTAATTATTGTAAATGTAGTATCGGTCACCGCACTCTGTATACCAGGCTGCGTAGTCTCAGGGCTTCTCCAACTCCACAATATCCAAGAATTGTATGTAGACATGCAACACCATGTAGCATAAAAAAAGAAATTTTTTCCACAAAATTGGACCTTTCGATCCAACCGGTAGATCTTCTTCAAGACTCTTGGCTTGCCTTGACAAAGATTCACTGGTTGAATCGAAACATAGCCTAATTATTGGAAAAAACACAGACATTGTCTCCTCCTAGGCTTTCCATGGGTGAACGGCTGGCCGACTCGAGAGCTAAAACTCCCCAGGACCTGACACCATCCCCAGGTCCATATAAAACAAAAAGACTGCCCCTCTAAGATGCTCATCTTTTGTCACCAGCCTTCTGTTTCCCTTTACCAGTAGATGTTTGCCCGAATTTGGAGACCCTGTAGAGATGGAATCGCTCAACCAAATGGGTCTATGTCAAAACGGCACGGCTACAAAAATTAATATGATTTCACTCGATACTTAATCTGATCAGGGCAAAACCACAAGCGATAAACTGGACGTGCGTTTTGCATCACTCAAAGCATATCACAGGGTGAAATATTGAGTCTTCAGTCACATTTTTTACACTACTTCAAATGATTCTAGTATAACATGATTTCTGCAGTATAATCAGCTGGAAAGGTTCATTCGTGGTGTTAAAGCCTCCTGTTAATGGAATGTAGTCTTTCAAAATGTGCTTTATTAATGTTTAGGCACTCTGACTCCATGCGTTTCCTGTGCGTCTAATGGATGACACACTTATTGAGAGGGCTGTGAGACGATTTCCTGCTTTTATCCCAACAATCTGGCCCCGGGTTTTCGGTTTATTTAGTATATTATGTATACACTATGGGTGCGTCGCGTATGTTCAGCTGGGGCTAGTTAACGTCTGGGCAGGAATCGGCCCCAATCGAAAAGTAAACAGACCACCGACGCGACCATCTACCTTCAGTAAATCGTCCCAGCTGTGAAAGCTGCCCGTAACCTGAACGCCTTCTCGTTTTCCTCGGCAGCATGCAGCAAGGCAAGATGTTTTTCTTCATTGGGATAACCATGGCGGTGATCCAGGGAGGCTACGCTCGGAGAATCAAACCGGGAACTGAAATCCAAGCAGTGAAAAGGGTACCTAAACCATACGTGTGACCTAGAAGTTAAACGTAGTTTGGAGGATGATGACCCTGTGAGTGGGGCATACAGCTGTATTCCAACACTGGTGTAAACTTATCAACTCCATAGACTATGGGCCCTTCGTTGGTTACTTTACACCAGGATTAGGGAAAAGGAATACTTTATAAGTAATGGGTGATACATATAGAGATTTATATATATATATATATCCTCTGCAGGCCATAGTCCTACTGATTCCTGCGTTCATGTTGATCGGCTGGGCAAACAACATGGTTGTGTTGGCCATTGGACTCCTAATATACTCCCTCGGTAAGTCCTCTGTCTCTCGAAGAAGATGGTATGTATTTTTTTTATAATTTGTTCCCCCAATTTATTTATTGTTTAATTTATTGGACTGGTTTACCGGGAATAAACACATGGAGACTTCTCTCATACGTCTTGGGATATTTTGCCGGAATTAATTGTACAGGGGAAAAATAATGTAATTTCCAGTTGAATTTTTTTGCCTCTAGAAAAACGTTGTGTTGGGAAAACGTTGACAGGTCGGCTCTGGCCCAGAACATGCAGCGGAGCACAGGCTGACTGTATCTTATGAAAGGAACGGCTTGGACCTGTGCATTTTTTTGCTGAGCGCTCATGCTGCTGTTACTGCTGCCTGGGAGAACATTTTGTAAAATGCATTCCGCGTTGATCTTTTCCTAATTAACATCTGCCTCCCCGATTTGTAGGCCCCGCTGGCTTAGCGATTGTTTTGCTGGCCGAGTGACCAGGATTTGGAAAGGGGCCGCCTCACACCCTGCTAGGATAATCCGAAACACATGCCAGAGCCGCGTTCTCTATCCAGTTTCCTCCGTACGAGTCCGGATCAACGGGAATCCTTTTATTCACTATCTGCCCCGGACGGCCGTAGAACATTAGACAGACCTATGACAGGGAGCGTTCCTCAAAGTCCTGACTGGATCTACAGGGGGGGGGGCATAAATATTTGCCGTTTTTTGCTTTCAAGGGATTTTAAAGAGGTTTTAGATGGTCCATGGTGGAGAGAATGTGACCATGTATTGAAGGGTTGTTGGTAGGGCCGTCATGAGGGGGTGACAGCCTATGATATGTTAAGAGGTCCAGTGGCTCCATGGGGCCCTTGCCAAATCATGTGGAGGTTGCCACAGATATAAGGGGACAGGCCTACCACGATACCTTGTGTGCTGCAACATCTGGGGCCCTTAAGCGCACTCTCACGACTCCTCACAAAGGGGTCGATTAGTATGGTCTGCACCAGGTGAAGACAAAGTGCTCTCCCACCAGGAAATCATTTTTATCCCCTTGTTGGTCCACCAGGGGATTTCGCCCACTCCCTGTAAAATAAGTTAAGCAGAAGCGGAGGCAAAATGTTATTTCCAGTAGACTGGAATGGCCAGCTGGGGGAAGCTATACACCACCACGCCAAAAATATATCGGACATCAAATCTATTCACCCCTCCAATCTACTGCCATAAGCCCAGTGAACAAAAACAAGGTTTATGAGGGCACAGAGAATGGACAACAGCTCTAGTGTCCTGCCATACGGTGGGTCCTTGCTCAGGTCTTAACTTGATGGTGCCATTACAGAGGAGGCTGAACCACATGCAAATCAGTCTGCTATCACCCAGAAAGGGCAACTAGTACCGAAAAGAAAAGGAAGACTCCTCTGCCTGAGAGATACAGCAACCCGACATTGGTTTCGGCCTTCTTAGGGCTCGTTAGGAGGCCTAGTTGGCCCACACAAGAATATACCCCCAGGGTACCCCGTAATGAAATGCTCCGCATTCGTACGCCAGTGTTTACACTGACCGAGCCTGATGACGCAAATCACTGGTGCCAAGGTTGACTATAACTGCCCAAGAACGTAAAATAAAAAGCCACGCACACGGTTAACACATAATTGACCGTATTTTGAGTCTTCACCAGTGGACACGGTCCTGCCCTTCGCTTGACGAGTCCGGTTTCCATGCTTCCCTGTGGTTTTGAAAACCCTCATTTCACGGAAACCACAGGTTGTAATTTACCAAACTAGCGTCGAGCCTCGTGTGTGTTTTAGGCTAGGGTCAGACTGAGGCAGTGCGAACGCGCGTTCTGGCGCACTTAATCACGGCCGTGCTAGCAGCAGATGCCAGGCAATGACGGCCAATATACGAAGTACGGTCGCACAAAAGTCCGGCTGCGCAACGCAAGTGGAAAATGAACGCATTTTTTCGAGAACGTAAAACCACTAGTACTGACGTACAGAGTGCGCTGCGTCCGCTAGCGGCGTGTGTGCGTGAATTGGAGATGTCAGACACTGCTAATGTCCGGCCAACATAACGTCCAGATGCAAGAAGTGTTTTATTGATGATCCGTACAAAATCACGGATGAAACTGCGCATCGTATGACCGCTATTGCGTATTCCGTGAAAAAATACGTCCATTCTTCGAACGCACATTTTCACGGACAACGTGAAAAATGCGTTAGTCTGACCCTAGCCTTACTCTATGATACTATTGTTTTGTCTTGTGTTTTGTGTTCCAGCCGCAGCCATTGTGGTGCCGTGCATATCCTCACTGGTCTCCGCATACGGTATGTATAGCAACTTTACAATGTCTTCTGTCAAGAACAGAAATAGGAAAGGGTCGATGTGATGGACTCGAGTTTATTTCCAACCTATATAATGCCGCTGGTGTTCACCTCTCATACAGTGTCACAGATGTCAGGGACGTCTTCATCGTCCATCAGTGAAGATACGATTATTGTGAATTACATTTGGAACTGTAAATCTGTGACTGTGCAGGCCGTGCAAATTACACCCGCTTTACTACAGCTTCCCGCGAATCACTATAATTTATTATCATCATTTATATAGCGCCAACAGCTTCCGCAGCGCTTTACAATGACCAATGGGAACGAGCCAAAATGAAAACAAACGTAAGAACAGAAACAAGAGGTGCTCAGAGGAACTTACAGGCCTGCGGGGCTGTCAAACCTACAATTCCCAGAATTCCATCAATGCAATAGATGACCAGGGAATCATGGGAGTTGTAGTTCAGAAACATCTGGGGGGCCGAGTTTGACAGCCCCGGTCTAGAGGACACATAACGTTTTATTCGTAGAAAAAAATTAAGCAAAATGTTTCTTCAATTTTAGAAAGAAAAGGGAAGCTCTCGGGGTGAGATTTCTAACCGAAGCGCTCAGGCTCTTGACACGTAAAGTACATTTCTTCGTGCTGCTTCCTTGAGGAGCACACGGACAATCTGCCCTCTCTGAGTTATAAACAGCCCCGACACATGCAGCGGCTTTTCCCCTCTCCTGTAAATTCCCTAAATCTATTTTTATTTTATTTTCTCTTTATAATCCTGCCATTAAATGAGAGAAGCCTCGCATTCCAGCGCTGGATAGGGGCAGGTGGGACGCTCCTCAACCCTAAAATAAGGCCGGGATAGGTATGCACACAGGGGGGCAGCATGGAGCTCATAGAAAGAAAAGGGAGCTATACAATGATCTTTATTATCACATGCGGGAAGCTGGAACCCTCCCCATCCAGATGGTATGTAGAGCTGAGCGGGCACCATATGTCAGCATGGCCCCAAAGCTAACCTTTACTATATACTTACAACCAGTCATTGGTTTTAACCTCACAGGGTGGCAGAGGTGTCGAGGGGGGGCAATTATTGTAAAGCGATGCGCTATATAAATGATAATATAACATGGGCTAAGGGGAATTCTACTACAGGACAATATGGAGACATTTGAACAGGTCATCTGTATGGCTTCACAGGTTGGCACGGGTATAGTCTGGGACGAGGACCGGCCATCGCAGGACCTGAACGTCATTATACTGAAATAGATGCAAAAAAAACAAAAACATAGAAAAACATCATTAACATGTGGTTTCTTAATCGTCCATGACTGAGCAGCATCATATGCGTGCTTATCATTAAAACCTACGCCTGCCTTACTTCAGTGCAGAAATTTAATAATCACAAGCCTTTATAAACCGCCAACAGATTCTGTAGCGTCATGATATCTTTATTTAAACCACGTGACCGCTGGCGTCCCAGGTGCTCTTGAAACCTGTTTTTCATGATGCCCGGGGCAGCCGCCATGGAATTATACATTCATATTCTCAAAATAATAGTGCATAATGTGCCTCCTCATATCATATGTTATGATAATGTGATACACTGTTACAATGATGAACTATTGCCGAGTATACCTGTACACCCTATGCTTTAGGTCTGTGAGGAACTTTGGGTGATACAGGTTTATAGGGTACCTTCAAGATGCTGTCACTCCTTGCTTGGCAGTGAAACAGTCACAGTCCTCCGCCGGTACCAATATCTGCGCTCCCCTCTATGCTCCTTCCTGACTTAGTAGAAGAGGGGGGATTTTTTCTCATGTTAATTGCTTACAGCTGTATGAAGACGGCATACCTCCCCCACCCCCATTTGTTACAGATGGGAAATTGCAATGTAGCACCATACTCTGCTTTATGTGAGTGATACACTTATACCTTTTATAAATATACGGATTCCTGGAGCCTTTTATTTTTCTTTTGGAAAACGAAGTTATAGCA
Organism: Leptobrachium leishanense; assembly: GCA_009667805.1. Taxonomy (NCBI): domain Eukaryota; kingdom Metazoa; phylum Chordata; class Amphibia; order Anura; family Megophryidae; genus Leptobrachium; species Leptobrachium leishanense. The sequence goes on along the minus strand of CM019063.1, from coordinate 510,158,297 downwards.
CGTTTTGATTTTATTTCTTTTAGCCTTGCTCTGCATTTATTCAACCTGTGATCAGTGTATATATAGTAAGTGTGTGTTTTCTGTGTGTGCAGGGTCAGCCAGCCAGAAAGGAATCGTCATGGGTATTCTCAGAAGCCTGGGGGCTCTGGCCAGAGCTGTGGGACCCGTCTTATCAGCAACATGTGAGTAACGTGTATTTATTAAGGCCTAACAGGTCAGTGCGTTGCTGTTTATTCTCCCCTTTTAATACATTATTCACGCTAGCTGCGGTGCTGTTTTTGTACTCGCTGCTTCGAGAGGCTGTGGCTCTCCTGCAGCGGAGAGACCCCGTGCTGCTGTGGAATGAAATAATAAACCTGTAGTCTGGCGGGGTTTCAGGGAAGCGCTGGGAAATTTATTATAAATATCATACGTTTTGTGACTTAACAGAACAAGGCAGAGCTGAAATCTAAAACAAAATATTAATCTAATGGATGTGTTGGCATCAATGGGAACTGCGTTCCTCCTGCAAAGATAGTGGAGGGACGGGGTTCCCACTCGGCTTGAGCCTGTGGCTTGCACAGCCTTTTCCATGGGTCTAAAATAGAGGGGTCTGACAATTAAAGTTACATGCACAGTGTGACTCTTTATAAAAACACATTGTGTGGTTGTCAAATGATGAGAAGAACCCCGTATATTTCATAAGGACAGAAAGCTTCCAGCACGCACCAATGAAGTTGATGGGAGTCTGGCTCCACATTCCAGTACGGGACATGAAAGTCGACAATAGAAAAGAGCAGTGTTTCCCAACCCTGGTCCTCGGGACCCCCTAACAGATCAGGTTTTAAGGATCACCTTGAGGAAATGCAGACTGAATCCTGCAGTCACTGAGCAGCAAATCATATCACCTGTGCTGTGCTTCACATATTCTGCAAACCTGGCCTGTTAGGGGGACCTGAGGAGCAGAGTTGGACTGCAGCACCACCTATTCCCATAGGTTATGAAGAGGAGCTCCAAATTTTGAGTTGCCAATCTTTTTCAGCCTGCGTTCAAGCTTGGGAAGCCCCTGAACCCTGTTAAGGCACAAACTGCAGGAGGTTAAGAATAAATAAGAGCATGAAGGGAGAAGCTGAATATATTACGGGATTTGCTTCTATTCAAAGAAGCGCTGCAGGAAGCATAATGACTTCTATCTACATCTGGCTCCCTGAAGCTTCCTTGTGCCGTATAGCAGCAGATATTTATGAATGCAGTAGAGAGCGGTCACAGTAGGGGCTCTATCGTTTTCGTTCTGGTAGCATGACACTTTATTTTTTTTAACTTTGCCTCCTATGGGGGGGGGGGGGTATTAAATGCACGGTTATCCTGCTGCCGTATCGGGGCTCCCGGTAACGTGTGCTGGAGAATCTGCAGCATCATACATGCAATATATGTAACATATAACCCTGTTTTTCCTTGCAGTGTACTGGCTGGTCGGGGCAGAGGTTTGTTTCACCATCTGTGCGGTTTTCTTCCTGGTGCCGGTGCTCTATCTCCGGAAGGTTAAAGTACAAGATAAAGAGGAATGAGACACAGGGGTACAAGACCCTGAAATGACACACACGGGCTGCTCTTTGGAAACCGGACCTGTTCCCTGGGAAGACTACAGCAAACGCGCACTCTGTACATCCCGCGATACAGGCGGTGTGGACACATTTTGAGGTCCCCTCACCTTTTCATACAGGTTTCATACGGGACTTGTGCTGACTAACCATTCATTCGCCTTCAGCCTCGTGGACTACAAATCTGTCTAAGTGACAGCCGTGGAGTCTCATCCCCCGTCTGCTCGGGCTTCATATTTAAAAGTGGAGACAAAAGACCCCGTCTGTATTCCTTCCACTTGGTTAAATCCGCCACTGCTTACCTTGGCATCACAGAACTACATGTCCCATGATGCTCCATAACACTGCCTGAGGGTCACAGAACATGCAGGTTAGGCTTAGACATACCTGTGAAGAGGAACACATGTTCAAACGAGCCTATTAAAGGGACACTCTGGGGTAGCGTGAATGCTGTATTGGTAAAACATTAAGCTCAGGCAGAGAGCGTATTAGACATTCTCACGAGGAGGGGGGGGGGGGCGGCACAATTAATTATTTTGAAACTCCCACGTGCTGCTACAGTAATAGCTTCAGGCTTTACAGCTTAAAGAACACGAACTCATGGCCCTCAGGTGTTGAAGCCTACATCTCCCAGAATTCCGTCAATGCAATAAATGGCCATGGAATTCTGGGTGTTGTAGTTCAGAAACATCGGGGGGGGGGGGCAAAGTTTGACAGCCCAATATACTCTTGCTGAGTAAGAAGGTTCATATCCTTTAAAGCAGTGGTCCCCAGGTCCCCCTAACAGGTCAGGTTTGCAGGATATCTGAAGCACAGCACAGGTGATATGATTTGCTGCTCAGTGATTGCAGGATCCAGTCTGCATTTCCCCAAAGGTGATCCTTAAAACCTGACCTGTTAGAGGGTACCGGGGACCAGGGTTGGGGATCACTGCTTTAAAGTACCTGCCCTGAAACAAATACACAGGAAGTGCTAAAAACCCAACAAGAGTGCTTTGGAATGTCATTAAAATAATTTCCTAACACCATATGTTGTTGTAAAACAGATACCTTATCACTGATTATATAGAATATACTGACAAGAATAACCTGACTACCACAGGCAAAGCACAGCACCATATTAGCGTGCAATAAAGATTATATATATATAAATATATATATAATCTCCTGTGGACGGGGAGCAGGAAAAGGTCTGTAGAGCAATTTGGAAAAGCCCTGGGGATCTGCTGTCATGTTGGATCATAGCCTTCAGATAGGTGGTGTATTCTAGTGTCCGTGTGCTTTTGAAGAGTGAAAAAACAGCTGGTTAGAGGGCTGGACCAAAAAAGAAACCCCCAAAACAGGGAATAGGGACTATTAGGCGAATGTTCCTTCCTTTAGACAAGTGTTTCCCACTCCTGATCCTCAGGACCCTCAACCAGGCAAGATTTTGTAGATCACCTTGGGGAAATGCAGACTGAATCCTGCAATCACTGAGCAGCAAATCATATCACCTGTGCTGTGCTTCACATATCCTGCAAACCTGACCTGTCAGCGGGTCCTAAGGACAGGTTTGGAAAACACTGCCTTAGACAGATGTCCCATATATTTAGGGTGTGTAACCAAGCCATTAAACTCCGTGATGAGTCTCTAAAGTATATTATTTACACAAAGCGATCGCTTAACTTTCACCCAAAGTAACTTTTCTTTAGGCCTTGGTAATTGATTATTTAGCTGAATATCACATTGATAATTAGATTTTTATACTGCGTCTCCAGACATTGAGACTTTACTATGGGTGAAACATTGCAAATTTTAGTCCCTCCCCAAAAAAACTTTCAAATTCAGCTATTTTGCCTTAAATTTGTAGTTTTGCCACCCATACAGCAGTGAATAGCCATTTATGCCAGCATCAATGCAGCAGGTGGAGTGGGACTGATGACCCAGCTGAGCTTGGGGAAAGCCACTGTAGATATAGTCTGCACGAGTCTCTGCGGTGGCAAGGTTAGCCATCACTTAAGGGGTTATTCACTAACCTCCGAATTGGCCCTGAAATTGCACCAAATGGTGAATTTCACCTTTCAAGGCAAGTCATCTGTTCACAAAGCTGTCAATTCGCCAATTACTGATGAATTGACCGAGAAATACAGTGCAATTTGCCCCATAAAGACTATCACGTCTTCTATTCACAGAACTCCGAATTACACTGAAATTCTGTCAAAATGCCCTGATTGGGGTTTCAATATAAAAAAAAACTTTTTTTTTTAATACCATCTTTTATTTTTATGTTTACAAAAAACTTTTTTTTTACTTTTAAAAAGGGCTTTTTGTATTTTTTTTAGGTGATATATTTTTTTAACGACACTTTTGACATTTTTATTATTTTTTTTAACATACCTTTCCTATTATTTAGATGTGTTTTTAACACTTTTTATTGATTTTTAAATAGGAATTATATTTTTCTTCAGTTCGGCAGAGTTCGCCGAGGCAATTTCGTTGCAAAGCGGCGTTTATCAGCCCGATTAGACGTCTGGTAATTGCTTCGTTGACTCCATTTTTGGCATAATACGGCGAACATTCGCTAAATTCACTGTATTTTCGCCAAAATGCTAAGCGCTGAAATTTAGCACAATTTCAGTGCATTGTGAACAGACCCTTTAGTTTGATAAAATTGTTGCATTTTTTTAATATGCTGCACCCACAGGCTGGAGCGTGACCTCTAACTTCACTTTGTTATGCAAAGCATCCTTCCTGATGAAGCTGTCAGGACGTTGCTGCTCCACCCAACGACTAAATCGCTCCAACGATTATTTTCTGGGAAAATAAAACATTTTATAAAGAGGATAATTCTTAGACAGGCTGCCACGGCAACATCTGCATAGAAGCCTATTTAAAACGAATTTGGGTGGAAAAAATTAAACGTTTCGGACAGAGGAAACTGGAAATATTTTGTATTGTTTTATGACCTTTTGGTGAATTATTATTTTTTACTTTTTTATCAGCAACTTGGAACAATGCTATTAAAAATAAAGGCTTCCTGAACCAACACGGGGGGGGGGGGGGAAAGAGAGCAAAAAATAAGTGTTTATCTTTAATCTGATATATATATTATTTGGCGCATGTGAATTGCACACGTAGGTCATTGGCAATCTCTGTAACTGTATATATTTTTTTATCTCCCATTTAAAATGTTACACTTGACCATAGAAAACATTTATTTTCTAGAGGAATTTCTGCAGTAATTTAATGCATATGGCAAGTTCACTTGAGAATTGCTTTTTTTTTTAATTAAATCTATTTTATGACGGGTAGTTTTCACATTAGAACGATTTTTCTATTCTCGGTTTAAAAAGGAAAAAGCGTTTTTCAATAAAGTTATTTTTTACCTAAAAACAATGAGTCTTATCTGTGTAAAATGCGAAGCTCCCGGGAAATCAGAAAGTGCAGCAGGAACGGTCACACAATGTGACGCAATGTGTAACGAACGAGACCGCGGCGTCTATTCTCTAAGCATTGAGCGATCGCTGAACATTTGGCTGTATTCTGCCTGACCTAGGGAAACCATATATACGCTTCTTTCGACCTATCAGCAATTAGCTCTTTTTTCTTCTGAGGCCAACTGAACAATACAGTTACAAGTTCTTATAAAGCGCTAACAAGTTCCGTAGCGCTGCACAATGGGAGACAGAATAACAAATATACATACAGGTTAAACACACAGTACATTATGAGAGAGGACCCTGTTCAAGAGCTTACACTCTGAAAGGACAGGGGTGACACACTAGGTGAGGGTTAATAGAGAATTTGAAGTAGCAGAGGCGCATGTGGGCTGCGTGGAAATTAACGGAGGGGGATTAGGGAGTGAGCTGATAGGCTTCTCTAAAGTAGTGCGTTTCAGAGACTTCTTAAAGGACTGGAGAGACGGAGAGAGTCTGATGTTTGCTGGAGGGAATTCCATAGAAAGGGGGCCAAGTGCAACTCTGCTACAACTCCGTGTTTAGCAAACAGACCCTGAAATGTTGAACTTTAAGGCCTGTAATCCAAGTGGATTGATATTAACCCCTTCACTACCAAGTGCTTTTTGCTGAAAATTTACTATAACATTTATTTGAAACATGGGATGCAACGTTATCAATGTAGGGTAAAATAGAAAATTTAGCTTTGACATTATTTTCTGAGATTTAAAAGATTAAAATAATGTACATTTGCTCGTTTACAGTTTTCCATTTATTTAGCAAAACTATTGCTGGGATGAAAGGTTCTAAACTCTAGGTGGCGTCCCTTATCGTGCACAATGTCACACGGGGTCTGCAACATTAGCAAACAGACAGGAATGGTCTGTGTGTGGGTCACATACAAGAAAAAAATGTCATCTGCGCTTATTCCCATCATACTGTGTGAAAAAAAAACACAATTAGAGGCTTTGGTTTCTATTAATGGCCATTAAGAGTGTAAGCTCACCCGCCAAACGTCAAGGCATCGCTAGTTAGGGTGAGTCCTATCCAAAAATTAAGCCAAAGGCTGCTGTGTAGCGAACCATCACTACTCACGCTGCTTTTCAGTCATGAGGTAGACTGGTGGGCTCCTATTTATGCCCCCCCAGAAACAAATCCACCTTGGAATCACAAAACAAAGACACGGAGCGGAACATGCTGCAATGATGACCTGGCTGGAGGTACAATTAAACATACATAGTACAGGAGGGGTGGGGTCATGCCTATTCCCCGATGGGGCGGCTGCAACCACCAGATGTATCCAGCCCAGCAACATGTATAAAACACAAGAAAAAAAAATATATGTCATCTGCGCTTATGAGCCCACCACTCTACCTCATGACTGAAAAGCAGCATGAGCAGTGATGGTTCGCTACACAGCAGCCTGTGGCTTCATTTGTCTGAGAGTATATTAATGTGTTTAAAGCATGCAAGTCCATTTGTCTTTTCTATTGCCACTGAGGAAGCGCCAGCGAGGCGAGAAACGCGTTTGGCTTGTTAATTTTTTGTTTTATTTCATCTGGAGCATCATATTGATGTAAGGTGTTATTTTATTGAATTTCAATAAATTCGTTTTTCAAGCTATCCCATTCAAGTATTTTTTTCCCCCATCTGCGGTGGAGCTCAAAGGAGGCAGACGTAAGGAGCACATCTTGGAAGTACTGCGTGCCCCGTGAGAGCGGACTCCAGGTCTAAGACTCTCGTGTCTGGTCTATTTATTTGAAGTTTCCTGCGGACATCCTAAGGAGGATAAAGCGCATTTCGGAGACCAACCCTCATGATCTTGTGACATCTTGAGGGACGGAACTACCGAGGGGTGAACCTTCTGACTGTTTTTTCAAGCCTGGATCTTACCCAAACAAAAAAAAAAAAACATTTGTTTGCTTTATTCACCCACATTGGCTCAGCACCACGGGACTTGTATCAAGTTATTACTACTTATTAACCATCTGGTTTGCTACTGAGCTTGCAGAGACCTGCCCAGCGGCCAAGACTGTTTATTTGAGCCATCTTATAAAGACTATCTAGAGATCAGTTACACAGACTGTTCTCTCATTTATTACTCCATTTGAAGTTTGGGCGCGCCCTCCTCCAACTCCATTTATTTTCTTCATTTTGGATAGGACTCACCCTAACTAGTGGTGCCTTGACGTTTGGCGGGTGAGCTTACACTCTTAATGGCCATTAATAGAAACCAAAGCCTCCAATTGTGTTTCACACGGTATCATGGGAATAAGTGCAGGGGACATATTTTTTTTTTATTGTGTTTTATACATGTTCCTGGGCTGGATACATCTGGTGGTTGCAGCAGCCCATCGTGGAATAGGGATGACCCCACCCTTCCTGTACTAAAGATAATATGTTCAGATCTCCTGCTTATGTGGATTTATAGTGATAATGAGATTATTAGTAATGCAGCTTCCAAAAATGTGCTGCATAATGGCTGTGTATGTAAATTACAGTAACACCTTGTATCTGTATGTGCTGCATAATGGCCGTGTATGTAAATTACAGTAACACCTTGTATCTGTATGTGCTGCATAATGCCCGTGTATGTAAATTACAGTAACACCTTGTATCTGTATGTGCTGCATAATGCCCATGTATGTAAATTACAGTAACACCTTGTATCTGTATGTGCTGCATAATGCCCGTGTATGTAAATTATAGTAACACCTTGTATCTGTATGTGCTGCATAATGCCCGTGTATGGAAATTACAATAACACCTTGTATCTGTACTGTACAGGGATTTTCAATCATTATAACCCCCTGAATTATATCCCTGTACAGCAGCAAGTGACCCCAGAGCTCTCCCTGTATTCTGCCCTCTGCTGTAATGCAGCAGTAAAGTTTGTTGAGATTTTCGCAACAGTGAGGGTGGGGACTGCCCCTTGTAGCTTCTTCTTCACAGTAATACAGGATGACAGGAGTGATTTCGCAATAGGGTCGCACCTCACAGGGAGCACGCTCATCTTGCTATAAAAAGGTATGCAGATTGGGATTTATATGCCAATTTATTGCTTTTCAACGTATTACAGCGCAAACCCTATATAACCCTTTCACTACCAAAAATTAACCCATAATTGTGGCTAACTTCATAAAAGGTTACCGAGTCCATAATGAACATTACCACCTCGTATGTATGTAAGAGCAGTGAGCCACCACCAAGCTGTTACCAGCCTTTAAAATTGAAGTCATACAGGGTTGTTCAGAGAAAGGTAAAACTCTGGAGAACGTTTGGAGAAGTGTAAATACCAGGTCAAAAATAGCCAAACCAGAAAAATTCTCCCATTTATCTCACTTTCCAAATCAGCTATTTTGGCCTAGAATTTTTACTTCTCTAAAAGTCCTCCAGAGTTTCACCTTTCTCTGAATAACCCAGATTGGAGACAGAGAACAAGTATTTTCAAAGCACCCATTATTTTTCTTGTCCGTGGGAGTGAGGGGGGAGGAATTACCCTTTGCCTATTGCTTGTTGAAAGTGTTTTTATCATGAAAACAGGAAAAAACAAACAAAAAAAACCCTGCTTCCATGGAACAGCGCACGATCTGCTGTCTCCTCTGGCTGCTATAGAAAGGACATGGAAGTCAACACATTCCTTCAGCTGCACCTGTACGATCACACACCAGTCTCATGCGGACACTCCACGCACGCATTCCTATGAATTTCATAGTGAACATCACTAGCTCTGCCTGTCACCCCTGACTGCATTGACTACGGACTAGAGAGGTTCTTAATTCTGCTTTTTAGCTACCCCTAAGGCCAGGGTCAGACAAACATTCCTTCCGCTCTGCAAAATGTTTGAGAGTGGACTTTCCTTCCACTGACCCCCGTCTGGCCACCTCTCTGAGCGCAGTTAGTGCGCTCAGCACTGCAAGACTCGATTCTACTATGGAGGATTGCGCTTTGCAGCCCCGTCGAATGTGTGTCGGAGCACATCAACGGGGAGGCTTTCAGAATGTCCACAGCATGCCCGCTAGGGCTGTGCAATTAATCGTAATCGCAAAACAATCGCGATTTAAGCACATGCAATTTCTAAATCGCATAAGGCTGCAAATTTTATATATTCATTTTATTGGCTCCCTGTAAGTTTCCGGCGGCATGGAGCTTTGGACCACTCGCAGGGGGAACCACGTGTACAGCCACGCTCGTCACGTGGTTCCCCCAGGCGAGCGCCCAAGCTCCATGCCGCCGGAAGCTCACAGGGAGCCGAACACGCGGAGCAAAGAGGTGAGCTGGGGCAGTATATCCATGTGCAGAATACATTTAGAATGTATGTAGCATGTTTGAAAAAGCAAAAACAATTGGCTAAATCGCAAATAAAATCGCAATATTCATTCAAGAAATCGCAATATAATTATTTTGTCAATATTGCACAGCCCTAATGCCCGCTGTAGCGCGTGCTACTCAGCGTGTGGCCGGCCCCATCGAAGCGTCACAATGCTGTGACGGACGCCAGGAGGCTCGACAGTACAGGCGAGCATAGGCCGGGGTCAGACGAGCGCACTAACATGCCAGGTTTTAGGCTGTGCAGTCTGAGCGCACTCTGCGTGCGTACGTACTGACTGAAGATAGACACCACACGGTTCCTTTTTTTTTTGACGTACGTAGAAAAAAGGGAAATATGGGAATCATTAAATGACAGATACAGTCAGCCAAACCAAAAACAACTTCTGAGCATCAATGTGATGGAAGTCGCAAATGCGATGCGTCTGACGTCGCAGCATAACACACACAGGCCGCTACGCGGTGCACCCTGGGCGTCTGTCGTATCGCTTTTAAGTCCAGGCCTAAATGGCGGCCGTTGCCACCTGTGTGGTGCATGCGCTGTTCGGTACGCAAGTACTTAGTGTGTGGGTCTCTATTGATCACAAATCAATGCTACGACGGACGTTAAACTGTGCGGCGACACGGACTGCAATGGACAATGGAGTCCGTCCTCGGATGCCAGTTTCTGTTCTAATTCGGTGGAGAAATCAGATAGCTGTGCGCATAAAGAAATCACACAGACAAGGAATACGTCTATATGGCTTCCAAGCCAATGACTTCTCTGTCCTTATTCGACAATTTACAAGGCTTTTTTATGCTACTTCGCATGTAACGATAACAGGCTGTTGCCCAACATTCTATTCGTCATTAATATTGTGAAATTATAGACCTTGTTTAATAACAGTTAAAGAAAATAAACAACAGTGTCTCCGGATGTCCCTTTAGCCGTCAAAGACGTTGGTTACAGGACGTTCCGAGATGTTCCAAAACATTCTCCAAGATGATCTCCAAGATGTTCCAAAACATTCTCTTGATCCTTGGAAAATAAACTACATGTGCGTACAAAAACAATCAGCTAAGATAGCGTTTAAAGAATAATATGCATTTGATTCATAAATCTTCATTAACCATTTAAACTACTCAAATGAGCATTTTTCTAGGCCTCCTTCTAAGCCTTTGAATATTATAAAAGCGAATATATACATTTCTGTCCACAACAGGACGTGATGACTGCGTTAGTCTGACACTAGCCTAAAGGATTCACCTAAAAAATATGGATGCACTTCAGACTATATACTATAGTACTGCATAAAAACTCTATCCTTAGAAATATAAAAGGCGTATATAAAATAATGGACGTATCAAGCGTCTCTTTAAAGTGCTCAGCTCCATTAGGTTCCTTTTTTCACTCAACCTTTTCTTTTCCTTGATATAAATTCCTTCTTTTTTAGGCTCTTTAAAACAGGGGGATAAAAGGGAAGTTTCTGATACGTCCGTTATTTTATATACGCCTTTATATTTCTAAGGATAGAGTTTATACGCAGTACTAAAGTAAATAATTGAAGTCCGAAGTGAATCCATTTTTATGAGCTTTCTGTTTTTGGGTGACTAGGAGAAGCCACCCTGGGAAGCACTTATCCTTCATTGCGGTGACACTAAACTTTGGTGTACAGATTTTGCAGATCACCTTGGGGAAATGCAGACGGAATCCTGCAATCACTGAGCAGCAAATCATATCACCTGTGCTGTGCTTCAAATACCCTGCAAACCTGAGGACAGGGATGGGAAACCGCGTTCTAGACTTTGGCTGGCGTCGGACGAGCGTATTGGAAGAGCGGAAGGAACATCCGTGAGAGTGGCCGTTCCTTCCACTTAACGTCCGTCTGGCCACCTCGCCAAGTGCAGTTAGTGCGCTCAGCGCTGCAAGGCTCGATCCTCCTATAGAGGACTGCGCTTTTCAGCTCCGTCAACGCGTGTCCTAGCGCTTTGACGGAGAGGGCTGCTGCACGGACACAGCACGGCCGCTTTCGCGTGCGCAACAGCGTATGGCACATAGGACCAGTGCTTCAACTGTAATAGAGTCAATAAACAGCTACTGTTACGCGAATCAGGATTCCACACACCCATGTGATGCTCCAAATCTGGCAGCACCTATACCAGTGATGGCAAAATTTGGCACCCCAGATGTCTCTGAACTACATGTCCCATGATGCTTCGTCACACTTTGGACTGGTAGAGCAGCATGGTACAGAATTCAGAAACATCTGGGGTGAAGTTATTAGGGCTGAACCGATGCTCTCTTTTTTTTTTTTTTTTAAGACCAAATACCAATACTTTTTTCAGGTACTCACCGATACAATGTCATGTGAACGGTTGATTCTCAACCCTCAAAACGGCAGCCATCAGGAAAGTTTCAACGATTACCATTGCTGTCAAAGTCGTGGTCCTCCAGGTGCGGAGGCCTGCAATTCCCAGAATTACTTCAATGTAACAGATGGCCAGGTAATCATGGGGAGTTTTAGTTCAGAAACATCTGGGGGAGCCACCGTTTAAAAACCCTGCTTTAGACAGTCATTAGGGCAAGAGATTTCGACCCATGCAACCAATCCCTAAACAGCAAGTAGGGGAGCAGACTGTTACTTTTAAAGAAATTTTATTTTTTGATTAAAATAACATTACAATAAAGGAAATACATGAATTGTCTCTAGAAAATGTGTAATCGGTACATCACTACACTACGCTCTGGTAACAAAGCCCTGACACTAAAAATCTTTGCATAAGTAGAGGAAGAAGGGAAAATAAAAACAAACAGGCGAGTATTATTCAGTCCAAGCGAGGCTTTTGTAGTAGAGCCGCAGGACAGTCAGCAGCCAGACAGGTGCGAAAATAATTACAGTCTCTTGCTGTGCCAAATCCAAGAGGAGCGAGGGGGGCCGTGCAGGCTGTCAAGGCAGTAGCCGCATAAAGCAGGTCACGCGGACCTTTAAGGAAAAGCCAAATGTGAGCGTTCAGATGAACGAACACTTGTAAAGCAGGTAATGAACAGGGCGAATATTCTTTACGGAGTCTCGGGTGCTGAGTTTGCACCTGGGATGCAGAGGACGTGGCTACTTGCAGGTACAGGGGATGCCGGAGAGAAGCAGCACATAGATCGAAATATGGCGTCCAAGTCTGACATATACACAAAAGAAAAAAAGCACATGCTTCTGCATCGACTAAAACAAGCAGAAGCCGTTCAGCAACACCGTGCTATCCTTCACCATATCCGTTCTTTTAAGAAGGCAGGGATCGCAAACTCTGGCCCTACAGATGTTGATAGCCTACTACAATTCCCAGAAGTCTTTGAATGCAATAAATGGCCAGAGAATCACGGAAGGCAGTTCAGAAAGTAAGTGTGTGTGTCCAGAATTTGAGACCCCCGTTTTAAAGGAAGTTAAAGAAGGCGGGGGGGGGGGGCTGTAACCAAGAGAAGAAAAAAAAAAATTACCTAAAAACTTATTGAAATGCCATCAGAACGAATAAGCTTGCCATTAAAATAAGAGCTTTTAACCCATTAAGAACCAATGCCGAAATGGTTATGTCATTTAATGCATTGACTTTGAAGACTCTTGGTCCTTAAGGGGTTTAAGTTTGATTTGTAACAGACCTGCATCAGCTTTGACCCTGCTGTGCATTCATAAAAGGATTGTGCCGTGTTAATGAAGGTCGAGGGAAACCCAAGAACGGTGGAAGATTGGAGTGATTTAAGTAGAATGTATTGAACACGTAGTGGCGGAGGGGTCTGCTAACCATTTTTTCCCCAAGCTGTGAACACTGAGGGGACGCATTTAAAGCGTTTAACTCACCAACAGAATTCAATTCTAAAATATGAACAAAGATTGTCAAAATATTAAGAACGATACAGCTACGTTTCATACAAAAAACAAAAAAAAAACCTAAAAAAAACATAAGTGTTTGAAGTGAGAGATGAATTTCTATGCTTTTTAGCATTGCATGAGACACGAGGCGGATATATGAGGAGAAAAGTCACAGAACCACAGTACAAACCAAGAGAAGAGCGTGTCCCATTCAGAAGGATTTCACGACAGGCGCAAACACAAAAATAAAATGTATTTTACATCATCATCATCAGTGCATTCATATACGTAGCAAAAAGGATAGCGTAAAAGAGATCAAAGTGAGTTCAGCGTGAATGCACCTCGCAATGGATCTCTGACGAGAGAATATCCTACATATGTGAAATAATAGGGGAGAATTTGCAGTGCAAGCTTTTATTCTGTGTCATTAAGGCAGAAGCAGCCATTACCAGGGATAGAAAGGTCCCTACACCGGCACGGACAGACAAGCCGCAATCTGTTAACGGTCACTCGTGGAGTACAGGTACGAGGCTGGCAGAGGATGAAACGTTACATTAGCTTTATTGACATCTGCGTCACATTTTTCACATTAAAGCGGATTTGTCGCCTGAAGAAAGAAAAACACACAATCGCTTTGCGGCTTTTTTGAGATCAGATCACCGATACGTCTCCATTAGGAAACTTTTCTCATCGATACAAACATTCTATTTTTTTTTTCTCGTGATTCCAGCGCTCGGGCGACATCTCTCGCCCACCTGATCTGCCATTTGTCGCGTGCGTAACATAGTCGAGATATGAACGCCAGGTGTTCTTGACGCACGGCTCGTACTGCAGCCTTCACCAAAAATATCTTTAAAAACCACTGAAATGTTTAAAGGTTAAAAAAAAAAACAAAAAAAAAACAACATACTGAACGGCTTTGTATTTATTTACGCTTTTTGTTTTGTTTTAAAACGTGTGTTATTTTGGTTGGTTATAGTTTCCAGTTTCGAGAGGCGTTGTACAAACATGTAGAGTGAGAGAGAGCACTGACCACTGGTTACCAAAAGCTTCATACAGCAGCATTTTACAAATAACTGGAGTGGCGGGGGCTAGTGCGATTAATCACTTTCTCCCTGTAGCAAGGCAAAAAATACCTAAAAATACTCATATCAATATTAAAAACAACTGATAAAATAAAAAGCAACTGCCAGAGTGGACATTAATAAAAGGTAACATGCTCAATAAAAGGAGTAGGAGAGCATTGGGGTAAAATCTGTGCGATACACAATGTTAAAAATAAAATATAAACACATACATACTGGCAGGAATACACTTTAGGAACATTATACAAAGTAAATGGTGTGTTAGTGGCCGAACCCGCAGGCCAGCGCCTTGTTTGGAGGTTATATTCGCAAGCTTAACCCTTGACAATCAGGCGATGTCTAGCAGGTTTAGCGAATTGTGATTTATTTTCTTGCATTCCTTTTACGTAAAAGAAAATTAATTAATAATATCGGGTACATTCTAGTGGTTAATGATCTGGATGACTCTTAGAAACATGACAGTGGTCCCTGCAAGTCTTTAGGATTCACTTTTCTTTTTGTTCTTCTTGAGGAAGGAAGGAGTGCGGAATTTCTTTTTCTTTTTGGAAGGAGACTTCCCCGGAGACTCGTCGCTGCCAGCGTCCACGTGAGCCTCGTCCGCCTGCGCCGTTTCTTCGGCCGCCGGCGCGGGTGTGGAGGGATGGTCGGCAGGCTGGGCTTGGGGGTCGTGGGTTTCTTCGCGGGCGGGTTCAGCTTGAGGTACGGCCAATTCTGCATCACATGATTTATTATCTTCCTCCTCTTCTTTTGCCGCAGGTGGGAAGCAGAGGGATTCTGAAGGCTCGTCGGGGGTGAGATCCGGGAGGGTCTGTTTGAACGTTGCAGCATCACTGTCATCTTTGTAAGTCTGGTCCTGTTGAGATTCTGGAGAAGAGGCAACCAAAAAAATAATAAAATATCAGTGAGCAACATAAAGGATGACATACGTACTGAAATACTGAATTATTACTACACACTTGCAGTACTGGGACACTGTCAAAAAGGTGTACAAATTTATATTAAATTGATAAAAGGATTTTGTTGCAAAATCTGACATTTTCAGAGCTTTAGCTTTTTTTTTTTTTTTTGAAAGGTTAAGAGCAGTAAGAATTTTCTTTTCTTTTTGTATTTGAAAAACCTATAAATCGCAAGTGTGTAATATATCCAGCACAGAAAATAAATTTAAAAAAAAAAAGAAAAAAAGGAAGGACAGGAGGCAAAAGACTTGAGATTTATTTTTTTTTGGTTAAGAAGCCGTTAAGGAACCAGAGACTCGTCAAAAGCAAATAAAAGTTACGCGGGACAAGTACACTTTAATAACCTCTTTATTTGAATATTAGAAGATGGTAAAAAGGGAAAAGTATAATGTTAACCTAGTGTGGTTATGCTTTGCAGATGTTTTGGTCCTGCGTTTGACGCTGCAAAGCCATCAAAAAAAATTAAAAAAGCAATGAAACCAAATGTGCAATAATGGCCAATTAGGGCTGGGTGCCCCCCCCCACACTTATTTTCAGGATTGTATAGCAATTGCCTGCTGCACCTGCCAGCGCTTGTACAGGTGGTCAAAAAAAAAAAAAATCCAGATTCTTGTAATTTCATAAAAGCGATAAGAGAAAACTAAACTCTAAATCGCAAAAAGTCTGACAGAAAAAAATAAAATCATCCAGCCCTAACATCAACATCTAGGTTTGCTTCGTTTACACCTCTGATACTAGGGCGAGCATAATAGTACAGCTGAATGTATACCAAATCTCTGCTGCTTTCCAAAATCTATGTTTAAAGGAATATCTGCAGACACTTCAGCATTAAATAAACCAATTAAGCCAAATACTAACACTTCCGACACAACTCTTTATTTACACAGGTCCAGCTCTTTTCCACCTCCTGTCACACCACTCATACGATGTGATTTATCCATCTATCCCCATGCTGTGTAAAACAAGTGTATATTATGTACTGGATAAACCACCTTAAACATGAAGAATTCTATAATATGCGCCGTGTAAGAATGTGTTAAAAGCAGTGATTTGAAAACAGCGTTCCGTGGGAACTTTTTGCACAAAGGCAGAATGAGGTGTGCGAGTAACAGGACGGTTACAAAATATACGTGTAATGGAGCAAATGGCACAAAGAGGAGATTTATGACTGAACAGAACTTTAACTAGAAGCATCTTAATTTTAGAATGGTACTAAATAAATATATCCCAAAAAAAAAAAAAAAAAAAAAAAACACCTTGCTGGTGTGCGTAGACAATTTAGGTACTCCGTGTGCAAAGAGAAAAAGGTTGAAAAGGAGTGCATTAAAATAGGTTACAATAAAACTCACAGTAATGTGCAGTGTGTATGAGCGTATCAGAGCTCCACAGCAATAAAACTCACAGTAATGTGCAGTGTGTATAAGCGTATAAGAGCTCCACAGCAATAAAACTCACAGTAATGTGCAGTGTATAAGCGTATCACAGAGCTCCACAGCAATAAAACTCACAGCAATGTGCAGTGTGTATAAGCGTATCACAGAGCTCCACAGCAATAAATCTGTCACTTAAGACCAGGGGTGGATCAAGAAAAGAAAATTAAATTTTAGCAGCTGAAAACCTTACGAATTTTAATGTTGTCTCACCAACATTGAAAGAGGACACTAGAAACTTTTAAGTGACAAAGGGAAACAGATGGTTTTACCCATTTCTGAGGTGTTTGGGGTTTTTTAAAATTTGTGCACAAATCCCCTCATTAGCCTCAACAGACCTCCAAATCCCACACCGCGATTAACTTTATAACAAAAGGAGTTAAAACCACTTAATAAACATACCAGTTCACCACCGTCCACCCAACGCAATACAATACAATCACAAACTACTATAACAGGGAGGCCAAAAAACATAGTATTGAGATGGGCAGCGTAAAACAGGCTTTTTTTAGTGCAAGACATCCCTCACCTCCATCTACCCAGAGCATGAAGCAATAAGTTGAACTGAAAATAAAGATGCGATAGAATGAAGCAAAGCGCACACAAAGGATTCTGGGAGGAATAAAAAAAAGGAAAAAATAAAAAACAACCAGGGGATAGAGTTCAGAGAATGAGATGATACTTACTATGGTAAGAGGTACTCTTTAGCATATCCATCTCCTGTGTGTAAGGCAGCCACAAGAAAAAAAAAAAAGCACAAGTAGAAAAAAAGTCTAATGCATTTGTTGAAGCTGCAGTGTTAAAAGTCAAATGAAGGGCGGATATCACTCAGGATGGATAAAAGACAAGGGGATGCAGGGGGTGAATGGAAATCTCTTGCAGACACATGATTTTTCAAAGAAGAGGAACGAGGAGAAAACCACACACAAAAAAAAAAAACACGAGACAATGCTACAAGCATGGAAGCTTTGCAAGAGAAAAATTTGGTTGCAAGAAGAAACTATTTCAATGGGCAGAACATTCATCCCCATTAATCCAGCGTTTCCCAAACCTGTCCTCTGGACCCCCAACCAGGCCAGATTTTGCAGATCACCTTGGGGAAATACAGACTGAATCCTGCAATCACTGAGCAGCAAATCATATCACCTGTGCTGTGCTTCACATATCCTGCAAACCTGGCGAGGCGGAGGGTCCTGAGGACAGGTTTGGGAAACACTGCATTAAATCGATAAGACTTAATTACTGTGTGAGCGGGATAGGGTTGTTTATAAAATACGCTGCCAGATTTACTGCCCGGTAGGTTATTATCGCCCATCTGAATAGAAACTGTAAAACACAGGCAAAAAGGATTGAGTCATCTCTTAGGCTAGGGTCAGACTGAGGCAGTGCGAACGCGCGTGCAGCCGCACTTAATCACGGCCGCACTAGCAGCAGATGCCGGGCAATGACGGCCAATATACGAAGTACGGTCGCACAAAAGTCCGGCTGCGCAACGCAAGTGGAAAATGAACGCATTTTTTCGAGAACGTGAAACCGCAGGTACTGACGTACAGAGTGCGCTGCGTCCGCTAGCGGCGTGTGTGCGTGATTAGGAGACGTCAGACGCTGCTAATGTCCGGCCAACATAACGTCCAGACACAAAAAGTGTTTTATTGATGATCCGTACAAAATCACGGACGAAAATGCGCATAGTATGACCACTATCACGTATTCTGTGACAAAATGCGTCCATTCGTTCGAACGCACTTTTTCACAGACAACATAAAAATGCGTTCGTCTGACCCTAGCCTTAGCTAGCATGATGGAAGCGTTCCAGATTATACGCGCTAGGGTTGCCAGATCGGCCATGTTTTCCTGGACCTACAATTTATTCATGCGGTGTAGCAGGGTTCTACTTTTCATGCACTGCCCATGTAGAATTCATACGCTGCAGGTGAACATAACAAAAAGGAATCCCAGTTGACTTGCCTGGATTTCCTTCATGCAGCATATGAATTACACATGTTACAGGGCAGCACTTTGCCCTGTTCTTCTCACTGTGTGTGTCTAGGAAAACATGGCTGATCTGGCGACCCCGATATCGTGGTTATGGGGTTTCAATTTTCACCTCCCTTTTGGGATACGCGATGATGCAACGCACCTTTATAATTGCATGTACAGGTGGTGTATTCCTTAACCAGAATTACAGGTCATTCCACCAACAAGACAGCAGAAGGGTTAAATCCCACCCCTGACCTCATGCGATGGGGGCAGAAGTTGCCATAGATACTCAAGTAGAACGCGATGGATCGAAATGTATTCTTCAGATGTGAGAAAACTTGAGCCTTGTATACAACGCGAAGGAGCAAAAGTGAATCGAGCTTTGTAGCGCTGAGCGCCCTAACCGCGCTCAGCGAGGTGTCCACACGGCGACAGAGTGGAAGAGACCTCCACACATGTTCCATAGGCTCTCAAGTGTGCTTGTGTAATTAAATCAATGCCGGTGTCAGACGAGCGCACTCTAGAACGGAAGGAACGTCCGTGAAAGTGAATGTTCCTTCCACTTTGATGATAGTGCCCTCAGCGCTACAAAGATCGATCCTCCGATGGAGGAGCACGCTTTGTAGCCCTGTCAAACATGCGTCATAACAGCGGGAGGTGTGTCAGTGCGTTCGTCTAACTGCAGCCGTGCAAGTGTGTGTTTTTTTTTTCTTTTTATTTATCTATTTTACACAGATGTCTCGAATATACAGTTGTGTTCAAAATTATTCAACCCCCAATGCCGTAAAGGGTTTCAGGGAATTTAGTGTACATTTGTAATTGTATTCAGAATGAAATCCTACAAGGACTTTTTAAAGAACCATATGCAACTAAAATGACATCAATTGGTTTTGTAATACAGTAGTAAATGTTTCTTTTGTGAATTCTTCATTGACACAATTATTCAACCCCTTAAAGTTAAACTACCACTCTGAAGAACAGAGGTTCATTCAAGTGTTTTCAATCAGGTATTGAAAACACCTGTGGATGTCACGGAGCAGCAATAAAGCATAATAAGCACCAATTAGGCAGCTTTAAAATGACTGTGATACTCAGCTCCTTCTAGACATTTACTGGTGTGGTTACAAACATGGGGAAGTCAAGAGAATGGTCCAGGAAGACAAGAGAAGAGGTGATTACTCTTCACAGGAAGGGCAATGGCTATAAGAAGATTGCAAAGATGTTAAACATACCAAGAGAGACCATAGGAAGCATCATTCGCAAATTCAAGGCAAAGGGCACTGTTGAAACGCTACCTGGTCGTGGCAGAAAGAAGATGCGGACTTCGACTGCTGTGCGCTACCTGAAGCGTAGAGTGGAGAAAAGTCCCCGTGTGGCTGAGGAACTGAGAAAAGATTTATCAGATGTGGGTACTGAAGTTTCAGCTCAGACAATACGACACACACTGCGTAATGAAGGCCTCCATGCCAGAACTCCCAGGCGCACCCCCTTGCTGTCTCCAAAGAATAAGAAGAGTCGACTGCAGTATGCCAAAAGTCATGTGGACAAACCACAGAAGTTTTGGGATAGTGTTCTGTGGACTGATGAAACAAAATTAGAACTGTTTGGGCTCATGGATCAACACTATGTTTGGAGGAGGACGAACAAGGCCTATGAAGAAAAGAACACCTTGCCTACTGTGAAGCATGGCGGGGGGTCAATCATGCTTTGGGGCTGTTTTGCTTCTGCAGGTACAGGGAAGCTTCAGCGTGTGCAAGGTACCATGAATTCTCTTCAGTACCAGGAGATATTGGATGACAATGTGATGCAGTCCGTCACAAACCTGAGGCTTGGGAGACGTTGGACCTTTCAACAGGACAATGATCCCAAGCATACCTCCAAGTCCACTAGAGCATGGTTGCAGATTAAAGGCTGGAACATTTTGGAGTGGCCATCGCAGTCACCTGACTTAAATCCGATTGAGAACCTCTGGTGGGACTTAAAGAAAGCAGTTGCAGTGCGCAAGCCTAAGAATGTGACTGAACTGGAGGCTTTTGCCCATGACGAATGGGCGAAGATACCCGTAGATCGCTGCAAGACACTTGTGTCAAGCTATGCTTCATGTTTAAAAGCTGTTATAACTGTAAAAGGATGTTGTACTAAGTACTAAGATTGAATGTCACTTGGGGGTTGAATAAAACTGATAATGATGTGCGCACAGAAAAGACATTTGTGGTTATTTCATTATAAATGTTATGTTATATTTGTCTGACCTACACGTGCCTCTTTGATTTAATTGTAAGCAAGATGACTGAATGATCAAAATCAATGTCAAACTGGCCAAAACACTCAATTTCAGTGGGGGTTGAATAATTTTGAACACAACTGTACAGTAACCTCTCCAATTTTTATGTTCATTTTTTCACAAAAATCTCACGGTAAAGTCGAGTATCTCGGATATTATAAAAATTGTATAAAATGCCCTTTGGGCTGTGTGTATATGGAACATCATAATCATGGACAAAATTAATTATTAAAAGAAAGTAATCTAAAATACTATGGGGGTTATTCAGAGCGAGGTGAAAACCAGGAGAAGGACTGGAGAAGTGATATTCGAGATCAAAATTGCTGATTTGGAAAGAGAGAAAAATGGGAGAATTTTTCTGGTTTGGCTATTTTGAACTAGAATTTTCACTTCTCCAGTCATTCTCCTGAATTTCACCTCTCTCTGAATAACCATGTATGTATTTTGCATAAGGGATTCTCAACCTGTGCACAAAAACTATTCAATACAGTATTTGCAAAATGGTACACGAGAACATCATATTCTAATACCAGGTAGTGTGCTTTTATAAAACCATGGGGAAAAGGGCTGAGTTGCCACATAAATACTTCAGGGTGTACCATTAAAATAGAGCTATATATAGATTTAAATGTTTATGCCACACACACATATATATATATCTCATTTTTTTTATTATTGCAGAAGCCACCTGCACATCACAGCAATTCGATGAATTGCATCCCAGAGCTCCTGTACCACATTCCCCACATGCAGCAAGGAATTCTGGGTAGGATATGCAAATGACATCTCACTTTTATGCATCCTGGGTCTGTTATTACACAGAGCCCTAAAATCAACGCTATGCCACACTGTGGCTTTCTAGAAGAGATAAGGTTTATGCAACTGGTCAAAGTATTTTTTTTTTTTTTAGTATTGCAGTAGGTAGCATAAACATTTAATTATATATATTTTCATGGAATAGATTAAAACAAGTTTTATGTAATTTAAAAAATACCTCAGAATGAGAAGAAAAAACCCTTTTCACTGGGTCTATTAAGAAACGTGACATGACCTACCCAACGTGCCGTGAAGGAAGCAGATTTACCAATTCCTGACCATATGAATTTGCCAATTAAATTTGAAAGACACAAAGCGTACCTTCTTGTTTGATTGGTGTGCTGGGAGGCGTGCGTGCTAAAGCATGGTCGATGGGAACTTCCTTCACTTCCACCGCCTCTTCCACTTGTTCTGTAGGATTTTAAATACATGGCAAAAAAAAAAAAAAAAAAAATTCAGAACATTGCATGTGCATTTGTGTTTTCGGGGGTTTGTAAAAAAAATAAAATAAAGCCAACCAATAACTAAATTTATTGTGAGCCTAATCAGCCGGAGCAGCAACGCTGAAGTAATTTAAAGGGATTATTAATTTGGAGAAGTATCTGTTTTACACAAACCGGGAGGTTCACGATAAAACTTTCTGATAAAAAGAGGTTTGATTCTAATCGTGCATAACAGAGTAAGGCTAGGGTCAAACGAACGCATTATTCACAGCGACTGTCAAAAGGTGTGTCCGAACGCATTGACGTATTTTTTTGCGGAATACACAAAAACGGTCAGACGACGTGCATTTTCGTGCGTGATTTTTTACGGATCGTCAATAAAAACCACTTCTTGCGTCTGGACGTTATGTAGGCTGGACATTAGCAGCGTCTGACATCTCCTAATCACGCACACACGCCGCCGCAGCGCACGCTGTATGTCAGTACTAGCGGTTCTGCGTACTCGAAAAAATGTGTTCATTTTCCACTTGTGTTGCGCGGCCGTACTTCGTATATTGGCCGTCATTGCGCATCAGTCATTTGCTGCTACTGCGGCCGTGATTAAGTGCGCCTAAACGCACGTTAAAAATGTGTTAGTCTGACCCCGGCCTAAGAAGGGGGGTGGGGGTATTAAATGAAAACCTGCGTAAATCAATTTCCAAATAATTTTGCTTTAATGTCACTTTCCAATAATAATCACACGTGCATAATTTTCTTTAGTCCTTTGGCGAAAAGCCAAGAGATTTCAGAACAAGAACTGTAATTTTCCCATCCAGAGCCGTTCATTGAAGGGTTCAGCACGTCACGGTATAGGAGGATGCTGAGAAAGCTGTCAGGGGGTCGGCAATCTTCATTCACCCTCCAGATGTTTTGGCATTGTATCTATCATGCAAGAGAATCTCTTATAACCAGGAGAAACAAGGAGTCTACCTATGAATTAAAAAGTAACTCGAGCACTCCCGACGAGCCATACCGGCGAAATGCGCGTCGGGTGCGTTGTGGCGAGACAGGGACTTGGTATGGCAAATTGCTTCGATTAATTTAATCACATATGCGGGGTTTTGTCCTGCCTAAATTTACAATATGGATGTGCTGCAGGCACTTGGTTGAAACCACGCTTGCATGATTCTTTGGCGATTTGGTCGAAACCAATCGTTACACTGGTCCATTTGCTGGACTAACTTGGCAAGTTGAGCCAAGTCATATGTTTTTTGCGTGCCATGTTCTCACGTCTCTAATTTCTTTCTTCTTTTCCCTTTACCTACTGCACGAATACACCCAATAAGCAAAATTTGTTGCATTAATGAGTACCAATTAAATTGTTAATATTGTCTACTTATTGGAACGTAAACTAGACACATTTACCTAAGTATTAGGTGAGGGATCACCCTTTGGAGGTGATGTGTTTTTTATTGGTCAGTCTGACCATCACAATCTGTTTTGGTGTTGGGTTTTTGGTTTTTATTTTGCTTCAATAAAAGTTACTTTTTAATTCATCGATTGACACTTTGTTTCTCCTGGTTATAGGAGATTCTCTTGCATTCATAAATCTGGGGCAGACCCTGTATGTCTCCTGTGTTTGATCAATTCTTCATATTTTTGATATGTTTTCTAGTCCGCTAGTAATAAAGATTGTATCTATTATGATGCTCAACCAGCCTGATGAGTGGTTGAGCATCATGGGAGTTGTAGTTCTAAACGGTTGGGGTCAAGGTTGCCAACCCGTGTGGTAAGCGATACAAACCTTTTCACAGTGACCCAAAATTTGACCGTAAAAGCCTCTAAGGGCAGAAATTGACAACCAGATTCACTGAAGATACCAACTGTGGAGGTTTATAGGAGGTCTTTGAGACAAAAAAAAAAAAAAACACCACCTTGATGAAACTTAGAACACAAATTAAATCAAACCTAACAGCACACACAAACACAAGGAAAGTTTTTGGTTGATTTAAAAATCTCAAGCGACCCCATAATAAAAATAAAATCAATGACCACCACCAAGAAAGATGATTAGTAAAGCATTCGCGCCTCCACCTAAAACATACTCTGAAGAAGTGCAGAAGAGGAAACAATCTTCCCGGAAAGATTTCTCAGAAGCCCCTCCGAGTCATCACCAGATTGGAAAGGGAGAGTCTCTGAATGTAGAGGTGGAGTGTGTAGGGGGATACCTGATGGTGTAAAGGTCACTGGGTCCACGTTTCCTGGCCTAGTATGAGCGTTAGGAAGCTCTTCCTGTGGGGATTCCTCCAGACGGAGATGCACGGCTTCTAGTTCAGCGTTTTGTTCTCCTGTAAAGGCCGTTTACAAACAAATGGCTCGGCCTCCAACTCCGTCCAAGTTTTTCCAAGCTCTTCTGTCAACGTTTGGGCATAAGAAGCATCTTTCTGCTCTTTCAAGGAGTTTGTGGGTTCTTCTGTATTGGGGCCTAGACGCTTCGATAATTCATCGATGTACGCATGCTTCAGTACGTCAGGGCTTCCACACTGGGACAAACCATCTAGGTAGGATGTCGCAAATTAAATTACATTAAACATGGAGGTCGATGGTCAGCAATGTCAATGGGAAATATTTTAAGCATTAAGTCTAGAATGGCAAGAGATGTCCGCCATATTTGTTAGCGGGGCAGTGGACAGTAACTTTACTGCAAGACATCAAGTCTCTGGTTATTATCACTTAAGTTGCTGTAGTTTTTTTAGGGTGCTAATGGGGAGATCTACCATTATACCAAATTCTAGGTTTTACCGGCAAAATATGTCAGGTCTCAAACAGGACAAAAGATATTACAGACGCTTGTTTAAGTTGGACATTTGTTTATTCGGATACCAACTAACGTTGTAGCAGAGGGACGTCAAACTCCAGATGATGGTCTACAATTTCCACTTATCTTTGCATGCAATAGATGGGCAGAGCCTAATGGGAGTTTTAGTTCAGCAACATGTGGGGGGGGGGCTAGAGTTTGACATCCCAGCTCTAGAACATCAACACAAGAGAACAAACAGAAGCCAGGGTCGTGTGGGCTGGAAATCTACGCGTCAATGCATTATGTACGCATCCATGTGCACAGACCGTAATTGTGGTGTAGTATCATCTCTGCTTAAACTGATCTGTGCCCAAGACTGAAATGAACATTACAAAAATCCACGACTGAAGAAGCATTTCTGATTAAAGGGAACCTGTACTGCCCAGGTCCACTTTGTAATATCCCATCAGGCGGTGGATATTGTGTTGGAATTCAACATCAATTGGGTCACATCCCTTGAGATTTGGTGATTAAGGCTGTCAGATGAATGCAATCTGTGCGCACTCTGCGCGCGTGCACAACGGACGGACGATACTGTAGACACCACACGATCAGTTTTTGTTGACTGACGGAAAAAAAAAAAAGAGGGAATTGTGGGAAATAAAATATGAAAAAATGATAAAAATTTGTAAAGGATATGAAAAGCAATTGTGTGCGTCAAGGTCCTGGACGTCGCAAGTGCGCGGCGTCTGACATAACACTCACACAGAACACTACACGGCGCACTCTGCACGTCCCTCTAACGGTTTTACGCTCTTGCCTAACTTGCGTCCGTTTTCCACGTGCGTTGTGCGTGCACAGTTCGTTGCGCACGTACTTCATGTGTGGGTCTCTATTAATCATGATTCTATGCTACCACGGACGTTAAACTTTGCGGCAACACGGACGTGATCGCTGCGTTTGTCTGCCGCCGGCCTTATACTCACCTCGATCGAGCGTTGAGGGTCATGGTTCACCATTCTTGGGCGGAACTAACAGGGGGCTGTAACGCAGAGATGTGCGATTGGCCCTTGGCAGTGATGTTGGCACGTAGACAACCAATGTGTGCACCAACTGAGTGGAAGGCTGCCCTATAGGATAAGCTGACCAGTGAGGGACAGTGAAATGTTGTGAAACAGTTACTCCCTTATTTCCAATTATATATGTCAGCAAAAAAAAATTAAAAATGCCGACACATAAAGAGAGCGATTCCCTGTCAGTCGAGTCCAACTTGTGTTCAGCATGAAGGTTCACTTTAAAAAGAAAGGACACTGAATGTTCAAAGTGCAGGAGTGATGTACACCAGGCAAAAAAGTTACCCACCTTCGGCACCTTTCTGCTTGCGTTCCACTTCCTTGCGGTATTCCTCCAGCTCCCGGTCTGTGAATTTGTTGAATGGGTTTGGACCTGTGGTGCTGACGATCACTCTCGGCTGGTACTCCTTCTCTATGATGGCTTTTGATGCTGTAACCAGTTCTCCCTGATGAAACAACAACAAAAAGGTCACCGGGAATTGATGAATGAAAAGCTCGATGAATATCAGCATTCCACGAAATCACAGGCAGATCATCTAACAGCCGGGCAGACACGAAACTGAGGAACGAGAATTTCCAGAAGTGATAGTTTTGTTTAGAAGAAAAAAAAAAAAATGATGTAAAATAGATCCGTAATAAAATAAATCACTACCAATAATAAATGATAATAATGCTAGTAATAATAAAAGGGTCTCGGCAAAGATAAAACCTTTCCATTTGCTACATACATATACATATACATATATATATATATAATAAAAAAAGTGCACCTTTTTAAAGAGCCCCTGAGAAATGAAGAATTTTTTTTTTATGCTGAAAAATAAACTTTCTCATGGGGCGTTTAAGTACTTTATCCTCCAAGTAACAAAACCGACATTTATGCAAGACATTACATCATTGCAATTATTCCCTGCACCGATGGCAAATGCTAGAATAGGATTCCAATATCAGAGATAAAAGGGGGGGGGGGCCGCAGGATGTGTTTCTGTTTCTATGGTGTTCTACAGGCGTGACAAGAGATGGAATTTTTTTTTTTAATGCTCATTTTGCATAAATGTTCTTGAACCCAGGAGATACTTGAAAACGAGAGAAATCTCAATGTATCCTTCTTGGTAAAACACTTTATAAATTAATAGTTGGTGAATCTGTAACTGCCCCCTGTGCGATGTCTCAGAAGACCGGCATCAAAGCACGAGGGGAACAAAAAGGGACTTCACATACACTTCACTGAAAGGCAAGAATTTATCTCGTCTGAGTGTACGCATAGGCAGACAGCTAGGCACACATTTGTATGTTTGTACATGCAATAAAACGTTTGTTCGTCTTCCTCCCCACGCTTTATATTTTCGGGAGAAAACAAAAAATGCACTATTCCACATTTCCATGATAAAATACATACGTAAAACATAAATTAAACCTTGCATTATATTTTGCAATCTAACCCGTGTCCCAAATAATACAATTGACAATCGTTCTCACAATTGACAGCAACATGTATAAAATATAACTTTTATTGATCCATCTATAAAACCAAATCATAAAAAATAAAAAATAAATCACCTCCTTGGTGGTATGGATACACACAATATTTTGCAGGTTGGGTATTGAATGCTTGTCTCACATTTGATCATTCAAGTATTTTGCTACAATTCACCTCTCCTATTTCTGTTCTCCATTTTGAAAAAGGGTAAGAAACCAACCTTCGTGGGTTGATGGTTATAGGATAGAAGGAATCGTATAGGTCAATATCAACAATGTGAGGTCACGACAAGAGAAGCGCTCCCACTGATACCTTCACATGAAAACTGCAAACCAGCGTCAATAAAGAACCCCTTGATCTGCATAATAAAGTCACTCTACGCGTTTCGCTACCTCATAGTAGCGTCATCAGGAGTTGTGGAAGGTTCAGTGTGTACAAATGCAATGGTAACCTGTGACCCACCATGGTTTCTCTTACGCCTATACCCCTCTCCTGGTATACAGTGCAGGTGTGCAAAATTCAACGCATCATACCCAAAAAAGATCAGAGGCTGTAACTGCTGCCAAAGATGCTTTAACCAAGTACCAAAGGAAGGGTCTGAATACTTACGTCAAATTTAATAAAATGGGACAGGAAAGGATGCCCATATGGTTTTTTTTTTTTGCATTGTCATTATATGTTTTGTGCATAGAGGTTTATAAAAAAAAAAATTTAAACAATTGTAGCAGAAGCCTGCAATATAAATAATGTGATAAAGAATGAAGGGGCAGTGCACTTTGTGAATGCTCTGTATACACACACACTTATCTGAACATATACATAGTAACTTTTACAGAGAGTAAATGAAAGTAAGAGTTAAATATACAAAACTCCAGAAAAATATATTTTTAACCAAAATTTACGTTTTCTTCTTTACAATGGACATTGCCAATGTGATACCATGTAATACATTTTAAGAGAAGGGTAGGAAACATCACAATGAACACGGGGTGGCGGTTTGCAGAGTAATGACAGGGCGGTATATACCTTGCTAAGTGAGAGGGTTTTAAGAGGACTAAAGGATTGCTCTGTGAAATCAAGCCCTTCAATAGTTTCCGTACAGTCTGAAAGAGGCGCATCCTGCAACAGTAAATGGAGTAAACACAGCAAACCAAGCCTCACATCAACAACCATAGAGAGAACATTGTGGAGCCAGTTACGAGCATGCAAACGTGGGGACAGGGAAGTGGCTAGGGATGGAGACTGACGCCATGCGCAGACACACACACACAGACAGACGGCGAGGGGGAAAAGAGGAGATGGACAGCAATGAAATGAGACAAAATGACGCTGAATTGAAGCCAGTTACTCAGACAGGTAACAAGGTCTCAGAGGAACTAATTTCTCATTGTTATACAAGATGATAGAAGTGGACGCGCAACACACATTTATGATTTATGGTGTGCTGCTCAACCACAATCATATAAGGCTACATAAAAAGGTGTTTCGAAATGAAGAAATGACACAAAAGAGACTAAACCAGCTTATGTTACCAACACGCAACTTAAAAGACAGAAGCGTGTTTGAAGACAAAGGGCTTAGCCATTAATGATTGCAGTCGCAGCCATGATACATTGCGGCGATCCAGAGAGGGAAATTCACACAGCGGCAGGGGACGCTTCATTGGCTGCCGTATGAATTCCCCCATTTGGATCTTTGAGGTTTGTGGTTGCATCAATGTCTATTAGTGGATAACCCCTTGTGTTGCTTTGTAAGGGATTGCATCCATGTCTGTTCCTGAAACCAAGGACAATAAAGGCAAGATCAGAGCTTCGGAAACAAAGAGGGAACAGGCAACATCACGTTTTCCCTCTAAGGGCAGATTTAATGGCAGCACACGGTAACAGCAACGTTTATTTATTTATTTATAAAGTATTTTTACCAGGAAGAATACAGATTTCGCTCGCTTTCAAGTATATCCTGGGTTCAAGAACATTGAAACTGTAACATTTCAGAGTCTCACAAGACTATCTTAAGGCTCAAGACCAGAGCTCAGAGCCTGACGCCCCACACTACATCCAAACGCAGGCAGCACGCATTGTGTCCACAACTTATTCTTCTCAGATCAGCTTCTCTCCTGCTAACCTAACCTTGCTGTTACTAGACCCTCTACCCCCTATGTCATAGCACACCGCTCTACCACCCGATTTTGTTTTAAATCATGCAAACCGTGCTGTTTTGCCAGTGGACCCGACCGTGGTATCTTGGTAAGCCAAGAGAAAGATGAAAACAAATCACCGGAACAGCAACACGGGCCGACACAAATCACCAGAACAGCAACACGGGCCGACAC
Source organism: Leptobrachium leishanense (assembly GCA_009667805.1). NCBI lineage: Eukaryota > Metazoa > Chordata > Amphibia > Anura > Megophryidae > Leptobrachium > Leptobrachium leishanense. Next base: position 510,128,458 of record CM019063.1, on the reverse strand, counting down.
AAATCACCAGAACAGCAACACGGGCCGACACAAATCACCAGAACAGCAACACGGGCCGACACAAATCACCAGAACAGCAACACGGGCCGACACAAATCACCAGAACAGCAACACGGGCCGACACAAATCACCAGAACAGCAACACAGGCCGACACAAATCACCTAGACCAGCAACACCGGCCAAGACAAATGACCGGAACAGCAACACGGGCTGACACAAATCACCAGAACAGCAACACGGGCCGACACAAATCACCAGAACAGCAACACGGGCCGACACAAATCACCAGAACAGCAACACGGGCCGACACAAATCACCAGAACAGCAACACGGGCCGACACAAATCACCTAGACCAGCAACACCGGCCAAGACAAATGACCGGAACAGCAACACAGGCCGACACAAATCACTGTAATAGTAAACCTAAAACCTTTTGCCCCTCCATTTATTGAATTTTGCAGGGAGAGGGATAAATCTCTGGTGATCTAGCAAGTGATAGAACCATATTCCCTGGTGCGCAGTGAGGGAGTGATCAGTCTGCAGCTGTAGCTTGTGCAGGCGATACTAATCATTCCTTCTTAGCGCTGGTATCAGAGTCAGGGAGCGCTGATCGGCCCCAGATGTTGTGCTCCACTGGGAAATTACATCTGGCAGCAGTTAATCAAGCTGCCACCAGGTTTGACAGCTGCCTGGGCCTCTGAGCAGATATTTGGCTGTCAGCCACAGAGATAGTCCTGGTGAAGAGGCAGGTTGTGAGCATGGCACACCATCCATCATATTCCTGTGTATGAGACCAACTGATGCAGGCTACAGTGTAATCACCAGAATTTAGCTAAACTGAGTAGAAGATGGCTTTTCCACACAGAGTTAGTCGGTACATTTAACATTGACCTTAAAATGTAGGTCTCCAATTTATGTTGAACATGCTACCATGGCTTGTCTATTACAGTGTAGGATAGGCAATCTCTCCTGCTAGGAATCAGACATGGACATGTTAAAATCTGACATACAAACAAGTGCTGGAAGCTCATTAAGACATTAAGTGCTGCCTTTTACACACCAGGATGTCCAAGACGGCACAAAGATGCACAGTGAGCTTAAGGGGGGGGGGGGGGGGGCGAGAGACAAAAAAAAAAAAGCCAGTAATTGGCAGAATAATTAGAAGTTTTGGAGCTACATCTCCCATGATGCAAAGGCACTCATTAAGTTAAGACTGGCTTTGCATCATGGGAGAGGTTGTTCCAAAACTTCTGGCCAGCCCTGGCTAGGTGAAGAGGCGGCAGCTAATGTATTGAAAGGACGGAGAGAAGAGTGCGGGTATAAGAAGTAGAAATGTGAAATTCCCTTGTATACGTGGTAAAATATTAATAAAACCAGGGCTTTTTTCAGGGGGTACTCAGTACCGGCACCTCACCACCATCCAGAACTAACAGGAGAGAGCATAATGCTCCTCCCTCCTCCTGCAGTGGCAGGCAAAGAATCGGAAGAGCTCGGCAGCTCATGTTGCTCCTGAACGCTTCCGTTTGTCAGGAGTGTATGTAGGGACTGATAACCCCCCCCTCCCCCAGTAAGTGACAAGGGAGAGCTTCTCCCCCCTCTCTGCAGCCGCTGAAACTTTAACAGCATGGGGAGGGGGGGGGGGGTGCAGCATGTTTACACCCATCTGCCAGAGCTGCGGATTGTCAGGCAAGCGGTGTGATCAGAGGAGCTGGCACTGTAAGGCGGGAGTTTTATTGCTGTGGAGCTCATACACACTACGCATAACTGAGTTTTATTGCTGTGGAGTTCATACATACTCAGCAAAACAGAGTTTCATTGCTGTGGTGCTCACAAATGCTAGGGGATTATCCGCTCAGTGCCATCGTTGCAAACCCCCCCCCCCCAAGAAAAAAAAAAAAACAGCTAGCTGCCCTGCAATACAGATTTTTCTTGCAACAGAGGCACTTAGTGGATAATCCCCATAGGGTTACAACAATAGTTGTAGTTCATTTAAAGGAACACAGTATTAAAAAATATGGTTCCCTTTTATAGTGTCTTCCTTTAAGTGAGCTACAACTTTTATTATGATTATTTTCATGACCTCATAAAGAAATCAGTTTTTCCCCAGACGTGAGAGTACCCCCACCTATTTTTCCAGAAGTTTTGAAATGACATCATGGAGGGTTACAGAGAACCAGGCAGCGATATCCTTAACAGAGATACCGGTCGGTCTTACAAGCTCAGTTTGTCATCTAGTTCACTTGTTGCAAATGCCAATGGAGGTTTGTGAGGGAAAGGACAAGAAAACAAATCCTAAGGTCACCCAAAGACATCACACAGATGCTACAAATACATGTGAGATCACGGCTTAGTCTGGTTTGCCTTGGAGCAAGAAGAAGATACTATGTCTGTTACCGTTACTCGTCGCTATTACAGGTTTTCGGGTGGTCTTGCATCCAGCCAGGCAGGCAGCACCACAAAAAGACATGCACAAAATTTATGACACAACCCTTTGTGTTGATGTGCAAGTGTTCACTAAGAGAACTATCCTGTGTGTGAATGCCTTAATCATACAGGTGGTGGGGGAATAAAATCCAATCCAGTCCCCCCTTTTTTTTCTTCCTACCTTCATTGGAAAGTATCAGCTCTGCATAGAGTGAATACACACACACACACACACACACACACCCCATGTAACGCTATCCTGCAAAATGTACATTTAATTTATTTTTACCCCTAGATAATGTATGGGCAAGATCCCAGAGAAATAAATATTTTGCAAAAAAAATAAAAAATTAAGATCAGCCTTTTTTGTGTAATAAAAATAATAAACTGAAATAAATCTCTAAAAAGAAAAGAAAAGAAAAAAAAAAAAAGGGCCAGTTCTCACACTTCCTGTCCAGGTTAAGAGGAATACTTTAAGAATAAAATGATAAACTAAAAATATTAAAGACTATCTTTTCGGGAAGAAACACGTCCAGAATTCAAAAGAGAAATTCAACAGATTATTGTAGGAACAAATAAGGAAGACTCGTGCATAAACAAATCTGCACCGCAGGGTGTTAAAAAAGGCCACACACTCCTGTGTCACCGAGAACCTGCCAAGGACACACAAAAAAACACCCAATGCACAAAAAACACAAACCAACCCTCTAAAATAATATACAAACTTTTTGTTGGAAATGAAACCAATGCAAGTAAAATGACATTGCGCAGCTCTGGCCCCCCCCTCCCCCCCGCCGTGCCACATTTGTGATCACTGGACTGCTTTGAACTACTATTCTCCCTTATTGTATACACTGGCCTCGAATCTGACCTTGTCGGTAACGGAGTCGCTGAAGGGAAATAGCTGCATAAAGCAATAACCCTTACTGGCTTCCTGTTACTGGCTATATTACCACATGCTGCTGTATCAGGGATCTGTGCCGTAATACTTGGGAGTCGCTCACAGACATTGGTAGTGGTGCCAGCGCTTTTATTGTTGAGCACAAGCCGTGTCAGAGGGCCGCATGTGGATACTGGGCAGGATTTGAACCCATTGTCCTGCTGCATATGGCCAGAGGACGTGGTAGAACGCTTCATCCCCTGCACTGCACGACCAGAAGGAAAGGTTTCTGTCGAGGTATTAAAATTGAAGCATTAAGTGATTTTCAAAGTAAAAAATAAATAAAATCACTTAAACACCAGGTATTAATTTCTGAATACTGGCTTGATCCAAGCACAGCGTGGCTGCCATGTAAGAACCTGCTGTTCTCTCTTTGAGCCTTTGTTAAACAGCTTATATACAAAGTATAGGAGCTGCTAATGCTAAACTAGCAGCTCAAGCAGTTACCTTAACAGCTCGGTTAGGTTAGGGCCACAGTCACCGTATCACACAGATTAGATTGATTCAAAGCCAAAACAATGCTCAAGATTTATGCTTTTTTCTTATTTTTTTTTTTTTTAAACTACACTAAGTCAACTCCCCCACAGGTTAAGGAAAAAAAAAAAAAACTCTGCATCTCTCCCCCCCCCCCCCAAAAAAAATAATTAATCCCACGCTACGTAGTTGGAGTTTTTTGCAAGGTAATGAAGGAATATTAAAACGGGTATCACGCATATCTTGCCAAGGCCAGATTAGTGAGCTTTAGCCAGGTATTTGCCGTGGGATCGTTTGAGATGTTGGAGCTCAAGGTCTCCTAATTGGTGCCGAGTAGCCTTGCTAGAGGTCTCCGTAACTATTGGAAGGCAATAAAGAAGCGCAGTCATGCATGGCATTCAGCAATGGAGCTAGAAGCTTGTCACTCACATGCTTATACCACACACTGAAGCCTTGGAGGTCTGCTTTAATAACCTGCACATATCTGCAGAGGTAAAGCTGCCTTTCTTACCTTGTATACAGACAATCTCTGTCAATTAAAGAATAAAGTTAGCGAAATATAATGAAAGCCTCAGGGGGGGGGGGGGACACACAAAAAAGTGTGTTTTGAGTAAGGTTATCAAGCACTGACCTGCACGATGCTCCTGTCCACCACCCCGCCGCACAAAACCTGTGACTGAGGCCCGGCAGTTTTAATGTCTTGTAGATTCTGTTCCCTGATCTGAAAAGAAATAACGTTACATTAAAAAGACTCAAGACTTTACAAAGAGGAGCCTAAAAACGAGTATACACGACTCTGCACTGTAATACAAAGAAAAATAACTAGCATAGCACATCTGCACACCTTTGTAATAGAAGATTGTGTGTGGAGAAATGAGATTTCTGTGGAGATCACCCTCCCGTCACCCTGTATTACTGTAAAGAAGCTACAAGAAGCAGCCTCCACCCTGACTAACAAAAAGGACAAACTTAACTGTTGCATTACAGCAGCCAGAGAGCGGGCAGAATACCTCTGGGTCCACTCACTGCTTTGCATGAATAAGATTCAGAGGGTTTTGTGGGGTGAGTTAAGCGGGACTGGGTCCACGAGGGGAACGCGTGTGTTGCTTATTTCTGTCCAGAGTCACATTAATGTGTGGCCAAGATCTTGTGTTGATGATGGGAGAGTTGGACGCTGCGTAAAGTCTTCTCCAGCACATAATCCCAAAGACTCTCAATGGGGTTAAGGTCTGGACTGTGTGGTGGCCAATCCATGTGTGATAATGATGTCTCATGCTTCCTGAACCACTCTTGCACAGTTTGAGCTCGATGAATCCTGGCATTGCCATCTTGGAATATGCCCGCTGTGCCATCAGGGAAGAAAAAACCCATTGATGGTAAAACCTGATCATTCAGTATATTCAGGGAGTCACATGACCTAATTTTTTGTGCACATAACGTAGCTGAACCCAGACCTTACCAACTATAGCAACGCCAGATCATAAACAGGCTTGTACGACAGGTGGTGACTTTTTTGCCCAGGCAGTGTAGAGAGAAAAAAATAGGAAAGAAAAAAAGAAAGAAATATACCTTGTTTCTCATTTCTTGCACTTCCTTGGGGTCTGTGTTCAATGGGACGAACAGGCTAGGGACAGCAGAGGTGGCCGCTTTGAGTCCATCCTCTTTAGTCCACTGCAAAAGTAAAGAACGGTTTAAAAAGGTTAGTTCAGCTTTAACAGGGAATGTAAAAAATGAAATCGAGGTCAAACAAATCATGCATTTCACGTGTCAAATAGGGAAATGAACCAATGAACATTGTGTGTAGAAGGTGTTTTGGATCCACCAACCCCTGGAAATTTACAGCAACACACATTTAAGGTATTTTTACTACCTGCACTTATCCTAATAGAGCTTAAAGTACGGACTATGATCCAACAAAGTGTAGGATTTGATTGTTGTGAACAAGATCCTCGGCCAGATCAACACGTAATGCCTAAAAGGAGTGGCAGTTACACAAAAGGTGGAAGGAAGGCATCGCAGCAGACGCCTGCAAACGCCATGGACCAGGAGGCTGCCGGCTGGCCGGAGCCATTTACCTGTGGCTTTCAAACCCTGTGAGCCTCAAGTTGTGGGTAACATTGTGACAAAGCTTTGTGATTTCTGTAGCTGCAGATCTGGGGATCTTCTGTCTGGTGTAATACGAAGAAATGGACATTGTATCCTTGTAGTGGAGGTGTATATGGCTGCTCTGCTCCCTCCAGGTGTATCAGGACGCATACAGTCAGGTCCAGAAATATTGGGACATCGACACAATTGTAACATCTTTGGCTCTATACACCACCACAATGGAGTTGGAATGAAACAAACACAATGTGCGTTAACTGCAGACTGTCAGCTTTAATTTGAGGGTATGTACATCCATCTCAGGTGAACAGTGTAGGACTTACAGCAGTTTGCAGATGTGCCTCCCACTTGTTAAGGGACCAAAGGTAATGGGACAATTGGCTTCTCAGCTGTTCCATGGCCAGGTGTGTGATATTCCCTCATTACCCCAATTACAATGTGCAGATAAAAGGCCCAGAGTTCATTTCAAGTGTGCTATTTGCATTTGGAATCTGTTGCTGTCAACTCTCAAGATGAGATCCAAAGAGCTGTCACTATCAGTGAAGCAAGCCATCATTAGGCTGAAGAAACAAAACAAACCCATCAGAGAGATAGCAAGAACATTAGGCGTGGCCAAAACAACTGTTTGGAACATTCTCAAAAAGAAGGAACGCACCAGTGAGCTCAGCAACACCAAAAGACCCGGGAGACCACAGAAAACAACTGTGGTGGATGACCGAAGAATTCTTTCCCTGGTGAAGAAAACACCCTTCACAACAGTTGGCCAGATCAAGAACACTCTCCAGGAGGTAGGTGTATGTGTGTCAAAGTCAACAATCAAGAGAAGACTTCACCCGAGTGAATTCAGAGGGTTCACCACAAGATGTAAACCATTGGTGAGCCTCAAAAACAGGACGGCCAGATTAGAGTTTGCCAAACAACACCTAACAAAGCCTTCACAGTTCTGGAACAAGATCCTATGGACAGATGAGACCAAGATCAACTTGTACCAGAGTGATGGGAAGAGAAGAGTATGGAGAAGGAAAAACTGCTCATGATCCTAAGCATACCACCTCATCAGTGAAGCATGGTGGTGATAGTGTCATGGCGTGGGCATGTATGGCTGCCAATGGAACTGGTTCTCTTGTATTTATTGATGATGTGACTGCTGACAAAAGCAGCAGGATGAATTCTGAAGTGTTTCGGGCAATATTATCTGCTCACATTCAGCCAAATGCTGCAGAACTCATTGGACGGTGCTTCACAGTGCAGATGGACAATGACCCAAAGCATACTGCAAAAGCAACCAAAGAGTTTTTGAAGGGACAGAAGTGGAATGTTATGCAATGGCCAAGTCAATCACCTGCCCTGAATCCCATTGAGCATGCATTTCACTTGCTGAAGACAAAACTGAAGGGAAAATGCCCCAAGAACAAGCAGGAACTGAAGACCGTTGCAGTAGAGGCCTGGCAGAACATCACCAGGGATGAAACCCAGCGTCTGGTGATGTCTATGTGTTCCAGACTTCAGGCTGTGATTGACTGCCAAGGATTTGCAAGCAAGTATTAAGATGGAAAAGTTTGATTTATGATTATTATTCTGTCCCATTACTTTTGGTCCCTTAACAAGTGGGAGGCACATCTACAAACTGCTGTAAGTCCTACACCGTTCACCTGAGTTGGATGTACATACCCTCAAATTAAAGCTGACAGTCTGCAGTTAACGCACATTGTGTTTGTTTCATTCCAACTCCATTGTGGTGGTGTATAGAGCCAAAGATGTTACAATTGTGTCGATGTCCCAATATTTCTGGACCTGACTGTATATTCTGTATTCTATGACTATACTGTGACTGCGCGGGCACAGGCTTTTCTGAGGAGCACTAAAAGATTCATTCGGTTAATTATGGTTTGAAATCCTGCTTTTGCTATTAAATGCCTCTAGTTCGGAGGAAGGCGGTGCACAGGGCTGCTCTGTGTTCATAAGGGTTTTACCATCACTAAAGCACCGTTTGGATGCGGCTAGAAAATGGACCAAGAAAATCAGGGCACATTCACACACACACACACTGTTGCAAATATATATTTTTGCGTATTTGATGTGGCCCCCCACTTGTCTAATTTTTTCGGTGCAAGTTAGCACCATGCTCCAGTCAGTTTTATGATTAGAGTACTGTGCAAAAATAACGCTCATGCTAGTTTTCGGGTTACTTTAAGGGAGATTTAGAGTTAGGGCAGCCCTTGTCAGCAGATTCTGGTCCATTTTCAGGCCCCAGGTTCTGCTCCTTTGTGCCATTTTCATGTCAACAGCAGGAGCAGAATCTGTTCCCCAGGAACAAAACACAAACTGAACACTATCTGCTGGAAAACATTAACTGTAAAGTAACCCCAATACTAACCCTAAACCAAGCACAAATACTACCCCCAACCCCAATACTAACCCTAAACCATGCACAAATACCCCCCAACCCCAATACTAACCCTAAACCAAGCACAAATACTACCCAACCCCAATACTAACCCTAAACCAACCCAAATACTACCCCCAACCCCAATACTAACCCTAGACCAAGCACAAATACTACCCCCAACCCCAATACAAACCCTAAACCAAGCACAAATGCTACCCCCAACCCCAATACAAACCCTAAACCAAGCACAAATGCTACCCCCAACCCCAATACAAACACTAAAGCACAAATACTACCCAACCCCAATACAAACCCTAAACCAAGCACAAATACTACCCCCAACCCCAATACAAGCACAAATACTACCCCCACCCCAATACAAGCACAAATACTACCCCCCATCCCCAATACAAGCACAAATACTACCCCCCATCCCCAATACAAGCACAAATACTACCCCCCAACCCCAAATACTACCCCCCAACCCCAATACAAGCACAAATATTACTCCCAACCCAAGCACAAATACTACCCCCAACCCCAATACAAGCACAAATACTACCCCCAACCCCAATACGAGCACAAATACTACCCCCCAACCCAAGCACAAATACTACCCCCAACCCCAATACAAGCACAAATACTACCCCAACCCCAATACAAGCACAAATACTACCCCCAACCCCAATACAAGCACAAATACTACCCCCAACCCCAATACAAGCACAAATACTACCACCAACCCCAATACAAGCACAAATATTCCCCCAACCCCAAGCACAAATACTACCCAACACTATACTAAAACACTAATACTAAACCATAAACTAACCCTGAAATGAGCAGATACGAACCCAAACCCCAATACTAAACTAAAATGAGTACAAATGTAAACGTCAACCCCAATACCAACCCTACATCGAGCAAATACTAACCCAAACTACAATACTAACCCTAAGACGAGCACAAATACTAACCCAAAAACCAATACAAACTCTAAAAAAACAAATAACGTAAACCCCAATACTAACCCTAAAACGAGAAAACTAATACCAACCTCAACATTAAAACGAGCATCTTTTTGCACCATACTTACATTATAAACGCGTATCTACTTTTTTGCGTAAAATACAACTTTGTGAGCTTTTAAAACGTATGATTTTATTTTTTGTTAAATCTAACTTTTTTTGGTGCAGTGTTTCTCGCCACTTCCAGAAGTTGGGAACGTTGCCCAAGCATATTGTGTCAAAGATGTTTCTATGATCGTTGGATCGGTCAAGCCAACGCGCTACTAGACATTTGTGCATTACTCTACACAAAATGTACATACGAAACATTGCCTGGCGTCTGGAAAAGTGTAGTTGGCCGCTAATTTTAACATAAATTTGCCAAGGCCTGGTTCAAGAGACCAATACTCTAAATGATTAAAGTTGACATACTGATCCACATCGGCTAGGAATTCCAAATGAATGCTACATATATATCATTGATTCACTCCTCCTATTGGACAAAGAAAAGAGTATTTATAAACACAAAGCAAATCGGAAAGCGAGAGTATGAAAGGACAGCTGAAAACAATACAAAAATCACTCACGGGTCTTTAATAACCCTGTAACTTTTGACGGAGTCTGAAAAATCACTGGTTGACAGTAAATTTTTGCAGGACCCCCGCCTCAGCACAACAGGATGTAAGGGTATCATAGTGAGTGGGCATCACCAAGGTTTGGCATAAAAAATAAAATAAAAGCCAAAAAAAACCACAGCATGGAAACTATCCGAAGGGGATAAATAAATTAACAGCCAGAGAAAAGCAACTGAAAGAAATTCAAGCGATTTAACAGTAATTTACAATTTCTGTCTCAAAAGTGGGAATTGCAACCTGCTTCTACAAGAAAAGAAATCTGAAGAAAGGAATGGGAAAGCGGCAGAGGTACGCGGCAAGAAAAGGAGTTTATACCATCACAGCACATTGCTATGTGCAGCGTGTAGGCATATAAATCTTTTCTCCCCCCAGGGTTGCCCTGAGCATCCACTGCCTATGGGCGAATACATACAGTTTAGCAACTGATGTGAGGAAGCAAAGCGCAAGAGGGGGAAAAAATTAAAAAAATAAAATTAGATTTTTTAGGCAGTTGCAGGAAGAAGAGGAGAAGAAAAAATAAATGTAAAATGGGAATTATAGAGCTGGAGAATACTCACTTCAAGTCTTCACACATTATAATTGCACCCTAATTTTGTGTTTGTGTAAAAAGACAAACACAAAAATAAATTGACATATATACGGCTTCGTAGTCAGAGATTTCTACCGGAGTATTTCACAGACTGCCGACAAGGCTGGATTATACCCAACTCATAAAACATTAGGCACGGATCCCTGGCTCCTGTCATAACTAGTAACCCCTGGCCATGTACGTTCAGGAAAAAGGACAGTTAAGATGTTTTCACTACAGGTCCCATGATGCTTAGTCATGCCTAAGTCTAGGAGTGCATTATAGGAGATGTAGTTTTGGAACTTTAGGGTGCCTAGATTTAATGCTACTGGTTAAGGATTTCGGTTCTGAACATTACATGTTTATACAGGACCGAAAAAAAAACATGGCAGAGCTGGCCAGCCTAAAATTTCGAGCATTAGGGTAATGTCTAGTGTTGCAGATCAGGAAATCCAGCCTTGTTTGCAGAAAAATATATATATATCTCCTAGTAAACAAAATGAGGTTTAGTACATTCATTTTTTGCAGCCATTGTTTTTTGCTCATTATCCCCAGAAATGCAGAGGCTGGTACGTGTCTTCCTGCCATGATCTACTCAAAGGAAGCAAAGCCTCTTCGCGGTTCAATACATCCCACCTCACACATATTGGCGGTGCCGCAGCTCCGCGCAAAGGGTGTACGTAAGAGCAAAACATGAAAAGGAGCACAGCTTTCAGTACAGGCTATACGAATTCTGCAGGAAAACTGACGCTAGGGTGTACATAAAATAAAAAATTCACAACACCCTGCCTTTACTATGCAGACATACAACGTGAAGAAATACTTGGCAATAGAGAGTTTAAGGAACTATTTGGTCAAGTAGGGAAAAAAAAGTGCTAAGCGCATTTCTTTACATATTAAACAAAAAAATTGGGGCGCTAGATGCAGTGCTTTGCATTCTGCCCGGCTGTTTCCCCAGTGGGAACGTCGACTAGCAAAAATGTTATTTATTTTTACTCATTGCAGTATAAGTTAGATAGAAAAAAGACACCAACAACTATATAGTTTAAAACTAGATCGTACAAAACGATAAAAATATATTATACAGCTCTTCAGTTGGGGCTGGTCCGACTACACTGCTATTAAGAAAAAAATCAAAACCAGTTCCATGTAAACCAATGAGGAGTTTGAAGTGAATACATAAACTGCATTGGAAAACAAGAAAAGAGCTGAAAGAAAAATATGAAAAAAATAAGAGCACAAAAAAAAAAAAAAAACATACCACAGACATTACCAGCGGAAAAAAAAAAAGTTAAGTACTCCCTGTGAGAGTGAAAAGGTTAGGGGGGGGGAAAAATTAATAATTCTATATATATCTCTATCAAAAAAATTTGATCTTTTCCCTTCACCCCAATTAGTTACTCCTAGCATTTGTCATCACTGGATGTCTGTAAATCCAAAATGGTGAAAAGAAACAGAAGCGGATGGGGACACTAGATCGCACTTTCCAGTGAATATTCAAGGCGATCTTGCCGGACATGACATTATAGCCGGACATGACATTATAGCTCGCATGCGTAACACAGAATTCGACCTGGAAACTATCTATCCCTGTGACAAACACCAATGGACATAGTGAAGGTGGTTTTCGCTCTCCCCCCCCAACTTTAAACTTCAGGCCAAAGTGAGCGTCGGCTGGGAGACCATGGTGCGCTGTAGTCATGCCGCACTATTTGTACGGTCAGGTCTCGAGTTTAGGCCATCTACAAGCATGCAACAGAAACATGCGCAAGGTAACTGGCTGCAAAAGCATGAAGGCTTTGGGAAAGAAAGAGCGCTACACAGAGAGGTAAGCTAGAATAAACATGGCGGCAAACTGCTTAAGAGGTTAACAGACGAACGTTCGTTCCAGTGATATTTTTCGTGCACTCAGAAGAACATACGTTGATCAGGAAAAAGGGTGTTTTGGGCTAAAAAGAACCAAGTCTTAAGCAGTTTTCAGGCAGAAAGCAAGAGGTTTTATTTTTGTACAGCTTATAAAGCAGAAAGGGTTACGTAACCTAGCCGCTAAGAGTTAGAAAAGGCCAGAAAGTCAAGAAAGTGACAGTATGTATTCCCAAAGCCTTCAGGCGCCAGATGCCTTTAGGTTGCTCTATATCAACTATGAACAGTAAGGTAGGCACAGACCAAGCAGTTGGTTATACAGCTTGGCACGCAGACACCGGACGAGAGAGACTGCAGCAAGGGTTTCACGTGATCGTGTGTAATGTTCGTCCACACCTTAGTCTTCGACTTGGGGCTGCTGCCGTTCTGCCCGTCTTCGGAGGCATCGTCGGCTTTACCCGAGTTCAGCCACTTTGTCTTCTCCCGCTGCTGCTTTTGAAAACTGTGTCTGAGAGGGGAACACGTGCCAGAGTCGCCATCGCCAAAGGAGTAACCAGTAACGCTTGCTGGGATTTCTACATCACTGTACTTTTTTACTTTGTCTCGCAGGGCAGGGCAGCGATACGGATAGCCGGTTCTGTAGCCCTGGAAAAGACACGGGAAAGAAATCAAAAGCTTAACTATGTTTAAGACATTATTTCGATATTTCATCTTATGCCGTTGCCCTTTCTCCGCAATCTCATACACCCTTCTTTTGCTCAATATTGGTGTAATGGGTGACCCACATGTGGACCCCTTACTGGAGGTGTCTAGAGGGCTACCCATTATATCCTCCGGACGAGATCGAAACGATCGTTGAGGGTTGCAGTTCCTCTCGAGCAGACGGGGCAGCTTTGGCATTTCAGTTCTGGTCACCCTTTCTGGGTGATCATGTCTGATTTGCATATGGTTCGGCCCCCTCTGTAACGGCGCCATTGTGCTAAAACCTTGCGAGACCTGAGTGGCCCCACCATAAAGGCAAACCATTAACGCCGTTACCTGCTCTCAGCGATCTCATACATCCTTGTTTTGCTCAATGATATTTAATCATAACCTTGGGATCGTAGGATAAGCTCTTAACAAAACCAATGCCAATGTGCCAATGTGCACGTCTGTATTACCTCTAGATGTACAGATATAGCATGAATATTTTTTGTTATGTAGTAACCATAACCTGATGGGAAGTTAAACTGGATTCAAAGCGCACCAACACAAAAAGAAAAAAAAAAATACATACAGTTGTGCTCATACGTTTACATACCCTGGCAGAATTCATGATTTCTTGGCCATTATTCAGAGAATATGAACGATAACACAAAAACATTTCTTTCACTCATGGTTAGTGTTTGGCTGAAGCCGTTTACCATCAATCAAGTGTCTTTACTCTTTATAAATCACAATGACAACAGAAACTCCCTAAATGAACCCGATCAAAGGTTTACACACCCCAGTTCTTTATTCCGTGTATTGCCCCCTTTAAAATCAATGACAGCTTGAAGTCTTTTGTGGTATTTGTGGATGAGGCTCTTTATCTTCCCAGATGGTAAAGCTGCCCATTCATTTTGGCAAAAAGCCTCCAGTACCTGTAAATTCTTGGGCTGTCTTGCATGATCTGCACGTTTGAGATCTCACCAGAGTGGCTCAATGATATTGAGGTCAGGAGACAGAAGACCAAACCAGAACCTTCACTTTATGCTGCTTTATCCAATGACAGGTCGACTTGGCCTTGTGTTTAGGATCATTGTCATGTTGGAATGTCCAAGTACGTCCCGTGCGCAGCTTCCGGGCTGATGAATGCAAACTTTCCTCCAGCATATTTTGACAACATACTGCATTCATCCGGCCATCAATTTTGACCAAATTTCCTGTGCCTTTTGTCGCTCACACATCCCCAAAACATCAGTGATCCACCTCTGTTTCACAGTAGGAATGGTGTACCTTTCATCATAGGCCTTGTTGACTCCTCTCCAAATGTAGTGTTTAAGGTTGTGACTAAAATGTTAAATTTTGGTCTCATCACTCCAAATGACTTTGTGCCAGAAGGTTTGTCTCTGTGCTGTTTGGCGTATTGTAAATCGGGATACTTTGTAGCATTTGCTTAGTAATAGGACCATGCATCCCATCTTTCTTATTGTGCATCTTGAAACCTCCACAACACATGTTTTCAGAGAGTCTCATTGACCTTTTATACACGCACACACAAATTACAAGCAAACAGATCACAGGTGAGGATGGTTACCTTTAATAGCCATTCAAACCGTTTGTGTCAACTTGTGTGCATGTTATGAGGCCAAAATCACCAGGGTATGTAAACTTTTGATCAGGGTCATTTGGGTGTTTCTGTTGTCATTGTGATTTATAAAGAGTAAACACACTTGATAATATAAATGGCTTCAACCAAACACTAACCAACACAAAAAGAAAAAATGTGTTATTCATATTCTCTGAATAATGGCCAAGAAATCATAAATTCTGCCACGGCATGTAAACTTATGAGCACAACTGTATAAACAAGTTTTTAATTGTAGTAGACACCTACACATCCCAGCAATTCAGAGAACTGCTTCACAGAGCTCATGTGCTACATTCCCCATATGCAGCAAGGAACTCTGGGTAGGACACGCAAATGAAGTCGCCAACTTCTCACTTTTTTGCATCCTGGGTCTGTTTTTAACACACAACCCTCCTTGCCCGTGCAATGCCATACTAGATGGCTTTTTAGCAAAGGTCAGGTTATGTAACGAGTCACAGCCACTCCTGGACAGCTGTTTTGGGCTTAGGCCATGACTCGTTGCTGTTTTACCGAAGGGCAAATACATACTCATTTAAGTCATGGTGGAGGGCAAAAAGTCATTTACACATCAAATAGCAACGAGTTACGGCCTATCTCCTGCTGAGGAGGGCATAATAAGCCCAGAACAGCTGTCCAGGAGAAGCGGTGACTCGTTGCATAACCTGACCTTTGCTAAAAAGTCATCTAGTCTGGCATTGCACTGGCAAGACAAGTGTCAAAACAGACTCCGGATTCAAAAAAGTGAGAAGTTGCGGACTGCATTTGCATGTCCTACCCAGAGTTCTTTGCTGCGTATGGGGAATGTAGCACGTGAGCTCTGTGAAGCAGTTCTCTGAATGCTGGGCTGTGTAGGATCGAGGATCTTTAAAATCCCTTTAATGACTGAGAAGGGGGTGGAACTGAATTTCTAAGAGATAGTAAAGCGCTGCGGAAACTGTTGGCGCTTTATAAATGATAATAATACTCACCAAGTTGTCCAGCATGCGCATAAGGGCTTCAAATTCCTGTTCCCCAACAAGCCATTTCGGGTGAGTTGTACCTCCATCTCCTGATGGCGACTCAGGTGAACGTGATTTCTTATATTTTCCAGGGTCAAGTAACACCAAGTTGTCTGGTCCACCGGCGCTGGCCAGAGTGCGTACCTGAGAGTGTAACATGATCATTAGCAGAAGACAACACGAAGGCTTGCAAAATAAACCATTTAGTAACCACTCGTTAGCTGTATTTGCAACTTTTAACACGTAACAGCGCCTAATGTTAAATAATACCATCCCATATACCCCCAAATGGCTGCGTTATTCCCATATACCCCCAAATGGCTGCGTCATTCCCATATACCCCCAAAAGGCTGCGTCATCCCCATATACCCCCTAAATGGCTGCGTCATCCCCATATACCCCCTAAATGGATGCGTCATCCCCATATACCCCCTAAATGGATGCGTCATCCCCATATACCCCCTAAATGGATGCGTCATCCCCATATACCCCCTAAATGGCTGCGTTATCCCCATATACCCCCTAAATGGCTGCGTTATCCCCATATACCCCCTAAATGGCTGCGTTATCCCCATATACCCCCTAAATGGCTGCGTTATCCCCATATACCCCCTAAATGGCTGCGTTATCCCCAAATACCCCCTAAATGGCAATGGCTGTGTTCTACCAATACACTGAATGGCCAAGTTAGACCTCTACCCTAAAAAAAAGATGAAGCTAGGCGTCCTTTAAGAAATGTTTTATCACACCACATACAAATGTTCTGCGCTGTGCTTCTATTCTTGATGGTGAGCAGGCTCACTGGGTTTAAGCACACCTATACTATTTGACACATTAACAAAGTGAACATAAACAACGAAGAAGGTCTGTCCCACCAATGACTACAGAGACCTTGTGCTTAAAAACTAATTAAAATACAATTGTAACCCTTGCAGGAAACATGCAGGTACATTCCACATACAGAGGTTTTATCCCAAAGGCTTCCGTCACTCCTTTGTATCAAAGTAACATTGGGTGTCCTTGTGAACATGGTTTCCAACCCAATAAACCCCTACACGCCACTATCTAGTGATAAGCAAAATACAGAAGGTGTATAAATGTCTGTAAATAATATGAGAAAAAAATACAATGAATTCTTAATAACTACTTTGTTAGTTTTCTAAGGTGAATAATCTACAACAAGCAATGTTACAAATCCAGAAAACATAATTTTGCCTCTGTAAATCAATGGTAAGACGCACCTTGAATATGCCGTGTGATTTTGGGCACCTGTCTTAAAGGATATTATAGCGCTAGAAAAAAGTGCAGAGACGGGCGACTAAATTAATAAGGGGAATGGAAGGTTTAAGGTTTTATGTGTATGAGTCATTAGACTGGAGGAGTTTAAAGGGAGTCCAGGAGAAATGGGATTATTTAAAGGAAGCATTATTGAAGGCAACAGGCAATTGCATTCGGCTTGTTAGCAAAAACAAAAAAGGGAAGAAACCACTGTGGTGCTCTGCAGAAGTGGCCAAAATAGTGAAGAACAAAAAGACAGCATTCAATAATTATAAAAAAACTCATAGGTTTGCCTATCTTCTTCACTCTACGATTAAGCAGAAAGAGGCAAAGCAATTTATAAGAGCTTCCAAAGCACACGCAGAAGAGAAAATAACTCCGTAAAAAAGGGGGACAAAACATTTTTTAGATACATAAATGAGAAAAGAAAAGTAAAACAAGGATTAGTTAGATTAAAAACAAAGGAAGGAAGGTATGTAGAAGAGGATAAAAGTCTTGACTGCCTCAATGAATATTTTTGTTCAGTCTTTGCAGAAGAAAAGGAAAGGGACCTCAGGAGGAAACAATAAGAGACATTTACATATGAGTTTACAGAGGAGGAGGTTCTACAGCAGCTGTCTAAAGTAGGGATGCACAGATACCACTTTTTTAAGACCGAGTACGAGTACCGATACTTTTGTTCAAATACTCACCGACACAGAGTACCAATACTTTTATGTCATGTGACCACTTTCCAATAAGAACAGACCTCATAAAAATGCCCCCAGGTCATGGATACTGCCCCAGCTCGTGGATAATGTCCCCCAGCTCGTGGATACTGCCCCCCCCAGCTCACCTGGCACTCTCCGCTCATACTTACCTTCCTTTAGCGACGCCGGGAAAGTCTTCGCGCGCGCGCTCCTTGGAAAGACCCCAGCCGCGACCACGTGGGACCATGTGATCGCGGCTGGGTTCCGTCCAACAAGCGCACGCGTGGAAACTTTCCCGGCGTCGCTCAGGAAGGTAAGTATGAGCGGAGAGCAGCTGCAGGGCCTGTCCGAATGCTCTATCGGCATTCGGACCGGCCCTGCAGCTGCTCTCCTCACTTTGTTTATACTTACCTTCCTGAGCGACGCCGGGAAAGTTTCCGCGCGTGCGCTCGTAGGAAGGACCCCAGCCGCGATCACATGGTCCCATGTGGTTGCGGCTGGGGTCCTTCCAAGGAGCGCGCGTGCGCACACACACGAAGACTTTCCCGGCGTCGCTAAAGGAAGGCAAGTATAAACACAGTGAGCAGCTGCAGGGCCTGTCCGAATGCCGATAGAGCATTCGGATAGCCGCCCCAGTCCCTAGGATGCCGGCAAGCCGGCTTCCGGTATCGGAAAAAAAATATCAGGAGTACTGCACGAGTACCAAGTACTCCTGCAGTACCCGGTATCGGCACCGATATCGGTATCGGTGCAACCCTAGTCTAAAGTAAAGACAAATAAGTCAATGGGGCCTGATGGGATCCACCCTAAATTATTAAAAGAGCTCAGTGATGTAATAGCAAAACCGTTAACAGATTTATTTAACCAATCCTTGCTAACGGGAGTCGTCCCAGAAGACTGGAAATTAGCAAATGTTGTGCCCATTTACAAGAAGGGTAGTAGGGAGGAATCGGGGAACTATAGGCCAGTTAGTCTTACTTCAGTAGTGGGGAAATTAATGGAAACCATGTTAAAGGAAAGGATTGTTGAACATCTAAAAACACATAGATTACAGGATCAGAAACAACATGGGTTTACCTCAGGGAGATCATGCCAAACTAATCTTATTGATTGGGTAACAAAAATAATAGACACAGGAGGTGCAGTAGACATTGCTTATTTAGATTTCAGTAAGGCTTTTGATACTGTTCCGCATAGAAGGCTTATCAATAAATTGCAATCTTTGAGCTTGGATTCCAATATTGTTGAATGGATTAGGCAGTGGCTGAGTGACAGGCAACAGAGGATTGTGGTAAATGGAGTTTATTCGGGGCAAGGTCCTACAGACACAGAATATTAAGGGTTATAATATTTAATATGTGGATCAAAGCTTCTTGATCCAGGGAGAAATCTGACGCCATTCTGAAGTCAAGAAGGAATTTTTTTCCCAGTGTGTTGCATATTGGCGAGTATTTCAGACTGGGTTTTTCCCCTTTTGGAGCAACAGCAGTAGGTAATGTGTGAAAAGCTGAACCTGATGGACGCATGTCTTCAGCCTATGTAACTATGCAAGATAGAGGAATTGGTTGCACGTATTTTAAACTACGTAACTTAATGACCAGGATCTAGTTTGATCATTTCTGGAGCTGCTAGCGCATTTTCTGTACAGGAGGTGACATATTTTGTTATTAATAACTCATGGACATGGAATTATTCAGAGCGCTGCTTTGAATTGTATACTAGCAAAATAAAACGTCCCTTAACATTACAATGCCACCAATACATTTTAGGCCAAGGTCAGACGAGCGCACTATGTGTGCCCGTACTGACATGCACCATCGCAGCGTTGTGACGCTTCAACGGGGACAGCCACACGCTGTAGTGTGCGGATGGATTGCAGGCGCTACAGTGGGCATGCTGCAGACCTAACCCATTGAAGCTCTACGAACACGCGTTCGACGGGGCTGCAAAGCGCAGTCCTCCATCGGAGGATCGAAACCTTGCAGCGCTAGGCGCACTAACTGCGCTCAGCGAGGTGGCCAGACAGGAGTCATTGTGGAACGAACGTCCACTCTCGCGGACATTCCTTCTGCTCTGAAAATGCTCGTCTGACCCCGGCCTTAAAGCGACAACACAGAAAGCTCAATCTCTGCAGACCTGCCAGGAACATGGATGGAAGGTATCTGGGGGGAAAAATTTAATTTCAACAGAGATTATAAAAAAATAAAACTTTAATTCTCCAAAACGGCAGGAAATCCAAGTTTTAAAATTTTCTAATTCCTAGATTCCTTAAATCCTTCTTCAGCCTCAAATTCAGACAAAAGCTCATAATTACCTGAATCTCGCAGGCAGACATGAGATTGTGTATATAATAAAAAGCTTCTTCAACGGTTTCTCCCATGGTCACCAAGCCATGATTTCTGAGAATAAGCACCTAGGGATAGAAAAGTATAAATAAGGATGAATCCACGGATACAGAATAAAAGAAACAATCGTCTAAGTTAATGGGAAAGATACACACTTTGCTTTTAGGTCCCAAGTTTTTCTGAATTAATACTTTTTCTTCTTCATCCACGAGTATGCCATGGTAGTCATGATAGGCCACTTCTCCCAGGGACAAGGCTTCTGGAGACAGAGGCAGTAAGCCGCATTTCATAGCCGAGACCTATATGAGTGGATGGGAAGAAAAAAACGTGCATTACGCAATTAAAGCGTTATAGAAAGGCAAAGAAAAAGAGCAACCGCAAACTTATTTAATTTAAGGCAATTAATTGCCTGAAACAGTTTTCTTCTACATCAAAGAGCAGTTATGAAAGGTTGCTTGTCTTTGATCTTTTCGGGGCAGTGATATCTCCAGAATCACCTGGCGTGAGGGACAAGATGATATGCACCCAAAATGTAAGTGAATTAAACTGGTCTAGTCCTCTCCGGTATAACTAATGCTACAAGTGTTTTAAGTCAACAAATCCCATGATGCTCAGCCACTATGCATCATAGGAAAGCAATGCAGTTTTTCCAAAGGCTAGGATCGCCATCAGGGGGTACAAGGAGTCTTGTAAAGGGGCTTGGTGGCTCTAGGGAGCCCCTGTCAAACCTAGTGTCATTTTAACAAGCTGCTGCCGGATGCTCAAGCCCCCTGGAGCAACTAGGCCCCTGCAGTTTACTGTTAATTCCCTGGTGGTATGGTGGGACAAGACTGCAATCAGTGAGAGTCACAGCTCCTGGCACCGCAAGAGCACAGCCATGAAAGAGGTGCCGTCATGTATGGGGCATGCAGAGCCAGGCAAGGGGGGGGGGGGGGAGAAAGTATGAGCCATGGGTCACTTCGTGAACTCGCTGAATGCTTACATGAGACCAAAGTTGGGTACGTTATTGGCGAATGACAGAACTCTGTGTGAGTGGCTGGGTTTCAGGAGGAAGTCATGTGTAAACTGAGCTGCAACTGTATGCTCCAGCTGGCGGAGTCCAGAGACTGGGACTCACTGTACATGTACAGCACAGGCTGACACTGCCAGGACTCCGTTTGAGACACTGTCCACCTCTCCAGTTGGAGGACGACCAGGCTCCACTGCATGAAAAGAAAACCACAAAATTGATCCCACCTGGGACCACTCGATGGTGCCAAACCCACACTCCCTAAGGGGCTAACCCTCCTAAATACAAAAAACCAAGAACAACCATATAGTAATCAATACAAAAATTGCATGGATTGCTAATAGAGGGGATGTGGGTCCCCAATAATACACAATTTATTGCGGGTGTAAATAACCAAATAGACATCAAAGTATCAAATTACCCACGCCATCTTGTGCATAGACTCATTATTCCCAAAGGAAACCACAAAAAAAGAAAAACAGAAAAAAAAGACAGGGGGATTTGATGGCACCCCAAAGAGTTAAAAACATAAACATCAGGACACACTCAATGCGTTTCGCCTGCGTGGCAGGCTTTTTCCAGAGCCTTAGAAACCATTATTTTGGTTTCTAAGAGTCTCCACCTATCATTACGCGGTGTGAATTATATTCTTTCCACATACAATATACTCCAATTTGTGTGGTTTTTTTAGCATGTGTATTTATGGATTTGATTATTTACACCCGCAATAAATTGTGTATTATTGGGGACACACATCCCCTCTAATAGCAAGCCATGCAATTTTTGTATTGATTACTATATGGTTGTTCTTGGTTTCTTCCACTGCATGAAACCCTACATTCAAAACTCTGTACCTATCAATATATTAGAACACATCAGAAGGTCTCTGCACAGCACCCTAAAATTCCTCCATATAGCCTGTCTAAAATGTTATAATAGACACACACACACTATAAAACATGCATGAGGGCATATGGAGAGGAGGAGAGGGCCCTGACCAAGTTCTGTAAGAGGTCCGAGACATTGAATACAAATATCGAATGTTTATTAAAATTCTAAATTTCTGTTAAATAATAGTAAAATTAAACGCTTTTGGATGGCCGCCCAGACTGACTTGTTCTACGCAGTATTTAATTATCTAACCTCAGACAATCCAAGGAAAGGGGAGGAAGGGAGACCCCCTCCACACTAAATCAGGGTTATTCAGAGAGGTGAAAAGCAGGAGAATGACTGGAGAAATTAAGATTCTAGGTCAAAATAGCCAAACCAGGAAAATTCTCCCATTTAGCTCACTTTCCAAATCGGCTATTTTGACCTATAATTTTCACTTCTCCAGTGCTTTTCACCTCTCTCTGAATAACCCTGTAAGACACTGTAGAACTACCAGCTCGCCCCAGGATACTCACGGCAGCCCCAGCAGGAGTGTGTATATGCACAATACATTTCACGTCAGGTCTTGCAGCATAAATGGCAGAGTGCAAAGTGAATCCAGCTTTATTGACTCCCAGGTTGGTGCTGCCACGATCAATCATATCGCCTTGAAGATTGACCTTAACCTGGAGGGGGGAGAGGAGATTTTATTTTAAATTTAACAGTGAAAAGGGGAGAAGCAAAAAACAAGCAGCATCTACAAATCTACATGTCTTCTGCTGGACAAAGTGTAAAGAAATCTGAATTGAAGTGACTTTTTCCTGCAGTAAAATATTACTGGTGAATCTGACCAAGTGACAGAAGACGTACGGGATCAAATGACACAATGAGCCAGGTTTGCAGATTATGAAACGCTAAAGTCTTACGTTGATTGTTGGTACATCCATAGTTTATATACCCCCAAGCCTTCTTGGACTTTCTACCAGCATCGACCATTGTTATCACAAGGCTGTTCAATAATATTCTATATTTACTATTACACCCCCCCCCCAACCATAGAATCACACCTTCTAGTGCTTTGTATTGAATGTCAGACCTATAATTGCGCGTGTATGAGATAAAGTAGCCGTGCAGAGCTATTGCAGGAGATAAAGAACTCACCAAACTTGATGCCGTAACTTCACTGTAAAGGAGTCCAAAGGGAACGATGAGGAAGTGCTCTTGTTCTGAACTCACTCTGACCTGTGAAGACAAAACCAGAACTTTGTGGCTTCATTCACACCACAAAAAACACAGAAAACTGGTAACAAAACACTGATAGCATGCACGACTTCAGAGAGTTAACGTTTGAGGATGCAGAGTATACGAATACAAGTGAGCTTGAGTGCAACAGTTTCTAGTGCAGTTATTAAAATAGTCTGCTTCAGAAAGGGTTTGTGAGAATATACACCCCCCCCCCTTGCAGACATCAATGTACACACACAAAGACAGATACTCACTGTAATATGATTGTAGATCAACTGGGACCATCCAAACAGGTCAGCTAATCTATAAAATGCTGCTAGTTTACAGCGGAGCAGCTTCTCTCCCTTTTCGTAGGCAATTGAATCAGATCCTCTTAGGTCGTTTACAGGAGTTACCATTCCGAGGCCTAAGAATAATAAATATATATATCATAATAATTAAAGTGAAAAAAATACAAAAAAGGAGAAGCTCTGCTCTCACGGAGTGACAGAAACCCCATTCACTTACTGAGGTTTAAAGCAGCCATTCCCCCTTGAGGTGCTGATGGATAAACGCTCGGTACGCTAGTGGTCATGAAGTCTGCTATTTGCTGTAACGCCAGTAAGCCGGTGGGGTTCTTGCCTTTTTTAAGTTGGTCCTGAATCATGGTTTCCAGCTCGTCGCAGAATGCCTAAAATAAATATTGCGTGCGATTAAATCAAACAGTGGTTAAAAAGTTGAAGTATTTAATGTGGTCTGATTATTTTAAAATGGTCAAACAACAAACAGGCTGTACTAATATCAGAAACCTAGATTACAAAAATGAATAAAACGACGAACAGTTTATGACCCCCCCCCCAAGTCTTATAACCGGGACGAGACAGAAAAAAAATAAAATATTGATCAAGGTGACAATTTCCAGTCAAGGTAATGCAGACGGCACGTGTGGATGTGAAATCTAAAAAGTGTTACTGTATGTGTCAGCGCTATGGAACTTATTTATAAAGGATTTTACCAGGAAGGATAAATTGAGATTTTTCTCGTTTTCAAGTATGTCCTGGGTTCAAGAACTTGTTGGTGCTTTATAAATACTAGTAACTATGTATTACTACATTACATTTTGGTCTCCACGGCATTACTGTAACATAACACATACATTTTCAATTCGAATAAGTGGCAGTAACCTTTGCCCTCCAGATGTTTTGGAACTACATTTCCCATGAGTCTCCACAAGCCTAGTGAGTGGCCGAGCATCATGGGAGATGTGGTTTCAAAATAACTGTAGGGTCAAGGTTGCTGAACCCAAATATACAAAAGATACCTAAAAAGGAACTTGACAAAACCAACAAACGGCCTCATAGAATGCAACAGATGTCTGGGGAATCATGGGAGTTGTAGTTCAGAAACATTGGGGGAGGGGTCCAGATTGAGATCTTCGTTTTAGCTCCTGTGTTTTCTAACTGGCAACTAAGTCTGATATGAAATTTGTTGAGTACAGCCCTAACGTATAAATTACCACATATTTCAGGAATCTTGCATGTGAAGGAGGGAGGCAGAGCGGCCGCCTCCTTTCTGCAGGAGAACGAGGCAGCCACTAAATGCTTATGCCGGCTATTGAATACGGAGTTGTGATTGAGGGGCAGCTGCATACACTACAACTCCAGAAACTTACTACATTGTATAACTCATTCTGTCGCTTTGTGATACAATGTAACTACATGACCCACCATTGTGACATGTTAAAAGAACTAAACTGGCCGTCGTTGGAATCCAGACGCACTCTTCACCTTTCCAACCTGTTGTTTAAGAGCTTTTCTGGGAAGCTGCCACCCTACCTGAATAGGCTGCTTCCCCCAGCACCTCCCTCATCCTATAACCTCCGATCCAGGACCTGCACCTTACTTGCAATACCACAATACAAAAAGAAAGTGGCTCGATCCTCATTTTCCTACAGAGCACCACAATTATGGAATAACCTCCCAGACGCCATCAAATTTTCCCCCAGTCTAAAGTCACTCAAGAGCTCTCTATTAACATATCTCAGTACAGAATGCACCTGTAAACATGTAACATAAGGACTATATACAGAATGCACCTGTAAACATGTAACATAGTGACTATATACAGAATGCACCTGTAAACATGTAACATAGTGACTTTATTTCCTACATATTTATTTTTCTGTTAATCTGTATATTTGTGTTGTCTTTTTAATATCTTGCATTGTATTACTTTGTATTTCTGTAACTGTAACACTTCAATGTTCTTCAACCCAGGACATACTTGAAAACGAGAGAAATCTCAATGTATCCTTCCTGGTAAAATCCTTTATAAATAAATAAAATTAGTGTGTAGCATTATTATTTATTTATTAATAAAGGATTTTACCAGGAAGGATACATTGAGATTTCTCTCGTTTTCAAGTATGTCCTGGGTTCAAGAACATTGAAATTTTTACTGCAATACAAAAGTAATAAATGCAAGATATATAAAAAAAAAATAAAAAAAAAAAAAAATAGCACAAATATACAGATTAACAGAAAATAAATATTGTCACAAACAGGGTTATTCAGAGAGTGTGAAAAGCAGGAGAATGACTGGAGAATGAAAAATTCTAGGTCAAAATAGCCAATTTGGAAAGTGAGATGACGGAGAATTTTTCTGGTCTGGCTATTTTGAC
The DNA here is from genome assembly GCA_009667805.1 of Leptobrachium leishanense. NCBI lineage: Eukaryota > Metazoa > Chordata > Amphibia > Anura > Megophryidae > Leptobrachium > Leptobrachium leishanense. The sequence continues at coordinate 510,102,628 of CM019063.1, read as the reverse complement.
CTAGAATTTTTCATTCTCCTGCTTTTCACGCTCTCTGAATAACCCTATATGTTACATGTTTACAGGTGCATTCTGTATATAGTCACTGTGTTACATGTTTACAGGTGCATTCTGTATATAGTCACTGTGTTACATGTTTACAGGTGCATTCTGTATATAGTCACTATGTTACATGTTTACAGGTGCATTCTGTATATAGTCACTGTGTTACATGTTTACAGGCGCATTCTGTATATAGTCACTGTGTTACATGTTTACAGCTGCATTCTGTATATAGTCACTATGTTACATGTTTACAGGTGCATTCTGTATATAGTCACTATGTTACATGTTTACAGGTGCATTCTGTATATAGAAAAATGGGGGTGTCTGTGGAGGCGCTAATTTATGTGTCTGATATTTGGGGTTGCAGCCTACAAGGTGTTGCACATAACGTAAACAATAGAAGGGGGGTCCTAGTGGCGCAGTGGTGATTCTATGTATCTATTGAACCCTGGCCTTAAAGGCCCTTCAGGTGCTTGTTCGGTAACCTAAAATTATATGTGTTACTAGTAACCAGTTGGTCTCAAAGAGACGTGCAAATAGCAATATCTGTGCAAATAACAAATAATTGTGCAAATTCACAATACGTGGTAATTGCGGTTCTAGAAAGAACCTTAAAACATGCAGCAACTGCAGAGAAAAGTGCGTGTGACAATCAAAATATTGTGCAAATTCACAATGCGTAGTATTTACGGTTCTAGAAAAAAAAACTTTGAACCATGCAGCAACTGCAGAGAAAAGTGCGTGTGCTTAATACAGCTTATCCATAGAGTGTACACATGGGTTATGCGCTAATTCGCAAAATGCTAATAGTTCTCTGAGTCGAGAGAGCAGAAAGTCAATAAGTCCTAGATCACAACAAAGTGCACGTGCAAATGTGCAAAATGTAAATAAATCAAAGTCTTGTGATCACAAGTAGTTACATAGCGTATGAGCCATGTTGTCGAGATGGAAGGTCCACTTCTCCTGCTCCTCTCCTCAGTGAATCGTTCATGAAAAGAAGAAGTAAAAAACCACACAATAGTGCAGACCGTTTCGTAGGTTTCAGATGGGGAAAAAAGGGGGGGGAATCTCACTCACAGATTAGAGCCTAGTGAATCCCTGGCTCTGGGTTGAAGCGCCTCACACCAGATATAGGGTGGCGTATCCCTTCTTTATCCTCCAGTTGGCCTCAAATAAAATACAGGTAGAGAGACGGCGCTCCCATAGCGTAACTCAGTAAAAGACAATGCCAGTCAAATAATGACTTATCAGTTTCACTCACCAATGGTGGAGCCTCGGTTGTCTCAGGCTCAGCGTGTAAGCATATGGTACCCCTTAATTCGGTGTGTACCTCACCTCTCTCTCCTGGAACACCTTCCGCTTCCCGCTTCTGTGCTCGTACTCAGCCAAAAAATGGTTGGGGGAGGAAGGAGGGGGAAGGGGAGGATAAGGGAGTGTGAGGATATGTGTGATGCACCCCTCAGTCTGGAGGGTCTATCGCTTTAGATACTGAGAAACTGGGGTAAAAACAAAGATTTATTTTTCAATACATAATGGTTAAAATGGGGGGGGGGGGTCACTGAACGCGTTTCGGCACTTGACCTGTGCCTTGTTCAAGCAGTGTGGTATCTGTGATAGGGGAAGAGTGCAATTGCTCGTCTCCTTTTTATGATAAAGAGTTATTAGGTTCACCTGAATCAAAGTCTCTACAATTAGTTTTATACTTCCGGTTTTGCGGTCATGTGACTGTCATCGCGTCATCGGTATGCGTCGCGGCCATCTTGCTTTTGCGTTCCAGCGTGGAAGTTCCGCATTGTCGCTCGGTTTTCATCTACTAACGTTCGTTTAGCTGTATCTAAGACCTCATAATGAAGCACACCCATTCCTTAATCCCCTCTACGAAACTGGAAATAGGCCACCAATAAATTATATTACACGTGCGTAAACTGAAGAATGTATGTCTTGATATATGGGTGTTTCATTTTAATGCCTATACACAGCTGTATGCACTTTAAAACATGCACTTTATTAGATGTTGTCATTTAAGCCCCCAAAGGGCTCACTGGTGAGCAGGCAACCCCACACCAGGGGCACTGCCTCCATTGATGGTATTGATCCGCAACCGGTTTAGCCATAAACGAACGTTAGTAGATGAAAACCGAGCGAAAATGCAGAACTTCCACGCTGGAACGCAAAAGCAAGATGGCCGCGATGCATACCAAATGCGGAACTTCCACGCTGGAACGCAAAAGCAAGATGGCCGCGATGCATACCAAATGCGGAACTTCCACGCTGGAACGCAAAAGCAAGATGGCCACGACGCATACCGATGACACGATGACAGTCACATGACCGCATTCACCACAAAACCGGAAGTATACATCTAATTGTAGAGACTTTGATTCAGGTGAACCTAATAACTCTTTATCATAAAAGGAGACGAGCAATTGCACTCTTCCCCTATCACAGATACCACACTGCTTGAAGAAGGCACAGGTCAAGTGCCGAAACGCGTTCAGTGACCCCCCCCCCCCATTTTAACCATTATGTATTGAGAAATAAATCTTTGTTTTTACCCCAGTTTCTCAGTATCTAAAGCGATAGACCCTCCAGACTGAGGGGTGCATCACACATATCCTCACACTCCCTTATCCTCCCCTTCCCCCTCCTTCCTCCCCCAACCATTTTTTGGCCGAGTACGAGCACAGAAGCGGGAAGCGGAAGGTGTTCCAGGAGAGAGAGGTGAGGTACACACCGAATTAAGGGGTACCATATGCTTACACGCTGAGCCTGAGACAACCGAGGCTCCACCATTGGTGAGTGAAACTGATAAGTCATTATTTGACTGGCATTGTCTTTTACTGAGTTACGCTATGGGAGCGCCGTCTCTCTACCTGTATTTTATTTGAGGCCAACTGGAGGATAAAGAAGGGATACGCCACCCTATATCTGGTGTGAGGCGCTTCAACCCAGAGCCAGGGATTCACTAGGCTCTAATCTGTGAGTGAGATTCCCCGCCCTATTTTCCCCATCTGAAACATACGAAACGGTCTGCACTATTGTGTGTTGTTTTTTTTCTTCTTTTCCTTTTCATGAACGATTCACTGAGGAGAGGAGCAGGAGAAGTGGACCTTCCATCTCGACAACATGGCTCATACGCTATGTAACTACTTGTGATCACAAGACTTTGATTTATTTACATTTTGCACATTTGCACGTGCACTTTGTTGTGATCTAGGACTTAGAGAACTATTAGCATTTTGCGAATTAGCGCATAACCCGTGTGTACACTCTATGGATAAGCCGTATTAAGCACACGCACTTTTCTCTGCAGTTGCTGCATGGTTCAAAGTTTTTTTTCTAGAACCGTAAATACTACGCATTGTGAATTTGCACAATATTTTGATTGTCACACGCACTTTTCTCTGCAGTTGCTGCATGTTTTAAGGTTCTTTCTAGAACCGCAATTACCACGTATTGTGAATTTGCACAATTATTTGTTATTTGCACAGATATTGCTATTTGCACGTCTCTTTGAGACCAACTGGTTACTAGTAACACATATAATTTTAGGTTACCGAACAAGCACCTGAAGGGCCTTTAAGGCCAGGGTTCAATAGATACATAGAATCACCACTGCATTCTGTATATAGTCACTATGTTACATGTTTACAGGTGCATTCTGTATATAGTCACTATGTTACACGTTTACAGGTGCATTCTGTATATATTCACTATGTTACACGTTTACAGGTGCATTCTGTATATAGGTCACTATGTTACATGTTTACAGGTGCACCCTGTATATAGTCACTATGTTACATGTGCATTCTGTATATAGTCACTATGTTACAGGTTTACAGATGCATTCTGTATATAGGTCACTATGTTACATGTTTACAGGTGCATTCTGTATTGAGGTATATTAATAGGGAGCTATTCATGCAACTAGATGAAACACGAAAACGTTTCCATCTCATGTGCTTATTTTCATCTGTTAAAGTGAGAACAAACAACTCAAAATTTACAAATAAACATTTCTGACATTTTCAAAACAATCAGTTCCCAATATAGGACCCTTTTCAATAACAATCATAAGCCGTCCATCCATGGAGTCTGTCAGTTTGACTTGTTGACGATCAGTGTTTTGTGCGGAAGCACCCACAGCCTCCCAGACACTGCTCAGAGAGGTGACGGTTTTCCTTCACTGTAAATCTATGGTTTAAGAAGGCCCTCAAGTTCGCATTAGAGTTTAGGTCAGATGAGGAAGAGGTCCATGTCATTACCCTTTCATCTTTAAGGCCTTTCCTGGCTCAATGCATACGATGGAACATTGTCTGCATACGTATCATTGTCTTCTTGAAAGATGCAGACTTTACCTCTACCACAGCTTGAAGAAAACGTCTTCTAAAAACGGGCAGTCGGCTTGGGAGTTGATTTTGAGTCCATCTTCAACCCAAAAAAGGTCTGACTAGCTGATCTTTAATAATACCAGCACATACCTGCACCCCCACCTCCACCATGATGGCGTCTGAGACGAAGTGGAGCTCTGTGCCCGTTACCGATCCAGCCATGAGCCCATCCATCTGGTCCATCAAGAGTCACTCTTATCAGTCCATAAAACCTTTGAAAACTCAGTCTTCGGATATATGTCTTGGCCCAGTCTTGACATTTCATCGTATGTGTCTTGTTCAGTGGTGGTCGGGTTTCAGCCTGCCTTACCTTGGCCGTGTCGGTGCACTGAACACCTTGTACTTCTGGCCACTCCAGGCAGGTTGTAGTTCTGGAATATGACAGCACTGGAGGGTAACGGGTTCCTGGTAGCTTCACGTTTGCCATTTAATTTGAGTCTTTTTCTCAACACGTTTCTTGCGACTGTCTATTTCCAAAAAAAAAAAAAGTTTGCTGGTTCTGTGATCGCGCGCCACAATATCTCAGCAATTTTAAGAGCGCTGCACCCCTCTGAAAGACACTGACTTTTCAAAGTCCGTTAAATCTCTTTTTTGGCTCATTTTGCCTGAGAAAAAGAAGCTGCCTAATAATTATGCACACCTTGATATTGGGTGTTGATCTTCTAAGTCCACACTCTCATTACACAAATACACATCACCTGAGACGCTTAAATCCAACAAGCATTCAACTTTATTCAGCTTGGGTTTGGACAATATGCATAAAAAGGATGATTTGATCAAAATACTCACTTGCCTAATAATTGTGCACGCAGTGTATAAAAGGTGTGTGGGGTGGGGTGGTCCACCTTCACCCAATCCACTTCCCTAGCTGGCCTAACCAAGAATACAACCCAACCCCAGTGGAGTCTTTTACTCCATCGCCATATGACAGACTGCATATCATGCTCTGGGTCGCATGGATCTAACGCGACTTTAAAAGGTGATTTTATTGGGACGGGCGTAGCTTTTTTTGTATTTGAATGGACTTTTTATTGCTTGCATTTCCTGTTTTATTCATGATCATTGTTAAGAGCCCTCTTTTTCCACATCCTGCCGCACTGTCAATTTATTAGCATTCTCTGACCTCTCCTTTACCGTTTACAAACCGTATTAAAAAAAGAGGAACAAACTCTTAAATAGGATAAAAAAATATTGCATTCTTCCCTGCCCTGAAATAGGACGGTACTCCCCGCCCCCCCCCCCGTTCAGACCAGAGTTCCCCCATTAACTGGAAGGAGTCAATTCATTGGATTATAAAATTGCTTGGATTATAAAAAGTGGAAAAATAGTGATCTCATAGAACGTGTTGCTGAAAGGAAGCGGGTCTCTAAACCTTTCCTGAATAGATACCAGATCAAAAATTAAAGGGGCATGACCTAAAAAGGTGGTAATCCCAGGGACACGGTTTAGCTTTAAATAACTAATGGCAATGTACTGGCGGCACAGGTCATACCGCGCCGAGAGACATCCCTCTGAGGTGTCGGCATAGCCTCTTGTCCTTGCGGTCACACTGTAACGAGGTTTTTGTTCCCAGTTATTTATAAAGGATTTTACCAGGAAAGGATACATTGAGATTTCTCTCGTTTTCAAGTATGTCCTGGGTGTTCTCGGCGTGCAGGCGTACATTGACCCCGATGGACTGTGCATAGATATGTACATTACTAGCGAATCTGATGGCAGACGGCTCACTGACAAGTCCTTGAAGACTTGAGGTGAAACAAGCAATGAACTGACAGGGATTTGCATACTTTAGGGCAGGGGTCAGCAAACTTGGCTCCCTGATGTTTTGGGAACTACATCTCCCATGATGCTCAGTCACCCATAAGCCTGACTGAGCCATGTGGGAAATGTAGTTCCCAAAACATCAGGGAGCCAAGTTTGCTGACCCCCTGCTTTAGGGTGATATTAGGTCAGCTGCAAGAATAAACATTGGGAGAAAGCCTTTTTTTGTAAAACCCATTTTAGATTAAAATTTGCAAATTCACATCTCCGCGAAAACCTCTTCAGAGGGACACTGGAGCTCACCAAAAATAATACAAAAACAATCATCTTCAAACTACCCCACCCCACCACCCAGATGTTGAACTACAGCTCCCATGACGCGCTGTCAGTCTATTGCATTTATACACTTCTGAGAACTGTAGTTCAGCAACATCTGGGGAGGGGCCAGGGTTTGGAGAGGAAAAGATAAAAGGGTTAAACCAATTCGGGTTTTTCTTCTAATAACCTTGACTTACACCCCCCCCCCTTCACAAAATGGAAGAAAAACAAACCCTAGCAGTATTATTCAGAGAGAGGTGACACTCAGGAGAATGACTGGAGATGTGAAAATTCTAGGTCAAACTAGCCAAACCAAAAAAAATCTCCCATTTACTTCACTTTCCAAATTAGCTATTTGGTCTAGATTGTTCATTCTCCAGTCAGTCTCCAGCTTTCCACCTCTCTCTGAATAACCCTGTATGTTTCCATTGTGCGCTACACGTCTCTCAGCTCTTCCAGCATATTGAATATAGCTACAAGAAGACGGGTGGCTGTTCCATGTAAGTAGAATACAAGGTACCCGGGGCACGCCTAATTCTGTTCAGTCAAGCGCTTAGGATGTAAGCGGTGACAAGGTTCAGGCCTGTCCCATGACGGGTGGCGTGTGCGCTCAGCCAGTTAAAAGCTGTACAAGCCGGTTGACTAAATACTTCTAATACAACACATTTGTATTCCCCATCTACTTTAAAGTGATGATACTGTCCCCCACCCCTAATACCAAGCTCTGCTCATCCTGAACCAGACACTAGAAGAAGATAACAAAAACAGACACCGATATCTCTTGCTCATAAGAGTGCAGGCTCCTTCCACAGCATTGCCCTCTCAACCACATGTCCCCTTCCATCTAGGTCAGGGGTCAGCAACCTTGGCCCTTTTGGAACTACATCTCCCATGATGCTCAGCCACTCATGTTTGCAGAGCCTCATGGGAGATGTAATTTCAAAACATTAGGATGGGTGGGCCTAATGTTGTTGACCTCTGATCTTTGTCTTTCCCTGAATTATAATCCCTGTGTTGTGTAAAATGTTGGGTAATACAAGGATTAATGGTAAGCAGCTTTCAGACTGGCTGATCGGACAAAGCCCTTACTTGCATTTGCTCCTCCGCACAGACATCACTAACACGCTATAAGACGAGATACCTGAGGAAGGCCATGGAACGATGGAGAATATATAGAAAGGTCAATGCCACGCGGCTTGGGGAGAAAGGCTGACAGCGTTTCCCACAAGAAGGAAGAGGACCCTTGACTCAGAAAAACTGCAACCTCTATACCCATGCTTATTGATGACTAGACACTCACTGGGCTCTGGAGGATCATGGAGACCCTTTTCTTCTGCTCCATCATGTTGAAGTCCTGGCGGAGGTCTGGTGCCATGTTCCTCTCCCGCAGGTACTCTGGGTTGTTCTCATCTATCCGGTCAAAGTACTTCTCCTTGTGAGGAGCATTGGTTGGGGGTGGTGAGGTCACCACCCCGGCACTTGAATCACCATTCATCGCGCTCCCTTATGCTGCCCTGCAAGGACAGAAGAGGAAAAAAGGTCAGCTTTCTTTCAAGTACAAAAGCAGCAACAGAATTTGTCTCAAAAATTCCCCCTGCACTTTAAGTGGGCATGGGGGACACGAAAACCCCCAGCCCTACATCAAGACACTGTGCACAAGACACAACCCCACCAGCGAGGCACGTGAGGAATGTATCCACAGGACATACCAATGTGATACACACGAAGGTCATTACAATCTTGTTTAAACCAATTTAACCAGCTCTCCTCCCCCCCCCCCGTGTGAATCCCATGTGATGGACTATAAAACAGGCCGCGAGAAGCCAATGTTTTCATTATCACGGCAGACACCTAAAGAGAAGGTGGAACGCGTCCACGCACAGCACAGACACCTAGAGAGAAGGTGGAACGTGTCCACGCACACAGCACAGACACCTAGAGAGAAGGTGGAACGTGTCCACGCACAGCGCAGACAACTAGAGAGAAGGTGGAACGTGTCCACGCACAGCACAGACACCTAGAGAGAAGGTGGAACGTGTCCACGCACAGCACAGACACCTAGAGAGAAGGTGGAACGCGTCCACGCACAGCGCAGACAACTAGAGAGAAGGTGGAACGTGCCCACGCACAGCACAGACACCTACAGAGAAGGTGGAACGCGTCCATACACAGCGCAGACATGGAGGAACGCTCTGTACATGTCAGAAAAAGCCCAGACTCTGATCTCCACATCCCAAATCCTATGTTTTTTCCCCAATATGCATACAATTAAGCTGTCATTATGACTGACTGTTCTATTTGTAGGCTCCAGGAACAACCCCTTTACATAATGTGCCGTTACAGTCCATGGGGAGAAGCAGGGATGCGTATGATTATTAACGGATTGCATAATGCTACTAGGAGGTGCAAAATGATACACCAGAGTCACAACGATACTTTAAAAACACTCAGGTGTAAGTCTTTATTGAGCCCCTTTAAAAGCGTTACTGCAGCCACCATCTGCTGGATTTAAACAGCCACTGCTGCACAACCAGAGAGAGATATAGCGTTCCCCACCACATTTTATCTGTAGGCGCTGAGCATTGTGTTACAACTGAAGGACTGCTACAGAAATAATGAACTAGAAACACCGAGCAGTACTGGCGTGTTTAAAGAGAAGCTATATTGTGATGGCAATAAGAATAACTGTCAGCAAACCCAGTGAGAAACTGAAAAATAACAATATTTAACAACATACGGATATATAAAAAGGTAGAGAAAACAACCACAACGCCGCGCAAAGAAAAGAGAAAACGTCACGCTGAACTCCAAGTCTAAGGCTGGGGTCAGACCAGCGCACTTTTAACGTGCGTTCTGGCGCACATAATTACGGCCGCACTAGCAGCAGATGACGGGCAATGACGGCCAATATACGATGTACGGCCGCACAAAAGTACGGCCGTGCAACGCAAGTGGAATTTGAACGCATTTTTCTGAGAACGCTGAACCGCTAGTACTGACGTACTGAGTGCGCAGCTGCGGCATAGCGGCGTGTTTGCGTGATTAGATGTCAGACGCTGCTAATGTCCAGCCTACATAACGTCCAGACGCAAAAAGAGTTTTATTGACGATCCGTACAAAATCACGCCCGAAAATGCGCGTCGTCTGACCGTTTTTGCGCATTCCGTGAAAAAATACGTCAATGCGTTCGGACGCACTTTTTCACGTTCGCGGTGGAAAAATACTTTCGTCTGACCCTAGCCTTAAACTAGTGGCCAGGCCTGAAGAATTTGTCTACATGAGCTGGCGTACACACCGTGTGCCCATATGCGTGAATTCAGGAGTGTCACTGTGTATAAATGCTGTGTTACATACAGAGACGTGAATGTCGCACACAGAGCAACAGAAAGCAAATGAACACAAACGTTAGGTGCAAGAGCGCGTGTATACACGGGGAAATAAGTGTGTGTGTATTTGTGTGGTGTCAGGGCACTGTTGTGTTGTATCAGAATATGGTTCTGACTTTGGACGGTTATGTAATATGTGAATACAGAGATGTGTTTATATAGATTTTTCTCACCGCGGATTCCTCCATTGCACAGGTTCCTCCCATCACAGGCCGCCACCAATATGATAGTCTGACTAGCCATTTGTGGGTGTCCCAGAAGACGATTTGGCCTTCAGAATGGTACAGTGTTTGGCTTATCCCCACCCAGAAAGCTGTCAATTAACGAGCCATTGCACTGGCTGTACGCTATATAGTGTCCGCGCCTCCCAGTCACAGGTCCGACAGTCAAAGCTTCAAAACAAGCTGCGACTGCTGAGTGTCCCCAGGCAGCACCGAGCCCGGTGTTTGAGTGTTAAATGACACTATGGTTTAAACAGGAGGAGGATAGGGGTTAATATATAGCCCCCACCCCACTTTAACCCTAGGGTGTCTTTTCAGGCAAGCAGGCCTTGATGCATTGGAGGAGCCTCGCCTCTGCTCTACGGTCAATTCCTTGCATTTCATGGATGAAACAGCCTGCAGAAAACTGACCCGCAAAGCAATTTACAGCGTATGGTTAGGTTATCTTTAGCCTATGGTTTAGATGTGTGAAAAACAGCCCAAGTCTAACATGACAGAAAGCAGATCTGCAAGGAATCAAGATGTATATTTAAACACACACACGTAAAGTAAGCATCTAAAAAAAAAAAAAAAGGGACCTTCTGGTTGTTTTGACCTTTGATAAAATTTTGTCACAGAAATATATATATATATTCCTCATTTCTATCCATTATTATGGCTGTGGACGTCTATTAAAAGGTTTTAGAATCTGTTCTGCGCGTCCGCTTCACTTTATAAAGTCTGACATCCAGTATGATGAATGCCATGATGGCCCATGATGCTTTGCGTGGTGTAAACATGCCTTGCACAGGGTCTGTGAATTTAGGGGGTTCAGGGTTTAAGCATTCTGAGGCCGGATGGATTTTTCTCCAGTTCTAAAAGGATTCAGAATTTTTTTTAAAAATACATATATATTGGATTTTTCCTTCTGCTGAATAAACTTTTGCGTCCCCCCCCCCCCGGCCAACAAGAGGTCTAAGATGCAGATGGGGAGGTTTGGGACTAAGGGGTGATATTTCAGAGTCCAGCGGACGGAGGGGGTCCTAAAGCCTGTCCTTATGGAAATGGAATAAAAACGCCATATACAAATGTGCCAGAACTCCAGCGAGCTTCCGAACACGATCAGAACAGAAACGTGATGAATCTTTGTCTCATTCTGGGTCCCGGTAAAATGTGGAAAGAAGAAGAGCTCCTCTTCTGCACTCTATTGCTATTCCTCAGCAGCCGTCACTCACGAGAAGCAGACACGGAGACAAATTCATGGAGCACGAACAAGTCAGAAGCATTATGGAGATTGTAAAGGTATGTGACAGACTGATCATACAGCCCAGAGACTGACTAGCAAGTTAAACTGTATCACTGAGCATCAACCTTAGGCCAATGTCAGACGAACACAGTCTGCGTGCGTGCATAACGGACAGACTGACGGAAGATACTGTAGACACCACACGGTCTGGTTTTTTTTGACGGATGTAGAAAAAAAGGAAATATGGGAAACAAAATTAAATGACAGTAATGACAATATACAGCCAGCCAGACCATAAAAAAAACTTCTCAGCGTCAACGTGGATGGACGTCGCGTCATCACGCACACCGGCTGCTACGCGGACGTGGCCCACTCTGAGCGTCAGAATTAGCGCTTTTATGTTGAGGCCTAAATGGCGTCCGTTGCCACCTGCGTGGTGTGTGCGCACTTCGTGTGTTGTTCTCTATTGATCACAAATCAATGCTATGACGGACGTTAAACTGTGCGGCGACACGGACGGGATGACTGCGTTTGTCTGAAGCTAGCCTAAAAGACTACCTCTGTAAAGCTCCAGCGCAAATGCAATGGGGGCCCTTTGAAGAAGAAAAAAACCACACCCGATCTCTCCCAAAAAATCATGAATCCCGAATACTTCTCCCAAGCTTACGATTGCCTGGCAAATGTAACAATATGTTGTAAACACATGGCTGAAAAAAAAACTTAGGGAAGCAAAAAAAGACAGAAATGATTTGCTGCTTGATTGCTTAATTTTATTAATCCAAGGTCTAATGTTTTAGAAACCAGCAGTAAGATTATAGGAGCCAGGGACGGCCTGGCTCCTTATGACTTTGAGCCCAGGCAAACAGACAAGCGGAGTGAACCAGGCAAAATAAATAAATAAAAAGGAGGGGGGGGGTGATTGGAAATACTTTAAATATAAAACCCAGACCTTGATCTGCCGTTCATCAAGAAAGAAAGAAGCAAGATTGAACTTGACAAAGAAAACGTTTCATATATTTAGAAAGCCAAGAGGCTGGTCTCCGCGAGATCATAAACTAAAAGAAAAGGCCGAATGTTCTCAACGAGATCACAAGGTGACTGGAACACAGCAGCACGTTCATCTCCACTTTTAATCTTGAGAACAGGGTCTTATCCCCCACCCGTACAACCTTACATCAGATTTATAACGCACAAAAGACCAAAATTTCCACTGGCAGTACCTGTGTGCCAAGCTCCAGCAGCTCAGGGAGTAAAGAAACGCCGCAAGCCAGAGAACGAAGCAAGTCTGACAGTGACACAAACCTCTCCAGGAGGAATTCCCAGAGACTATTTGACCTACGCGTTACAGTACCCTGGCTGGATGTCGCGCCAGACACTACTGACACCCACATAGAAGTACTGGTGTAGGTTTCTGTGGAAGTTTTTTTTTTGTTGAAAATTCATTTCACCCTAGGGTTGCCTGATCGGCCAGGGTTTCCAGGACACTTAAGATTCCATGCACGGGAAAAGCGCTGCCCTGTAGAATGTAGAACACATGTAGAATTCATAAGCTGCAGGTAGGACGTTATGGCAAGTCACCTGGGATTCCTTTAGTTCCTACCTGCAGTGTAGGAATTATACATGCTGCGGGGTGGCATTTTCCATGCACTGCCCATCAGCATGAATAAATTATGTGTGTCCCAGAAAACATGGCAGATCTGGCAACCCTCTTTCACCCTCAAAGTCAATATACAGCAGGGACAGAGTGGTTCGCGTCATTACACCCCCCACCCTATTAAAAATGGATACTCTAGGCCAGGGCTCAAAATTTCAAGTCCCAAGCTACTAGCCAGGCCTTAAGAATTACTCGCCCCACCTAACCCCTATCCTGCCCTGCCTGCATCCCCACTCGCCAAATGCTTGTAGGCGAGTGAAAATTTTGAGGCCTGCTCTAGGCACTATGACCACTGAGAGGGATAGCCCAGCATTTGTTCCTCTCGTGGGCAGCTCTCCAAAGTCACGCATCGCGTGAGTATCTAAGGCGCCAATAATAAGGGACCCACTTTCTATACTATGACCACTGAGTGCAGGGAAATGGCTTAGATCAGCAAGCAATAACCCGTCTTCCGCATATGTGTTCGGAACAGTTATTAACCAATTCAAGCCAATAAATAAAGGTGTCTTACTACATGCACATTTAAAGGCACTGCATGCTCCAGCCTCCTGGTCTCGTGAACTCTGCAACTTGAAAGGAAGTAGCTAACAACACTTGTGTTATCCGTTGCAGCCCCAAGGGAGCCTGCAGCCGGCTTTAACCAGAGGTTTTTATATACCCTAGGGAAGTGACGGCGAACCTTGGCAGACCAGATGTTTCTGAACTACACTTCCCATGATGCTTTTCCAGGCTTATGTGCGACTAAGCATCATGGGACACGTAGTTCGGAAACATCTGGGGTGCCAGGGTTCGCCATTACCGCGCCTTGAGTCAATTTTTTTTAAAAAAAACGAAGGGGGCACAGAAAAGGGGGCAATGTTTAACTCCTCCAATCCGAACTGGTAGAAGTAGCATTTGACATTGAAACCATCAGTTATACTCTTTTTTTCACTTTTCTTACGTATCTAAAAGTTCTTACTAATCGAGCAACATTCTCAGAAATTCTGCAGATATAAAGTATAATATCAAAAGCATTCCATTCAAAGTGCATGTACAACACAGAAAAAAATAAGATAGACCTCACCCCATCCCCCTCCTCCCCCACCCTCCAAATCCCTCTGTAATAACACTGGAAAAAAAAAAATTACAAAGAAAAGCAGAGGTAAATTGCTGTAGTCTGGGCGTGTGTTATTAACTCCGATACTTTACAGATTACTCGGCTGGTGACCTTTCTCCCAGGCAGCTCGGGATAAAAAGCATTTTAAAAAAGGAGTTGAAGAAGAGGACACAAACTCAAACAGCCGGCGGGGAGGGCAAGGTGTCCAGCAGGGCCAGAGCCGACGGGGTGGGCAAGGTGTCCAGGGGGGCCAGAGCCACTTCAAAAGATCTGCATGAAGAACCGCTATTAGAGAATTAGCATTAACTTGTCATTTACAAAAAGGTGTCATTTGGGGAGTGTGTAAAGAGCAGTATCACCTTTCTATACTGAACTCTCGGGTGGGTTTCTGATTCCCAGGAGGCAGTGGTACAATAAGGCATCCGAAATCTGGCTGAGTAATGGGAAACTAGTCTAGAGGTTTTCGGCTGGTGTGCTGGGGACGGTCCTCTGGGAGGTTGCAGCGCTTCGACACAGTAGGGTGTGTGAATAGTAGGAGGAGTGACGCAATGGTTTAGGGGACAATGGCATATTGGGGAGATGTATTATCGTATTAGTGGAATTGAAATACTTGTCATACCAATTTGTTGAATAAGATACATTTTTAGCTCCTTTGGGGGAAGTAACAGGTGTAGTAGGGGGAACGGAGGAAGGGGGGGGCGCAAGTGCGAAGAGGAATGTAGTTGGAGTTTGAGTGAAGTTTGAGTTGTCTGGTTAGGCAGCTATATAAATGGAGCTCAGCTTGTTGTGGTTACCAGACTCTTATTGTCCAGTGGAGGCAACATGGCATCTGGCTCCTGGTTGGAGTTGGTGGGGGCTCAGCTGTTGCCCATAGGCTGCACTGCAGAACCTGTCCTTTGAGCCTTGACCTTGTCTCAACAATAATGCTCCTTTGCGCATGGATTGACCTTTGAATGCCCTGACTCGGCCTTTGGATTGTCCCTCTCTGATGACGCTACCTTAGAGCTTAACCAAACCGTCTACATATTGAGCTCCAGTGTCCCAAATCCTGATACACGAGATTAAAGAGGTCACAGAGTCACTACAGCTAGGAGCGGACACACATTAAAAACAGACGCGACCACCAACAAAAGCTGTAACTAGATTACAAATAAAAACACATTATAAAAACACATGCTGCCGTTTTGTTTTTTGCTTTGAAGTAACTGCATGTAAAAAGTAAAAGATAAAGGGCTCTATTATATTCTCCGTGCCAAATTGTTCGTGTGCGCAAAAACGCATTAACGCAAAGGGAAAAACACTTTGCGCTGACTGTCAAATTAGGACGTTTGTGCATACAATGAGCGTTAACGTCTAACGCGAGCTACCCGAGTGAAAGTTCGTGCGCGCATCCCATACTTAACAATGTGCACGCAAATTCGTTCGTGCAAATTCGTTCGTGCACTGGTACGCGGCTGATATTACAATCGATGCACAACTTTTTTACGAACGACATTTGCGCGCAGAATTTTAACGTCTTTGAAAAGCTGGTGGTAACTGCAAATCTGAACGTTCTGGCCAAAACGAAATACACCAGCGCGAAAAATAAAAATAAAATACAGCACAGTATAGTTACACATTCTACACATACCCAAACAATAAAATAGAGAAGTTGTGCATGTTTTTTTTATTTTTATTGATGCAGTATATATACTCGATATACTTGATTTTGGCAGGTGAAAAAACTGAACGGGAGACAATTATGGTTCTTAATTCTGATTGAAAATAAAAAAAAATCAATTGCCCTGCACACTGGAAAATCAAGGGTGCACTCCCTAAAAAGAGGCTTCCCAAAAAACCTCTAGAACATTAGAAAAACAACCAAAAAGGAGGCACTCCAATAGCAAAAAATTTAATTTATTGGTGCCAAACATAACATAATAAAATATAGGGTTGCACCGATACTAGTATCGATATCGGTGCCGATACCGGGTACTGCAGGAGTACTTGGTACTCGTGCAGTACCCCCGATATTTTTTTCCGATACCGGAAGCCGGCATTGAGCCGGCTTGCCGGTATCCGAGGGGCTGCGGCGGCTGTCCGAATTCTCTATCGGCATTCGGCAGGCCCTGCAGCTGGTCACCTAACTTTGTTTATACTTACCTTCCTTCAGCACCGCCGGTATAGTCTTCGCACGCTCCTTGGAAGGACCCCAGCCGCGACCACGTGGGACCATGTGATCACGGCTGGGGTCCTTCCAACGAGCGCGCGCGCGGAAACTTTCCCGGCGTCGCTGAAGGAAGGTAAGTATTAAACAAAGTGAGCAGCTGCAGGGCCTGTCCGAATGCCGATAGAGCATTCAGGCAGGCCCTGCAGCTGCTCTCCGCTCATACTTACCTTCCTTCAGCGACGCCGGGAAAGTTTCCGCGCGCGCTCGTTGGAAGGACCCCAGCCGTGATCACATTGTCCCACGTGGTCGCGGCTGGGGTCCTTCCAAGGAGCGCGCGCGCAAAGACTTTACCGGCGGCGCTGAAGGAAGGTAAGTATGAGCGGAGAGTGGGGAGGGGGATCCATGAGCAGGGGGGGCATATCCATGAGCAGGGGGGGCATATCCATGAGCTGGGGGGCATATCCATGAGCTGGGGGGGCATATCCATGAGCTGGGGGGGCATATCCATGAGCTGGGGGGCATATCCATGAGCTGGGGGGCAATTATCCATTGGCTGGGGGCATATCCATGAACTGGGGGCATATCCATGAGCAGGGGGGCAATTATCCATGAGCTGGGGGGGCAATTATCCATGAGCTGGGGGGCAATTATCCATGAGCTGGGGGGCAATTATCCATGAGCTGGGGTCAGGATATCCATGAGCTGGGGTCAGGATATCCATGAGCTGGGGCAAATCCATGAGACCTGGGGGCTTTATAGGAGGTCTGTTCTTATTGGAAAGCGTCACATGACATAAAATAAAAGTATCGGTAATTGGTATCGGTGAGTACTTGAACAAAAGCATCGGTACTCGTACTCGGTCTTAAAAAAGTGGTATCGGTGCATCCCTAATAAAATATGACATACGTATACAGCAAGAACCTCAAATAACAATAAGAGGATCAATAATCCAAAGTAGAACCAATATGAAAAAAATACTTTGATTACCCGGCACTTCAGAAGATAGCAAGCAGAGAGCGGAGATAAGGATCCCAACGTTTCGACCTCAGTCTTTGTCAAAATGTAAGAGATCAGCAACATAATATAAACACAATAAAGACTTTGTTTTTATGTGGTTGTGGCCATTTAATGAGGTACAAGTGATCTTAAAGGGTGCTCGCTTGCAGATTGGGGGGTATTGAAAATCAAACTGTATTCCGTGATGATCACCCAAAGGGCAAGGCTGAGGAACGATGGAGAGGCAAGGGGTTTCAATGTCAACTACAGGATATAAACAGTTCATGTTTTAACTCGAGGATCTGATCTTCATATTTGCAGCAAAAAAAAAAACAACAAAACATGAGACAGACCTGATTTAGGGTAGATTTCAAAAGCAGATCCACTTTCTGGGAAACCGGCCTGTAATATGCACTCGACACCAGAACCTATTCTTAGAAATCCATTAACCGTGTACATTTTTTTTTCTTCAACCGTTTCATTTTTAGAATACGGAACGACACAGCCGTGTATCTGTTTTGGCGTCCAAACTTATCAATTTTTAGGCTATCGCCCTGAGTTAGCTGGGAGTGGATATTGAATTGCACAAAAATACAACCATAGATAAAACATCAATAAACACGACACCGAGCATTCTGTGATAAGGTGCCAGGTGAGCATTTCAGGGAGGCGTATAGAGCGCTTATCCAGCATCATGGCCTGATCTCAGCCGCATAATCACTATGAAATATTTACTAAAAGCACTGCCTCGATACAGCTCCTCCTGATTTATTTACCATGGTATGAATAGTTCATTAGGACAGGATGCTCTGCGCATCCAGGAAACGCTCGAGAAGCAACAAAGTCAGAACCAAGACCAGCAGGAAAATGGGTCAAAGCATGGTCTCCTCTCTTTCAGCAATGGACTCCGTACAGGATGCAAGAAGCACATTACATTGGCCGTTCATGTGTCCAGACTCCACCGGCTGAACAGAGTCCAAGATACGTTTTCTCACAGTTCAAAGCGGAACAGTGACTTCTCGTATTTCACCAGCCCTATAAAACTGAGGTGAGGCAAGAATAAAAATCTGACAAACCTGCGTCACGGGCGAAAACAAAGAGTACGTAAAAAAGAAAAAATATACAAACATAGGCAAGTGTCAGACGAGCGTTCCTTCCACTCTGACGCCCGTGTGGCCACCACGCTGAGCGCAGTTCATGCACTGTCAAATGCGTGTCATAGCGTTTCGACAGGGAGGCTTTCAGCATGTCCGCTGTATCACGAGCTACAGCTTGTGGCCGGCCCTGTCGAAACGTCAACGCTAGGATGGGCATCGGAAGTCACGTGAGTATGGGCGCACATAGCTCGCTCGTCTGACACTGGCCAAAGCTAGCGGTGACCTGTCTGGTCTTCAGAAGCCATCTGGCAAGATAAGATGTATGTAAACAAATTAACGCACGGAGCTGGAAAAACTAAAACTTTTCTGTTGAATTTTGAAATTTTTTAACTTTAAAAGCATAAGAAACAAAACTGTGTAAAATGTAACTAGAGACACAGTTTACAGCCCCCCCCACAAAAACCCCCCCAACAAATGCATGCCGCGCCACTGTCTGCAGGCCAACGCGTTGGGGGAGAAGAAACAAGTCCGCGCAGGAGTCACCTCTGAAGGGGGCCACGTATGGCCGACGACGTGCATGATCTGTCATCCTGGCAACAGGTCAAAGACGAAATCCACAGCGCAGGAGCATATTTCCCTGTAAACTTGTGAGCCTGTCCCATAGTAACACAGACCGCTACCTTAGCCGCTTGTGTTAACATTAGAATATATATTTTAATTTTACATAATGTGCAAGCCATAAGCAATTACCGGCTGGATGGAGTAGAGGTAACATCGCTGCTCCGTGACTGGAGACACAGGTTCGAATCCCGGCAAGAGCACCTCTCCAGTAAGTGTCCTTGGGCAAGACACCTAACGGTACATACTCGCCACCCAGGACATACCTGAAAACGAGAGAAATCTCAACGTATCCTTCCTGGTAAAATAATTTTCTCAAAAAATAAATTATACAAAAGATAATCAGAGACATGTAGCTGATGTGGAATATGAGAAACGGTATCCACTGAAGGTTTAAAAGGTCACTCCAAGGGCCTCAATGACTTCATGTAAAGATTATTCAATGCATACCGCTGATCCACGTAATCCAGACAGAGCAGCCATGACACTAGAGCTTTAAACTTTGTGAACTCTTGGGCATCTCCAACCATGTGACTGTGTTTGGGATAAACAAAAAACGGACTATTCTTACATAGTAAGCTCCAGGACATCGTGACCAGGCATTGTGCGGTGATCACACTGTATCGAGCCCAGTGCGCTGATCCCGCGCTTCCCTTACTGTTGAAGTTGTACCAATGGTTTCAATGAGAATTACCGGGCTGCACGGTGAGCAACCAGCAAGTAACGAGCTCGGGAAAAATTCAAAAACACACTCGCACCAGGCTCTGAAAGGCTTGTATTATTTTGCTTGCGCAAAGAATGGCAAGCCACATTGGAAAAGCTCACCTGTTGCTGAGCCAAGACGTTTAATAACAGCTCCTATACAAAGTATAGGATAAAGGTCATTAATGCACAGTGTGCCGTTACTAATTCCAAATCGAAGGTCAAAACAGCAATTCCAGCCATTAAGTTTATGGCAGAGTAGAAACAGGGCCCTTTGTTTTTGCCAAGACATCAAGAAGTAAACCTGAACGTACACTTTCAACTTGCCATTTAAAAAGGAAATTCTAAGATTGCCAATAGACATTACATAACCAAGTGCAATACAGCAAGTGAAACCTCAAATGACACCATTTTACAGTAAAATAAAGGCCCTGACCCTACCAAAACTATCATGGACGAGGTACACTCCGACTACAGTTCTCTTACAATTTATATTGGGGGAAAAAAAAAAAGAAAAAAAAGAAAAAAGGATTTTGTGCAGACTTGAACACTGCCAATTTTACATTTTTGAGCAATCCTTGAAGTAGAGTTAGGGGGTTCCTTTAACACAGAAAAAAATCTAAAAAGGACCCTTTGATGAATTTATTCCACGCATTCACTTTTTTTTGGGGGGGGGGGGGGTACCAAGCCAAGAATACTGATTTGATTATAGAGATTATAAATACTTGTAACTAAAGTGCCAAAAGTTCCGTAGTGCTGTACAAAGGGTGAGACGGAATAACAAATATACATAGAAGATAAACCCTCTTCGATTGTAAGCTCTTGAGCAGGGTCCTTCCTTCGGTTCCGTGTGTGTAACGAGTATGTATATTTGTGATTCTGTCGATCCCATTGTACAGCGCTAAGGAATTTGCTGGCGCTTTACAAATACTTGTAACTGTAACATAGAACAGTAGGAGAGAGGACCCTGCTCGAGAGCTTACAGTCTAAGAGGAGAGGGGTGACACCGTAGTGGAGGGTAAATAGAGAACCTGAAGTAACAGGTTCATGTGGGCTGGGTGGGAAGATCATGCAAGAAATGTACGGTGGGGGATCTTGAAGTGAGCCGATAGACTTATCTAAAGTGATGTGTTTTCAGAGACTTCTTGAAGGACTGGAGAGACGTGGAGAATCTGATGTTGTGGGGGAGGGGTTCCATAGAAAGAGGGGAGCTCTGAAGAAGTCTTGAAGGCGAGAGTTGGGGGTGCAGGTACGAGGAACTGATGGCATCAGATCATTGGCAGAGCGAAGTGGTGGGGATGGGATGTACCTGCTAATAAGGGAGGAGATGTAGGCAGGTGCGCGTTTACGGAGAGCTTTGTATGTGACCAATATAATAAATTGGATTCTAAAGGAAACGGGGAGCCAGTGTAGAGATTGACAGAGGTGCAAGAGTTGCGGGAGAAGGAGTCTGGCACAGGCGTTCATTACAGACTGCAGAGGGAGAATCTGGGATCTCTTAAAAGGGATACTCTAGGCAACATGACCACCTAAGCTTTTTTAGGTGGTCATGATGCCCTGAGTATGCCCTTGCCTTTCCCCCCGCTCAGCCGATCGGCTGAAACAGCTGAGAGACGTGGAGGACTTTACTCCGCCCTCCCAGCTGTCAGTCAGCAGAGCGGGATTCAGATTTCCCGCTTCTGCCGACTATTGCCGAGTAGGAGACGTCAACGCGCTTTCAGCGCAATGACGTCTCCAACTCGCTGCAGTAGCCGGTGGCAGCGGCTGAGGATTAGTGTTGCGCGCATCCTCTTGCGCGCAACAATAATCCAAGAAGATGGAGCCGGGAGGAAGCCTGCTGATTGGCTGGTTTACGTGAGAGGCACGCATGCGCGCTTCTCAAGTAAACCATTAGCCAAGTTAAATATTTAGAAGGACGGGAGCGGAAGAGGAGGGATGCGAGTATAAAAATATTTTTTTTTAAAAAAGACGCCGTTGGAAACAAGTGGATTTTAGGGTAAGTATTACAATAGAAAAAAAAATCCCTACCTAGTTATTGAGGGAATAGGTATATTTTAATGTAAAAAAACAGGGGGGGGGGGATTTTTGCTTAGAGTGTTCCTTTAAGGCCAAAGAGAATGAGGTTACAATAATCAAGGTGGGAGATAGGACAGGGGGGGGGGATTAAATCTAGGAATGCTCAGCTGCTGCTTCCTTTGTCTGCTTTTAGTCAGGGATGGGGAAACAAACCCTACAGCTAGGGATGTCTGAACTGGGTTTATCGAGCACCAGATCCGATCCGGGTTGTGCAAGATTTGGGATTGGCGGATACCAAGTCCCAATTCAATACTACACCAACACCATGGATCTGCAGCACTCCAGCGAAACCTTAAGTCTCTGCCATTACTCGCGGAGCCTTCCCCGCCTCCTGCATGACCTTGAGCAGGCAGGGTAGACACCAGGAATCATTGCAAAGGCTCCAGGATGGAGCCATTAGTGTCACTGCCGAACATTCGTAGGACTCCGGTTGGATCGGGATGATGAAAAATAAAATTTAAAAAAATAAAACATAATAATAGACAACATTGGGTCCTGATCCTAGTGATCAGATAATGCTTTTAGGCAAGGATAATCTAAGAAACTTTGCCAATAAAAGCTTTTTGAATGTTAATATTTCAAACCAACCCTCACCGCTGTATTGAGAGAAAGAAAAAAAACTAGAACAATCTGGCGAATGTTAACGATTTAATAAATTTTTTGCAAAACAACAAACGTCGTTTACTGCCCCTACAGATGAACCTCCACGGGAAATAAGCTTCTACGTTATTTTGTGAGTGCCCAGCCCTTGCTATTAGGGAGATTCTTCTTACACCTCGGCAGTGAGTGACTGTATCTAGTCTTCAACCACACTACTTTGCAATACATTGTTGTAAAACAGACTCTTTATGACAGATAGCTGATAAATCGGAGCTGTGCGTCACAGCGTCCGGATCGTAATCTTTAGTTTGCTACCGATGGGACGGTTCGCATGAAGGGCAACGTAAAGTTTTCCTACTAACAGGAAATCTCTCCAGAATATATAGGGTTGCAGCCAAGAGGAAGAAAGCCCCATCCATCCATTTACATCCTCTCCTAACGTTATCACGCTCACTTCCCATGCCCAGGTTTCCTTGTGGATGACATCTCCAAGCCCCGGATTAACCAGGATATGTCACTGATAGAAATATGTGTCAACAATGTATCCACAACTAAACACATTTCCACTGAAGTCGCAGTGGAGCCGTTAATAGCAAGCTGAAAACGATTATTGCACTTTATCCATGTGTGAGACGCCATTATTCGCTCGGTTGGAATCGGGCCCTATGTCAGAACAGGGGCCCAAGATTGCAGCACAGAAAGAACAAGAAAAAATATTCCTGAATAAGTTTTACAAGGCTATGTTAACCTCTTCACTACCAAGATTGATCATAATCTCCAAGGCATCTCCTAGTGCCATGATTCCAAGTATAACAACTGGTATGTTGTCCCTCAGGAGCGATGCAAAGGGATTTCACTTAAAGGGACACTCTAGGCAACATGACCACCTAAGCTTTTTAAGGTGGTCATGATGCCCAGAGTATCCTGCCCTCTGTCCCCCCTCCCTCCGCTCAGCGGTTCAGCTGTAAATGCTGAAAACAGCTGTGAGAGGCGGAGAACTTTACTCCGCCCTCTCAGCTGTCAGTCAGCAGAGCAGGATTCATATTTCCCGCTTCTGCCGACTTTTGCCGAGTAGGAGACGTCATTGCGCTTTCAGCGCGATGACGTCTCCAACTCACCGCAGAAGCTGGCGGCTCCCTCTGAGGGTTAGTGTTGCGCGCATCCTCTTGCGCGCAACACTAATCCTCAGAGGGAGCCGGGAGGAAGCCTGCCGATTGGCTGGCTTACATGAGAGGCGCGCATGCGCGCTTCTCACGTAAACCAAAAGGCAAGAAGACTCAAGAAGGACGGGAGCGGAAGAGGAGGGAGGGGAATATGAAAAAAAAAGACGCCGCTGGAAACAAGAGGATTTTAGGGTAAGTATTACAGTTACAAAAAAAAAAGGAAAGATTTATTAAGGGAGTAGGGATAGATTAAGGTTAAAAAACGGGGGGGGGGGGTGATTTTTTATTAGAGTGTCCCTTTAATGCAAACATTCATTTGCATTTTGGCCCCTGAAGTTTTAGCGCCGTGGGCATGATGGCTGAGGTGCTCACGTGCTTTAAAACCATCTGGGAATGTGTCTGAATGACATCTCCCCAGCTGATCCTGCATGGAGACCAGTACTGCAGTAACTCCTTTTGGCCAGCAGATGGAGACATCTACATTTCAAATAGGAATACATTTTGAATAATTTCCAAATATATCTTATTCTACAATTCATTACATATAATAGAAAAATAAATAATAAAAATCACTGTACCAACAGTGGTTTTCTGGAAAAGTCCTTGATGGCGAAGGGGTTAAAGGGTCATTCTAGTGCCAAAATGACACATCGGCCATGTCTATTAACCCAAGTGGTCTGAGGAAGCATCGGTTTCAGCTCCTGCAAAGCAATTTAAAAACCATAATCCCGCATGCCAAGGTTGGCACACAGGTAATCAGATCGCAAGTTGATCCTATCACTGACAGCATAGAGAGACTGAACTACAATTGTGTCTTTCACCATGCGTGTTCTGGCCAGGCAGGTAAAAATGACACACCTTTTTTTGCAATAGACTGACCGTGAAATAAATGGTGAAGGGCAAACCCATTAAAGAATCATGCGGTTACATAAGAAACCCATTAGCACTGCTTTGCATGGCCTTCCAGAGAACATTAAAATACAGAGAACTCAAAAAGCTACAGTGGACAGCAGATACGTACGGCAAGGTGCAAAAGCAAACAGCGTGCGGCTGCAATATACTGTAAAAGCGTGAGCTCTCCAGTCCAGAAATCTGAGACATTATCCTATACATAAGTAACGTATGGAGGAGAAGGAGGGGGGGGGGGTCGACGAAATTTACATCACATTTTAGGTGCCAGGAATAGCTTTGCAAGCAGCTCTGCGTGAAATACAGACAGACAGACTTCCAGGAGAGTTACCTGGCTCCCGGGTTGGTAAAGTCCCATGGGAGAAGCAGGCACCCTCTAATAAGATCCAGCAGCCGGCCGCCGTGCAAACACAACAAGCTTTCAGTGTAAAAATAAAAGAAGCAATGCATTTGATTACAAGCACGACGCAGTAGATGCATTGTGGGGGAGGGCACTGAACGCACACAGTATCTCAGTACCAGGCACGACTCAGTGAGGTCTACTCGCAGGTGGCAGAAAACATCACCCAAAACCCACTTTACATACAGTGGAAGTGTCAGCCCAACAGCACCGGGACCCCCAGGCTGACAAATATAGACACTTAGCCAACAAGGCTTAGAACAGGGCGCTCTCTACACCAGGGCTTGACAAATTTGCTTGGAATCTAGGAGCCAGCTACAAACGTTACGGGCAAGGATTCGGCTTTATCAAAGGTATACCTTGATAAAGGCAAATCCTCTCCGAAACGTTGGGAACCTCGCCTCTGCATCTGGGAGTTGGTTTGTACTGACCCAAATTATGACTTTAGCTGCTTCTATTTATTTATCACTTTGTTACCTGGTGCTTTTTTGCTGTTAGGTATTTTTTGTGCAGTTGGTCTTTTGGCTACTTTTTGAGCCTAGAAGTGTAGCCTGATGCTTCGAATATCAGTTTGGCCGCTCTGATGTGTGTGAATATGTGAATATACAGTTGTGTTCAAAATTATTCAACCCCCAATGCTGTAAAGGGTTTTAGGGAATTTAGTGTACATTTGTAATTGTATTCAGAATGAAATCCTACAAGGACTTTTTAAAGAACCATATGCAACTAAAATGACATCAATTGGTTTTGTAATACAGTAGTAAATGTTTCTTTTGTGAATTCTTCATTGACACAATTATTCAACCCCTTAACCCTTTCGCTGCTGAGGCTTTTCCCGCCCCTGTGCTGAGGTCATTTTTTACCTGTTTTGCGCATCATGTTTAAACGTGTTTTTAAGGCTTATTTTAGTATATGACACCGACATATTATATATCGTTCTTTCCGTCAGACTCGGTAGATTCATAATATGTCATTATTATATGTATACGTTATGTCATGTCTGTATATTATAACAAAAAATGCAATAAAATATGTATTTTCAATAATTTACAATGTGTAAAGTGTTTTTTCCACATTTTAACATGCGAGCAATTGCGGTTATATTTTGTATGGGGTGCGCTTGTTAAAAA
This sequence comes from Leptobrachium leishanense, assembly GCA_009667805.1. Classification (NCBI taxonomy): domain Eukaryota; kingdom Metazoa; phylum Chordata; class Amphibia; order Anura; family Megophryidae; genus Leptobrachium; species Leptobrachium leishanense. The sequence goes on along the minus strand of CM019063.1, from coordinate 510,076,691 downwards.
AATTAGAGATGGGGTCTCGTTACATTTTTTTTTGGGGAAAATGACACTATTTTTAACAAACGCACCGCATACAAAAATCGTTAGTGCAGCATCATTGTTCACATTATAATTGAAATGGGAACAATATTGCTACACTAACAAACCAAAAAAAATAAAAAAAAAGTGTTTATTTTTTTTTTTTTTACAAAATTTTTAACTTTCATGTTTGGTATCGTTGGAACGGCCATGCTCTGGCCGATCCAACCATATCAAAATTTAACCCCTAACTGCCACGGATCGGGAGATAGGGAGTTCATTGGAACTCCCTATCTCCACACTTGGTGGCAGTTAGGGGTTAACTGTAGGATTGGCGTCATCGTGCTACGCACGTTGACGCCAGTCCTCTGGGGGAGTTCCCGGAAGCTTGGCCGACATCCAAGATGTCGGCCAGCTCCGGGAAAGGATCGCGAACCGGCGCTTTTCAGCGCCGATTCGCGATCCAGCTCCCCAGGGGTTAATGCCAGGCATCATTTGGAAGGGCAGGCTGTGCCCTTCCAAATGATGCCTGGGTTAAGCCCCGCAGAGCCACCGATCGGGAGGGAGAGAGGTCCGAAGGACCTCCCCCCCCTCCCTTTCAGGCGCCTCCTCCGCACATGCGGGGGGGCGCCTGAATTAGGTGTCATCGCGCCCCCGCGATGACACCTAATAATGGCGGCTGCTGGTCCGGATGCCGGGCTGACATCCAGGATGTCAGCCCGCACCGGAGGGGCCAGCGATCGGCCGGAACCCGGCCGAACGCTGACCCCAAAGTGAGGACGCGCTCAGCGCGTCCTCAGCACACCAGCGGGAATGCTGAGGACGCGCTGAGCGCGTCTTAGCATTCAAGTGGTTAAAGACTACCACTCTGAAGAACAGAGGTTCATTCAAGTGTTTTCTATCAGGTATTGAAAACACCTGTGGATGTCACAGAGCAGCAATAAAGCATAATAAGCACCAATTAGGCAGCTTTAAAATGACTGTGATACTCAGCTCCTTCTAGACATTTACTGGTGTGGTTACAAACATGGTGAAGTCAAGAGAATGGTCCAGGAAGACAAGACAAGAGGTGATTACTCTTCACAGGAAGGGCAATGGCTATAAAAAGATTGCAAAGATGTTAAACATACCAAGAGAGACCATAGGAAGCATCATTCGCAAATTCATGGCAAAAGGCACTGTTGAAACGCTACCTGGTCGTGGCAGAACGAAGATGCTGACTTTGACTGCTGTGCGCTACCTGAAGCGTAGAGTGGAGAAAAGTCCCCGTGTGACTGCTGAGGAACTGAGAAAAGATTTGTCAGATGTGGGTACTGAAGTTTCAGCTCAGACAATACGGCGCACACTGCGTAATGAAGGCCTCCATGCCAGAACTCCCAGGCGCACCCCCTTGCTGTCTCCAAAGAATAAGAAGAGTCGACTGCAGTATGCCAAAAGTCATGTGGACAAACCACAGAAGTTTTGGATAGTGTTCTGTGGACTGATGAAACAAAATTAGAACTGTTTGGGCCCAGGGATCAACGCTATGTTTGGAGGAGGAAGAACAAGGCCTATGAAGAAAAGAACACCTTGCCTACTGTGAAGCATGGCGGGGGGGGGGGGGTCAATCATGCTTTGGGGCTGTTTTGCTTCTGCAGGTACAGGGAAGCTTCAGCGTGTGCAAGGTACCATGAATTCTCTTCAGTACCAGGAGATATTGGATGACAATGTGATGCAGTCCGTCACAAACCTGAGGCTTGGGAGACGTTGGACCTTTCAACAGGACAATGATCCCAAGCATACCTCCAAGTCCACTAGAGCATGGTTGCAGATTAAAGGCTGGAACATTTTGGAGTGGCCATCGCAGTCACCTGACTTAAATCCGATTGAGAACCTCTGGTGGGATTTAAAGAAAGCAGTTGCAGTGCGCAAGCCTAAGAATGTGACTGAACTGGAGGCTTTTGCCCATGACGAATGGGCGAAGATACCCGTAGATCGCTGCAAGACACTTGTGTCACGCTATGCTTCACGTTTAAAAGCTGTTATAACTGTAAAAGGATGTTGTACTAAGTACTAAGATTGAATGTCACTTGGGGGTTGAATAAAACTGATAATGATGTGAGCACAGAAAAGACATTTGTGGTTATTTCATTATAAATGTTATGTTATATTTGTCTGACCTACACGTGCCTCTTTGATTTAATTGTAAGCAAGATGACTGAATGATCAAAATCAATGTCAAACTGGCCAAAACACTCAATTTCAGTGGGGGTTGAATAATTTTGAACACAACTAATATATACATGTCCAGAGGAAAGCCCTGTATTGGGGCTGAAACGTTGACTTGCCAGTGAATAAATTATAAGTTGATTTACAGTCCTGGAGTGCCGCCACCATCCTTTCAAAAAAATAAATTATATATATATATATATATATATATATACACACACACACACACACACACACTTATCATAGTATGTGTTGTTAACAGCTGTACCTTGTGACATGGTTTTATTTGTTTACTTATTTTCTTTGCTCTGTTGTCATTGGACACACTATTTACCCACTTGCAGACACAGACCCACACTGACACACAACAGACCTAATATATAAATACATACACCAGGGCTGGATATATTTACATTAAATGTAGGAGAAGGGAGGAAAACATTGAAGCCAACTAGATGTTTTTAGATGCCAAAGACTGGTGTAAAATAAACTGACAATTTAGGAGCCAGGAGTAAAATTCTAGGAGCCAGTGGCTACCAGGCTCTTGGCTTAGTCAAGCCCTGGCTTAGAATATACTTGCACCAAAAGGAGTTCAGCTGATGGCCTCTGCTCATCTCTACGGACCCAGAGAGAGCCCCTTACCGGAAATGATCAGGACCACCAAAATGTTGGAATTTTTTGTGTTTTTGAACCATGCCAGCATTCCAGAGGAGTGAGGAGGAATGCTGCACGAAGCCCACGAGGGACAGGCTGGCACTGCACATCCCTTGCAGGCATTGTGTAACAGGTTAAGCCTTCAGGACTTCTCTCGAGCCGCCCCCCCCCCATCTGTGGAACTCTCTCCCTGTCTCTCCAGTCCTTCAAGAAGTCTCTGAAAACACATTACTTTAGAGAAGCCTATCGGCTCACTCCATGATGCCCCACTGTCATCTCCTGCTCCTCTTCCCATTCAGCCCTCCTGCAACCCGCCACTCCACCTACCTTATTCACCCTCAACTATTGGGTCACTGCTCTTAGATTGTAAGCTCTTGAGCAGGGTCTCCTCTCTCCTGTTCCATGTGTGTAACGTGTATGTATATTTGTTATTCTGTCTCTCCCATTGTACAGCGCCAAGGAATTTATTGGTGCTTTATAAATACTTGTAACTGTAACTGACACACAGACCAGACAGGAGCAGCAGGAGGAAACCATCAATGCAAGCAACTCGTCATCTCGCAGACTGTAAGTTTGCTGGAGCAGCACCCACAATTCCCATCCTTCTACGTAGGGTCAACCTTGATGATGTCATGTCCTAACCATTGCACAGCGCCGTGGAATAGGTTAGTGCTGAATAAAATTAAACCAGTAAAAGACTAAATAAACTGACCGGAGACGGATTAGATTGGCGCATAAAGGGCAGGGGCCAGCAACATTGGGCCTCCAGTCGCTTATACACTAACAGAGCCTCATGGGAGATGTAGTTCCAAAACATTTGGAGGGCCAAGGTTGCTGATTCCTGCCCTAGCAGTTGCTGACCACTGCCCTAAGCAGTTGCTCTACAGAGGACAAAACAGAAAATATTTTGACGATAATATACACAACCCAGACACGCCTTCTGCAGTGTAACTCAATACACTCCACAACACGCAAGGGCATTTTGTGTTAGAATCCAGGCCTGGTGTCCTTCAAAGACTAATGACACTTCTACATTTACACCAAGCTTGGAATGTAGCCCCTGGCAGTGGCAAATTTTCTTCTACAGTTGCACTAACCAGGCTTCATTTTGCGGTTTAGTGAATAAGCCCTGTAAGTGTGGAAGCACAGATATCCCCCCCCCCTTCCCTGGATGAAAAGAGCAGGCAACACTGGCCTCCACCTCAAAAGCCCACACTCCAGCCTCTTATCAAGAAAGTAAGCGCAGATTGTAGACTATTGGGTCATTAAGAGTTGCTGATATCAGAGGAAAGATAGCATTGAATGCAAAGTTGCACCTGAGAGCACAGGTTACATCACCTCACCCCTAGGACAAAACCTTCCCACAACTCAGCCCAGACAGCAGCGCATCACCCGGACACATTGTAAACAATTCTCTGGAAACTTCTGATTCTCTCTCCAACCCAGTTATCTTTATTGTGATACACAAGGAATTACAAGGATTTATAAAGCCCCAACACATTAAGTAGCGCTGTATGACGGGTAGGACAAAAACAACTTAAAAGCACACCGAGAACAATGAAAAAAAAAAAAAAAAAAAAAAAAAAAAAGGAGGACCCGGCTCAAAAGCTTACAATCTAAGACATGTTGATATCAGTATTATTGCTCTCTTAGACTTGGGATACTCCTGTCTGAATGTGCCTGTAGTCCTGCACGTCACACGTATGAATCAGGGCGTACGCGCCTGCACGTCACATGTATGAATCAGGGTGTACGTGCCTGTAGTCCAGCGCCTGTACGTCACATGTATGAATCAGGGTGTACGCGCCTGTACGTCACATGTATGAATCAGGGTGAACGCGCCTGTACGTCACATGTATGAATCAGGGTGAACGCGCCTGTACGTCACATGTATGAATCAGGGTGAACGCGCCTGTACGTCACATGTATGAATCAGGGTGAACGCGCCTGTACGTCACATGTATGAATCAGGGTGAACGCGCCTGTACGTCACATGTATGAATCAGGGTGAACGCGCCTGTACGTCACATGTATGAATCAGGGTGAACGCGCCTGACACACACACTGTACGTTGCAATTCTATTTTGCCGGAAATACAGTGAATTCACCATTTAGTGAATGGTCACCATATTTTGCTGACATTTAAGTCGCCAAAGCAGTTATCGTAAGTCAGCGAAAAACAGCTAAACTGTGCCGAATTGGCTCCAGGCCAGGGTATTCCACCGAACTGCAAAAATAAAAAAATAAAAAAACGGGAAGTCTCCAAATAGGTGTTTACACCAATAAATATTAAAATGTGTCTAGGGAAACAAATTTCATCTAAAAAAAAAAGTTCTAAAAAGGTTTTTTTGCTGAAAAATTGAAAAAAATTTAAACGGTCTTAAAAACCAAACAAAAAAAAACAACTAATATATATATGTAATTAAAGATGTCGAATTGTGGCAAGTTGCACTCTAGTTTGCTGTCAATTTGCCTGTATTTGAATTGACAGCTTAGTAAAAAGACCAATTGCATCGAATGGTGAAATTCACCTTTCGGGGCAATTCAGAGGATCGTGAATAACCTCATAAAAGAAGTGAAGATCTGTGTTTCGCCATTTCTTGGGAACGCCGTTATTCACAGCTTGTGCTAGGACACAGATTCCCCTGTGCTCCAAATACAAAGAGGTTTCTAAACGGCAGCAAGAATAGCCACTTTGTTAAACACAGCTTCTGTTGTATCAGTCAGAGATACTGTTTGAAAGTGCTCCTTCCTAGTGGATCATTACTAGCATTTTATCTTAATTATTCCAATTTAGCACCCCCCCCCCCAAAAATTAATTTACCCTAGTTTTTGAGATGGTAACTAAAAAAACCAAAAATGAGGGGATCATTAGGCTGCATATCTATAGCTTTGAACGTCAGACACCGCTCAGCTTCACTCACACAGTTTGCCAATGTGCGGCCTACAGGGTTATTTTTGAATCTGCTCTCCCTCGTCACATTTACATAATTTTGCATTTTCTGTGTGACAGATGCACCGACTCTTTGCCTCGCTGATATGAGTCAATGCGTGTTCACTGAAACAGCCATGTGTTGCACACACAACGACACGGAGATCTACGAAGCGAGTCCAGGAACGCAGCCAGGGCACTTAGCACGCAGCTCTCAGGAGTCACAGCCACGCAAAACAAGTCGCTGCGCCCCCGATTTAAAGATACAGGAATGTGCAAATAATAAGATTACAGACTACGTCACTATTCCAGTAGGTGCAGTAATAATTACTGAAGAGCTTCACACAATTGTTACCGTACAAACGTTGTAAACTTGTGTTTGCGTTCAGCTTTTGCACATTTATAAAATCGCCGCATCCTAGCCTTTCTGTAAAACCTGCAAACCAGCATTAGAACGACTTAGCCATTCTGTAACGAATACAAACACTTTGCAATATCAAAAAAAAAAATCACTTTATACACGGTTTAAAATGCATCCCTGCATCTACCTCACCTCCCACGAGGGCATCGCTACAGAATTGGAAGGAGACCGAGGAACAAAAAAAAAAAAAAGTTCCTCAGTCTCCCATGGCGCTAAGTGTCCTTACAACTCCAGGTCAGATTTTGCAGATCACCTTGGGGAAATGCAGACTGAATCTTGCAATCACTGATCAGCAAATCATATCACCTGTGCTGTGCTTCACATATCCTGCAAACCTGGCCCGTTAGTGGGTCCTGAGGATACGAGTTGAGAAACACTGGGGCCCGGGATCTTACCCATAATGAAGTGTCCTATGGACTCCAGAGTGTTTTGTGAGAGAGGTGACTGTCACCGCAAAGCGTAAAGGGCTTGGCATAAAGTACCTGGTGCTTCCACAGGAATTGCCACAGTAACCTGCTCATGCAAGTGGGTTGCAGGGAGCGGTGATCCAGGGAGCTTGTGCTCACAGATTACAACTTCTTACAGACTAGAGCCCCTGGAGGGGTGGAAAACCTACCAGAGCCATTGAATCTATGGAGTCAAGTTTCCCAGAGCTATGGTTAAGTTTGCACTTGACTTTCAATCCAGCCTGAGGTCTGGAAAACATTATGTATATCACCAAAATCTCCTTTGGTATTTAATCCATAAACAAGTAGCACGTACAAAATGTGTGCATGCGTTTTTGCCACAGTGGCGCAAACCTCCCGATCGTACACTCTCCAACCGCAACAAGTGGAAGAATGTTGGTTCCGTGCGTTCGAAGGTATTGTCCACTGGTCAGTCATAAGAGCTCACAATCGCCCGGCTCAATGCACTTCACGGAATACGTCCCACTTCCTCAGGAGATGCTCCAATACCTTGGATTGCGCGGAACCAGCAATCTTCCACTTGTTGCGGTTGGAGAGTGTACAATCGGGAGGTTTGAGCAACCATGTCAAAAACGCATACGCACATTTTGTATGTGCTACTTGTTTATGGATTAAATACCAAAAGGAGATTTTGGCGATATATAAAACTACATGCACAATTATGTATATGTGTGTATTGTAGGGGTTTTTTGGGTGTCCCCCAGCACTGGGCTGCAGGGAGTTAAAAGCTTATTAACATTTACAAGACAACTAGGACCAAGAACACTGAACAAGTGACTTTCCTGATGTACACTAAATAGACATAGTGGTGACGTACTCGCTTGAAAGCGAGTTAAAACCCCCATGCAGTAGTTTCAGGGCTAGAGGACGTCTGTCACTTAAAAGGACACTTTAGGCATAAAAATAAAGAGCGTTTAGGGTCAAGGGAGAAAATAAAAGTTCAGTTGTAACTTTAGTCAAAATTATATTTCCCAGGACCTGCTTTAAGAATCAGCTCAGGAGATCACAGCTGTAAACTGTACTGATAAAAAAATGGAAATAAGGGGGGGGGGGTGCCTGGATTCACAGACAAACACCCAAGAACTGGTTAAAATGCTGCACCTCCTCCAGATTCATTGACCATGCGCTGGACCAGGCAATGACGTACCCGCTGTTAGTAGGGGCTCTTTTACACCTATCCCCCCGCCTCGTTGCCACCCACCCAGAGGGCTAATCCTCTTCTTACTGTGGGTCAGGTTGCGTGGTGTAAGGCAAGGAAGCATCTGGGCTTGTCCTGGAAAACATCGATCTATCAGCCTTTGCTCCGTAACCCGAACTTTCAAAAACGGTTCACCCGTCCCAGCTTTTCGGGCCCTGGCGAGTAAGGGCTTGTCCCAAATTGGTCACCTACTGCAACAACCTTTCCACACGCTCCTCCCTTACGGTGCTCTCTGTGACTTGATAGTGCCCACATTGTTACACCCCATTTACTATATGCAACTTTCATCATTTGTCTCGCAGCCGCTGAGGGACTCGGGACTTTCTTAATCCTTTGATAAAATAATGAAGGTAGGCCCCTCGACAGCAGCCTTCCGACAACTACTTCGTCCGCACTATGACTGGACGGTCGCCACCACGGGGGTAGCCTCTTTGGTGTCTGCACCTCCCAGTCGCCTTTTTCACTCATAGCAGCTACCAATAGATCACGAAAACAAATTCCTTCTGCCCAATAAGGGGAAAAGTTTTATAAGTTATTGCATGGAATTTATGTGGCGCCAACTAGACTGGCCCTTTATAATCCACTTAGTTCAGGACGCTGTCTAAGGCTAGGGTCAGACTGAGGCAGTGCGAACGCGCGTTCTGGCGCACTTAATCACGGCCGCACTAGCAGCAGATGCCGGGCAATGACGGCCAATATACGAAGTACGGTCGCACAAAAGTCCGGCTGCGCAACGCAAGTGGAAAATGAACGCATTTTTTCGAGAACGTGAAACCGCAGGTACTGACGTACAGAGTGCGCTGCGTCCGCTAGCGGCGTGTGTGTGTGATTAGGAGACGTCAGACGCTGCTAATGTCCGGCCAACATAACGTCCAGACACAAAAAGTGTTTTATTGATGATCCGTACAAAATCACGGACGAAAATGCGCATAGTATGACCACTATCACGTATTCTGTGAAAAAATGCGTCCATTCGTTCGAACGCACTTTTTCACAGACAACATAAAAATGCGTTCGTCTGACCCTAGCCTAAAATGTTCACGAGAAAGGGCTGACCTCTTTCACTATCTGTGGTCATGTCCCCTCATTACTGGAACACCATTAGGAGATTCGGAACCCAGGTCTTGAAGTTAGGAAAACTTCCTCTCCTGACTGGGCGTTATTTAATATTCTCTCTGACCAAGAAGCGCGCCCCTTATCTAGAGCTCAGAAAACTCTTTAGGTATACTTACCGCAGCCACAAAGAAGGCTATTTTGGATCAATGTATAGTTGCCTCCCCTCCCACGTTCTCTATGTTCTACTCGCGGTTATAGAAGATCTTCAGGCATGATTGAGCGGAGACGTGTCTTCATAAAGAAGACAAGGTGGGCAAGTTTTTTGAGGTTTGGGGGCCATTTATACAACATCTACCAGAGGATCATTTGTCTCGAATCAAAACAGATTTACAATTTACGGAATGGTTTCTGGCACGTTCGCTTACGGGGCGCCCCTCTACTGCCCACGCCCTGCTCCCGGCTCCCTGAACGCTTTTTGACTTCTTAAACGACACAGGCTTGGTTTTGAGTGGGGGGGGGGTAGGGTTGACGCTGTACTCCTGGTTGTATCAATGTCTTGCACTGTGTGTTATAGATTTTATTTTTATGCTGTACTGCTTGAATCTAAAATAAATACATTTGAAGATGTTGCACCATGGCATGCATGCATTTAATTGGCAAGCCGCACACAGGCAGCCCATAGGAGCTGGCCCAAAGCCAAACTTGCCAAGAAGATTAATGGAACTGGTAAAGTCAGGAGAGGACAGGCAACGATTAGTCCCTCACAACTGTATGAACCTTTAAATAAAAGCACATTGGAGCAGGACTCAGGGGATGCTCTGGTGAAAGTTAAAAACAGACCCAACTGGTTTAGACAGGTATATGCAGACAGGCCCAGCAAAAACTGGTAAGTGTTCAATTTAAAGGCTCATGTCGTGGGGTGGTGGGGAACCGAAAAAAAAAAACCAGTTCTATACAAAATTACACATACACACGCTTTACCGTGTCACATGGAACTTCATACTTTACATCTTGATACAGACGCATAATTCTGTACATCTCTTTTGCTGAGAATACACACAAATTCCTGTCAAGACTTACTTTAAACCACAGAAGCCTTAAACCATTAGAACGCGGCCCTGCTGGCCACTGTCCTTGTGAGCATTCCATTAGAATGCAGCCCCACTGGTCACTGTCCTTGTGAGCATTCCATTAGAACGCGGCCCCGCTGGCCACTGTCCTTGTGAGCATTCCATTAGAACGCGGCCCCGCTGGCCACTGTCCTTGTAAGCATTCCATTAGAACGCGGCCCCGCTGGCTTTGTAAGCATTCCATTAGAACGCGGCACCGCTGGCCACTGTCCTTGTAAGCATTCCATTAGAACGCGGCCCCGCTGGCCACGTAAGCATTCCATTAGAACGCGGCCCCGCTGGCCACTGTCCTTGTGAGCATTCCATTAGAACGTGGCCCCGCTGGCCACTGTCCTTGTGAGCATTCCATTAGAACGCAGCCCTGCTGGCTCCTGTCCTTGTGAGCATTCCATTAGAACGCAGCCCTGCTGGCTCCTGTCCTTGTGAGCATTCCATTAGAACGCAGCCCTGCTGGCTCCTGTCCTTGTAAGCATTCCATTAGAATGCAGCCCTGCTGGCTCCTGTCCTTGTAAGCATTCCATTAGAACGCGGCCCCGCTGGCTCCTGTCCTTGTAGGCATTCCTTTAATGGCCCTTCTGGCTAGTGTCCCTATAAGCATTACAATAGAACGTGACGCAGTTGGCCAGTTTCCCTTTAACAATGACATTATAATATGGCCCTGGTGGCTATAGGTCCTTTAAACCTGCCATAAGGGTTTCTAGCGTTGAGCACCTAGTTTTGAAAACATCCAAACCAGAGTCAACATATTAAAGTATATTTTGCATTAAAACAAATACAAAATGAAACATGTAAAATTGCACGGCAGCTAGCCAATCACAGTATCTTTTCCATCCCGAAAAATCCCTGCATTCCTCTACACAAACCTAAAAGCACATGAAGTGCACTGGCAGCTAATTGCCAATACAAAAAGAAAAAACATCCCACGCATTAATCCTCCCGCACATCAGTTAACACCCAAAGAAGAGCGCATCTCTATGTGTGCTGAACTATTACATACGAATGCTCCGAACTCGCACGCAGCCCTGACGCAGGCCAACACAAACTGCATATAAAACAGGGAGCCATCGATCCGGCGTCTGTGGTGGGGTTTTAGGATTGTTTTTGTTAATCTAGTGTGTCCTAAAAGGAAACAATCTGAAAGAAAACAGGAGGAATCATCCACACCCAATATCAGCAGCTACATTGTGATACTGTACAAAATAACAAAAAGCAAAAGATAGGAGAGTTCTCTGGTACCACTCCCACAGCCCAGCTGCATCCTGCCGAACATGCAGGCATCCCAGCACCAGTCAAACACATCCAATACACACCTTATACACAAGCGGATGACATTTCGCCCAATCCATCCATAGGGTTATAAAATAACTCTCCCCACCCTGGATATTCAGGCCTCGTCATTATGGAAAGCCTTTAACGTGAGCAACTGTGCATTGTAGGCCAGACAAGCAAAAAAAATTACAATTTTCCCCTCTCTGTATTCCTTCAGCCTTAACATATCGGTTTTTACAATTCACAGCTAACCCCTGGGACAAGAGTCAGCAACATGGGCCTTCCAGAACTTTTGGAACTACATTACCCATGAAGCTCTACTACTCTAAGGAATAGCTGAGCATCACGGGAGACGTAGTTCCAATACAACTGAAGGGTCAGGATTGACAATTCCTGTCCTGGGGCACATATGTCACACTCCTGCCCTCCCCGCAATGCTAATAGCCCACTGTTACCAGAATTTAATGGATGAACTAGATGGCCATAGAATCATGGGAACTGTAGTTCAACAACATATAGGAGGGGCTGGAGTGTGACATCCCTGACCTCGAGTTTCCCACGGTGAGGAAGAAAATGCCATTGCGCAGGATGTACATCACCAGGTTTGTGAAACGCGAGGGATGGAGAGCGGGACGCTTGCGCTGACGCAGAAGTTGCACGCAATTACAATCATTTATAAAAGCACCAACAGATTCTGAAGCGCAGGATCCAGCGCCCTGTTCCTCTGCTGAAGATTTTACTGCAAGTTTATGGTCTGGCCGTGCTGGGAAAAGAAAAGGCAGCCACCTTTACAGGGAAGGTCACAGTATGTTGTGGGCCATTTACATCTGCCACAGTTAATACCCGCTCCACCCAAAAAAACCTGCTTCATCTGAAGCCTCCATCCTATCTACAGCACGTGCACATCCTGTGCCACCCCATTATATCTCCCCTCCACCCGTCAGTCATCGATAAGAGGTTAAACATGGCATGAAGGTTGGTAACAATACCAATGGCCAAGTTAAAGCAAGCATTTCACCCAATGCGAGATGCCACACAAAGGTGAATGTGACCACCGGCAACTGTGTCAAATTGTGCCACACTGGCCTAAAGTACCATGACTGGCATGACCCATGTACCTACCGACCCCCACATGCGTCTAAACACGGCACCGTGGAAGGCAATCACCCAGATTGTACCCCCAGACCCATTAGCAGCTTCTGCCCCAATCTGTGCCAGCCCACAGCTGAGGGAACATCCCATGCCACCCAACACCTGTAGCCAAGCAAGGATCAACAACCCGAGGACGTTCAGCACTCCCCATCCACATTTCAGCTGGTGCCAGGGGAGGCCAGTAGACTTCCATTCCGCACAGCCCTGTGCCAAAAATACCCACCGATCCAATAACCAGCTTTCATCTATTACGCCAAGTCACACGGATGAAGGTCCACTGCCAACCTGAAGCAGACAGAGGGAAAAAAAAAAAAAAAAAAAAAAAAGCTGCTTGGCCAAGGATTGCAGTCAAGCACCAGCGGGCCAAAAGAAAACTGTGCCAAACTTACACCCTGCGCAGAAGCAGATACCACCCTGCCAACCGCTGTCTGCCCAGCAAAACCACTGCCAACCGATACCAGACCATTGGACCCCATGCCAACCACTGCCTGCCCAAACCCCATGCCAACCACTTCCCCTTCATAAAACCCCATGAGTGTTGTCAGCTCATCAAACCTGATGCCAACCACTGCCTGCTAGATCCCATGCCAGATCACTAAGCAAATGCCAATCTACTGCCTGCCCTGCAGACCCCGTGCCAACTGCTGACCAACCAGCACACCCCATGCCAACCACTGACCAACCAGCACACCCCATGCCAACCACTAACATAATGCCAACCACAGGCAGTCCAGCAAACCCTACGCCCTGATGCCAATCGCCAGTGTAATACCAACCAGTGCCCAAACAGCACAGCCCACCATGCCAACGAGCAGCTGCATCTCCCCCTCGGCTCCTTGCAGAGGATGGCCGCGGCAGCCTGCTGCGTGTGTGCGCTGGGAGCAGGCGCCCCGCCTGGCAGGCCTCTTACCGTCGGTGTTCGGTCCGGTGTGTGCGCACTGCTGTGAGGCCGGGGCTCTGCCTGCACCCAGAGCAGCCTCCCAAACCCTCTGTACAGGAATATGTCCGCTCCTTCTCCTCCAATGGGATTCTATGGGCGCCCACCGTTAGGCCTGCGTCTACGCATGCGCACAGCGCCCCTCCTTCTCGTCCTGCAGAGCCTGGAGGGAGGCCGGGCTGACGGGACGGAGGGCGCTATGTGCACAGCGCCACCCCTCCTCTGGCTGGGTAGGTTACCTCAGACATCCGCAGGCCGCGCACACCGACAAACAGAGGCTCCACAGCGCCCCCTGCGCCACCGACACCCACTGCGACAACACCACGCCCCCTCATGCCACGCCCAGCGTAATGATAACAAGGGCGCGGCCTGGCGGCGGGCAACATACGGAGCGGTGATTGGTTAATCGGTCGTCTAGGGCAGTGTAGTAGGCAGGCTACATGTAGATGGCGGGAGGTGACAGTGACGCTCTATATGAGTGTCGTGCTTAGAGCTCGGATTGTAAAGGTATTTTGTCTGTCTCTACAGTGACCGCTTGAGTTTTAATGGCGTGCACGCCCACCCACGGTGTGTCGTCAGGCTGACATTGATTAAATGTGCCCGTGTGTGTGACCATAACACCCTGTATACTGCAAAACCCCTCAATCTGGCGCGACACCCCCTGATCGTGGCCACTGGAGTCGTTTTATTTTGTTTAGAGCTCGGATCTCAAATGTCTGAGGGGGGGATTAGTGCTGCCTGTGACGGGTAGTGATGCAGACTAAATGCCCTCCCACCAGGCAACCCTCGTTTATTGCCTTTCAGAGCTTTATCCCACCCCCTGTACAGTCGGGTAAGCAGGAGAGGAGGGACAATGTATAATATTTAAACGATTTACTGAAAGGGGCAGCTGGGTGGGGGGGGGGGGGAATATCAGTAAGGGGCCCCAAGATTTCTGGTAGCAGTCCTGAAGATTAATTCCTCAGTTTTAACCCCATCACTGCCGAGCTCCTTTTTTTACCAGTTCTGCTCATTTTCATGATTTGAAGTCGCGTTTTATTATAGGAACCAGACAAATTACTTCTTTTTTTCCCGGCAGATTCATAATATATCATATAGGATTTTGGCAGGGCATGACATATACATATCGAAAAATGTAAAAAAAAAAAAAACTTTTTTTTTTTTTTTTTTTTTTCCAATCATCGACCTCATGTAAAAAAAAAATATAATTCTTCACATTTTCATCATCTGAGCCTTTGCAGCTATATATCAATCTTTGTGGTACTCTTGTTAAAAAAAAATGAATTAGAATAAAGTAACGGATTCCCATTTCTGAGAAATTACATGATTTTCAGCTAAAGTAAATATAAAATTGTTAATGCAGCATCGTTGTTCACCTTATAATTGAAATAGGAATCATATTGCTGCATTAATTAAAAAAAAAAAAAGCTTCTTACTTGAAAAATGGTCATGTTTGGTATCGCTGGAAAGGCCATGCTCTGACTTTTCCAATGATACCAAATATGACATTCTAGCTGCCACCAAATGGGAGGCATTGTCAGTGGGTGGGGGAGGCTTGGGAGAGAATTGTGATCTGGCACTTAAGTGGTTAAAGACAGGAACTGCTGAAAGTGGCATAGCTATGCCGTTTTCAGCTGTGCCGGCCTTTTTAAAAAAAAAAAATCCGGAGAGGGAGGGGTCCGAAGGACCTCTCACCCTCACTTTCAGGCTCCTTCCTGGCAGTGCCAGGGGTGCCTAAAAATGACATTCGTGCACCAGGAGGGGGCTTAAAAGCAGTGTCTGACTTCCTTGAAGTCAGATCACTGCAGGACCCCGGAGCAGAGTATAGGAGGGAGAGCCCGCTCAACGGAAGATGTGTGGGGAACGTCATCTGCATATAGCAGGAGCCTACCATGATGTTCCCCACACGTCGTCCATAGTGAAGGGGTTAAGCTTCGTGGGTTCAACATATCCTTAGTGCTCAGAACTACAGAATTCCCCAGCGCACGTCCCATAAATACATGTGTGTATATAAAATCATGTGATGATGCTCTGATATAATTATGGGATGCTGTGCAGTATTCGTGACAAAAAAATAGATACTTGTCTAAATATTTTTTGGCAAACCCCCCCCCACTTAGTTTAGCGCCTGTTTGGGAAAAAAGCTGGTTCTGTATACTTGGCGATGTGCCTATATGGGTGGCACTGCCCATCCTCCAGTCTTAAAATAAATGAATATAATGGAATGCTAAGAGCACCTCTCCAGTAAGTGTCCGTGGGCAACACACCTAACGGTACATACTCGCCCCCCAGGACATACTTGAAAACGAGAGAAATCTCAATGTATCCTTCCTGGTAAAAATACTTTCTCAAAAAATAAAAGCTGTCAAAACGCGTTTCACCAGCGTCTGCTGGCTTCCTCAGTTGGAGAAAAATAGTATGTATATTCTGGAAAGCCTCCTGTCCTGTTTTTATAGCCCTCTACATCGTCCCTCATGCCCCTTTGGTGTCCTCAAGGCTCCACTGCTAATGTGCCGGTGTCTGGATCTGTCACCGCACGTCTGTCTGTGTAGCAGCTTCTGGGAGTTTTCTCTGCATATATGTTAAGTCCAGATTCTGCACATGCTCGGCTCTATGTCCATGCACATTGCTCAGTGCATCCAATCTTGTGTCCTCCTCCATGACTCCATGTTCGGCGCACTTCGGGGACCTTGCTGTGAATTCACTGCAGAGTCAGCTAAATTGAAATCGCCCAAGTGCATGCGTGATGATTCCCACAACCGGGCAGCAGTCCCACAGCGATGGCTGACATGCAAGGCGTCCTCCCCCTGTGGTTTAAGCCCCAGATAGGTGCCGAGTTGGGGCAAGGTGAAGACATTAGTGGAGCGTCCTCTGCGCACGGGAGTGAAACAGGAGGAAGCGCCATGCATGTCCTTCACGTTCAAGTGGTTAAAACACCATGCTAACCTTCATTGTAACGGAAAATACTGAACAAAACACGTAACAGAAAAAAAGTCACAGCGCCCTCTATGGTAGGAGCACTGCACACTATATTATTAGACTCAAAATGTACTAAATCGAACATGGAACAGACATAAATGGACTTTCTAGTCCAAACATAAATGTACATAGCGGAATTTACATCCTTGAATGGAAACATTTGTAATAAACATGTATGGGATGTTTTATTCAACTATGCCCTGTGCACCAGCATTTTATCTACAACACTTGCTAAAATAGACTCCAAGGTGTTTTAATCATCTAATAATGACTTATTTACCAATATGATTGTCACGAACGCGCGCCGCGGCGAAGGAAACGCAGGCTTATGCAAATCACTAGCTGTCTATCCTAGACCCAAAATAATAACTACGTGGCCCACAATCCCCCCCGCGCTTGCCTAACTGCCATGGCAACGCCTTCGCTCCAGAAGGGCATGCCACGTGATGAATTGGTCACAGGGTTGCAACGCAGTATCCGTCTACACTCGACCCGGAGTACTTACTACGTTGCCCACAATCCCTGCACCCACTTTCCTTGTACTATTCGTCACCACAAACCGACTTTTTACCAAAGATGCTTACTGTCTGAACCAGAACCGGTTTGAGACTCTGTTCATGCACCCCAGAATAGAAAACAGTCCAGCGACTGAACCCCACCACAACTCACTGTTTGGTAGATAGACTCGAGCTTAAACAAAGGCAACTCTCTATGATAATCCAGTCCTTCAGTTAGCGTGGATCGAATATCAGGCAGAAGCAGATCTTAATAAGTTTTATATTTATTATGATAAACCAAAAAGATGATATATCACGGTGCATTTGGTTACAGAAAAGATAGATATAAGAATTAACAATTTACACACACAAAGCAGCAAAAATCAAAAGGATTAAGACACAGAACCTTACATGTCAAGCAAGCTAACCGGACATCTGTGACTCCTGGGGCTGGAGATTGGAAACACGGGCAGATCCTCACTTCTTACGTGAACCCCAATTGAAAAAGCCCTTAGCTCTTGCTGGACTCAGAATATATAGATTTTTCCAGTTCATTCGAAATACAGCCCATAGATGGTACAGCCCACCCCGTACATTTCCCAGAATCCCCTCTCCTGTTAATTTGTGGGAATGCTCAGTGTACTTCATTAATTTGATTCCCAGATATAATATCAATTATCCGAAGATCGCCTCTAGCGATCAAAGGACATCTTTGTTTCTTTGAAATGCCCTTTTTGGTCACAATGGTGCCGCTGGATGTGCTCTTGGAGGTGCTTTTCCATTTGCTCAAGGTGTGAAATGCTTATGGACTCATGTAGGGACGGGACAATGGACATCCCATTAGAGAAAATGGGTAATTTCCACCCTTATCATGCAGATCAAAGAAATCCTATTCTGTAAATGCCTGTGATATCCCTTCAAGAGGGGAAAGAGACAAACATTTCAATTACTTTCTGGAACACACCAGGAACTGAGGCTTTTACTGGTCAGCTGTGCAGCATTGGTAACTAATATATATATGTAACCCCTTTTTCCTGGAAGCAGGTCCTAATGGACAGCAGTTGCAACTTCTTCTGACAGGGATCCTGAGCCTCCGCAATAGTTGGGAGATCGGGACATCTTGATCTGACGCAGTGCCTCCACTCAGTGTAGTCTCTTTTTTATAGGCTACCCACCCCACTGAGTAGATGAGTATCCTTCGCTTAATAACACTCAGAAACCAGAAACATATTTAAAACGTGTAATGCAGCTGTATACGGATTAAAGGGATTTCAACATATAAACACAGCAATAACAATGCAGCTCCTGGATAATTCTCATTTGGTTGTAAAGTCCTGTTGTGAGTATTACAGTCACACCATTCCTTTATTGCAGCAGGGCTGCCCCTAGCAAAGTCCCATGGGTAATTCGTGCACAACGTTTGGGCCCTTTTAGTATAGATAGCGCTATCTAGATAAAGTCTCTCATTCAACTGCATTAAACTGGATAATCCTGAAACCATCTCTGGAAACAGTACCTTTTATATAACTCCTGTGATTGTAGTTTCTTCATATATAGAGAAAAGAATGCTTGTCTGGATGTAGATCACTCCTCTTGTGTAACTAGGGTGCACATACACTTCAATCTCTTTAGGAAGAGCCAGTAAATCAGGGAGGAAAAGCCTGCAGCAACAAATGACAGCTTCCCAGCTTCTTGCACATGTAGTGTGGAAAAGTATGTCTTTTTGCTGATGACACAAAGATTTGCAACAGGGTTGACGTTCCTGGAGGGATCAGCCAAATGACAAATGATTTAGGTAAGCTAAAAAAATGGTCAGAGTTGTGGCAATTGAGTTTTAATGTGGATAAGTGCAAGATAATGCACCTGGGACGTAAAAACCCAAGGGCTGAATATAGAATATTTGATACAGTTCTAACCTCAACATCTGAGGAAAGGGATTTAGGGGTTATTATTTCAGAGGATCTAAGGGTAAGTAGTCAATGTAATAGAGAAGCAGGAAATGCTGGCAGAATGCTTGGTTGTGTAGGGAGAGGTATTAGCAGTAGGAAAAGGGAAGTGCTCATGCCACTGTACAGAGCACTGGTGAGACCTCACTTGGAGTACTGTGTGCAGTACTGGAGACCGTATCTCCAGAAGGATATAGACATCTTGGAGAGAGTTCAGAGAAGGGCTACTAAAATGGTGTACGGCTTGAAGGAGAAAAGTTACCAAGAAAGGCTTAATGATCTTAACATGTACAGCTTGGAAAAAAGACGAGACAGAGGAGATATGATCGAAACATTTAAATACGTAAAGGGAATCCACAAGGTAGAGGAAGGGAGTATATTTAAAAGGAAACAAAATAGCAAAATTCGAATTGCTTGAGAAAGGTAACCGAACGCTGAAAATCAGGGTTCGGTTACCTTTCTTGGCCATTCGGCTATCCAGAGAGCAGACAATTCGCCAAATCCTGGCGAATTGCCTGCACATACGGTGCCTGTTCGGTCCCTGTTCGAGGGCAGTGAAATCCCCATGAAAAAGCACTGCTTCGGCTATTCAGAGAACACAAACCAGCAGTGAAAGGTTCCCCTAATGCCCTGCCATTCGGTGGTTTAATTCGGCAAATTTATTCAGGAGAATCCCATAGGCTTCAATGTTAAAAATATTCCCGTTTTAATTCAATATCTAATAAACCGTTCATTATAAAATTCTGCAGCAAAAAGTCTCTTTATTTATAGATTTTTTAGGATACATTAAGCATTTTTCTGAACTTTTAAAAAAAAAAATTAAAAGTCCGATTTTTTTTTTTTTTTTTTTTTTTTTTTTTTTTTTTTTTCAGTTTGCTTATTTTTTTTGTAACAGCCCTCTTTATTATCATTCCCTGGACCTCCTGTGAAAATTTCAGACATTTTCGCTCAGTAGTTTCTTTGCAAACAGCGTTTCTTTTTCCCAGATTCATACAAATGGTTTTGCTAATTTATTCACCTCCCTCTGTCTACGTCACAGCTGCTTCGGCTCTGTGTGATTCGGCTCCTTTTCGGCTCCTGTTCGGCTTTTTCGAAGGTTAATCCAGATGTTTTTGCTCGTTTTCAGCGTGCATTCGGTGAGTTTTCGTCAGGTTTGCGGCAGCTTTTCCCTGTAATTCGGGGACCTTGTGGTGCTTGCTGAATACACCGCAGGGTCACCGAAATGCAATCGGCAAAAGGAACCGAATTGAAGAGAACGAAAAGTCACCGAACGTGCGGTGACTTTTCGAATCTCTTTGGATAACCCTGATAGTCTTAGATTAGAGGGGCAAAGGTTTAAAAGTAACATCAGGAAGCATTATTTTACTGAGCGGGTGGTGGATACATGGAACAGTCTTCCAGTAGAAGTGGTAGAGGCCAAAACAGTAATTGAATTTAAGCAAGCATGGGATAGGCATAAGGCTATCCTAAACAAAAGATAAATCCAGGTAAAGTATCCATGTAATTGGGCAGACTAGATGGGCCGAAAGGTTCTTATCTGCCGACATTTTTCTATGTTTCTAGTCAGCACTGGTTTATCTTGCTTTCACTTTCTCCCAGCAGGAGTATCTCTTGCAGACTCCTGAAGAGATTTATTCTCTGGACCAGTAGACAATGGCTGCTGCTCCTCTCTTCCTTCCTGGTCCTCCTCCACACATGCCAGAAAAAACCCAAAGTTCAAAAGGTCCTGGAAGTTCAGTAAAACAAAGTTCTAAAAGTCCTGGAAGCTCAGTAAAAAAATAAAAAACATGAGTTCGTTACATATATATAGATAGATACATAGATATAGAGATCTGCATATCTATCTCTAATCGTGATATACTGTATCTTTCTTTTGTAATCAAAATTTTTATTAGAAGAGTGCATTAGTACATATATCGCGTTGGAGTACAAAATTGTCAAAGAATGGCAGTTAAAACGATTCATCAGTTATGCGATACAGGTACACAAGGAAAACATCAAGTAGGCAAGTCCTTGCGTGTAGGCTATAGTTAGACCCATGAATCGGTACAGTCCAACCACAAGTAAGTAATCCGGAGCATCTTGGCGTTTAAATGAAGCGTGCATGGGGTACTATAGAAGATGATCCTGTATGCAGTGTGTGGCATGGTAAGCAGGAATATTGGGGAAAGACCTAGATCGAAGGAGAAAAGTAGGAAAGGTGTGAGGAAGGATGGAGGAGATGAGAGAGAGAGAGAGAAGAAAGCGAAAAAATTTTTTTTTAAAAGAAATAAATAAGTAAATAATAATAATTCCACAGCCTGTGAGGGGAGGAGGGATGAGAAGGGTAGGGACGGAGGGAAAAACCACGACCGGTATCCTCCGGTCCAGCGTGCCAACTGCAGGACCGTTCTGTCTCCCTCCACTACCACCAGAGGGGAAGGGTCACCAGCGCCTGTGTAAGGGCAGAGGCTATGACCCCTGTGTAGTGTTGTGTGTATGGAACCCGATGGCAAGCCGAAGAAGGAGACCAGGAGATGTATGATCAGTTGAGCATTTACTGGATGGAACAAAATATAAGTCCAGAACAAAAGGTAACGCAAGATTTCTTTGACAAGAGTAAAGTCCAGAACGAAGGATTGTAAGGGTAAATAACATGAGTTGTAATCTTTGAAATAGACCAGGGTAGAGGAATTGGACTTGAAGATAGGATCTGGAACTGGTACCGTGGGTATAGAAACAAGCCTGGAGATGGAGCTGGTGCCGTGGAAGCAAGCCTGGAGATGGAACTGGTGCCGTGGAAGCAAGCCTGGAGATGGAACTGGTGCCGTGGAAGCAAGCCTGGAGATGGAACTGGTGCCGTGGAAGCAAGCCTGGAGATGGAACTGGTGCCGTGGAAGCAAGCCTGGAGATGGAACTGGTGCCGTGGAAGCAAGCCTGGAGATGGAACTGGTGCCGTGGAAGCAAGCCTGGAGATGGAACTGGTGCCGTGGAAGCAAGCCTGGAGATGGAACTGGTGCCGTGGAAGCAAGCCTGGAGATGGAACTGGTGCCGTGGAAGCAAGCCTGGAGATGGAACTGGTGCCGTGGAAGCAAGCCTGGAGATGGAGCTGGCGCCGTGGGGGCAAGCCTGGAGAGGAAACTGGTACTGTGGTAGCAAGCTTGAAGATGGAACTGGCACTGTGGTAGCAAGCTTGAAGATGGAACTGGCACTGTGGTAGCAAGCTTGAAGATGGAACTGGTACCGTGGAAGCAGGCCTGGAAGCGGAGCTGGTACCGTGGAAGCAGGTCTGGAAGCGGAGCTGGTACCGTGGAAGCGAAGCTGGTACCGTGGAAGCAGGTCTGGAACTCAGGATTCTCTTGGAGCAAATACGAAGAGGGACCACTGGATAACGTGGTGGTGAACCACAGTATAACCTGGTTAATGAACTGGGAAAGACGGCAGATTTAAATGGGGTTCAGAGGATCATAAGAACACCGTTCACCTGGGGCTCGTAGGTGGAGTGGGGATACCGGAGTACTTGATAGGTTAATTGGTGGCATACGAGGATCTCCAGTGCAGGTGTAATGCAGTACCTTTACTTGACCAGCAGAGGGCAGAGTACCTAGGTCTTCATGCTTTAGGATGGACGATCGCGCATGCGCGCTTGGTTTCTGCTCAGTCGGATCCCGGAGGTGGTGTGGGACTCATCCTGGCTCTCCTCCGAGCTGAAGACCGGAACCAGGGAGCGACGCGCCACGAGGGACCTCGGGTGAGTATACAAAGTGTCTCAACATGGCGGCCGCGGTCTGGCCGCGGCGTGGGGCCTGACTCAGAGCCACCAAAGCGTACGCGTCTCAACCGCCGGAGACCCACCTCCGCGAGGGCAAGGGTCCGCAGTGGTCAGCCATCCTGAATATCAGTACAGGCCGTAGCCATCAGCTCTCGGTGTGTCTATGGTCCCCTATCCTGTGCAGGCGTCAGGGATAGCTCAAGTTCCAATCGTCGACGGAGTGAAGCCGAGGAAACATATCTGCCAATAGTACCAAGTTTGGTAGAGTGCCTGAGTGGAGTCTTCCAGTGCAGCAATCCGTTCCTCCACTCAGAACATTTCATCCACCTGGGATATCCATTGCCAGAGTGAGGGAACCGATCGGCGTCTCCAGTACCTCGGGATCCGGTGGCGCGCCGCCAGCAGCAGACGGAATACTGTATCTTTCTAAACCGCGACAATGATGTTTTGTTAGACTTTATAATTTGACCATAAATAAATATCTTGGGGTATTACTTAAAAATGAACGAGGATTAAAATTATACAGGGCTATTCAGAGAGGGGTGAAAACCCTGAGAATTGCCAAGAGAATAAACAATCTAGACCAAATAGCCAATTTGGAAAGAGATAAATTAGAGAATTTTTCTGGTTTGACTATTTTCACCTAGAATTCTCAATTTTCCAGTCATTCAAGGTTTTCATCTCTTTTTGAATAGCCCTGATAGCTTTGTTTGACATCCTCCATGGTCCAGCTTAGCCTGACCACAACTCTGGCCTCTGGTTTTAGAAGGTGTAATGACTTTCCAAGGCTCATAGGGCTCAAGTCCGAATCAAGTCATTGCCGTCTACGTTAAGTCATCCAATTTGTGACTTGAGTCTGAAGGGGTTATTCAGAGAGCATTGAAATTTTAGTGCTCTCTCTTCCACAAACCACCAATAGCAGCGACGATCCACCGAACTGTCCGCTGAAAAAAGCCAATTAGCCGCCAAACTGAGGGTAAAGGAAAAAAAACAACGGCAATGTTAAACGAGTTTAAAAAAAAGTATATATATATATATATATATATCAAATGTCGCCGAAGAAATGTCTAAAAAAATAAAAAATAAAGTATTTTGGCTGCAAATTAAAATAATAAAGGGTTGAATAAAAATAAAAACGGTGGTAATTTTTTTTACATTGAATCCTATTGTCACGCCTCACTTTCCAGGGTTGCGGTTTCGAGCCCAATGTGTGGTTACACAAATAGAGAGAGGCAGGCAGGGCCGGCCCAAGCCACTGTGCTGCCTGGAGCGAAAGATGAAATGCTGCCCCCCCCCACAAAAATAAAAATTTACATGTATGAGCTTATCTGCGCTCCACAGCAATAAAACTCACAGTAATGTGCGGTGTGTATGAGCGTATCACAGAGCTCCACAGAAATAAAACTCACAGTAACGTGCCATGTGTATGAGCAGATCACAGAGGTCCACATTTCCCAGCCCACTGTTACACACACATCCACAGTCACACACACACCCAAATCCACACACAGTCACACACACACACACACACACACTTAAACTTACCCACTCAGTGGAGGGTTTGCTGGACGCCGTCTGGCCTGGTCGAGCTCCAGCATACTCTTGTAAACCTGGTTGAGGCATGCACTGGGGCTGGCTCCAGGTCTGGCCCTGGCTCTAGGCCTTGCTCCAAGCCTGGCCCGAGGCCTTGCTTTGGGCCTGGTCGAGGCCTGGCACCGGGGCTGTTTCCAGGACTGGCCGAGGCCTTGCTCTGGTCGAGGCCTTGCTCCAGGCCTGGCCCCTGGGGCTGGACAAAGATTTGCTCCAGGGCTGGCTCTGGGCCTGGCTTCAGACCCGCGCTGGAGGGCTTCAAAAGCGCTGGACCAGGCCTGCTGAAAATGGTGGGCTACCCTGCTATGAAGGGCGGAGACGTTGGTCCGCACATGTGTAGGGGGCCGGCACCGCTCGGTATGTGTGAAGGGGGCAGGAGCCACTTATTGCATGTGAGGAGGGCGGGCGCTGGCCTGCCGAGAGGGGCGGGCGCTGGCCTGCTGAGAGAGGTGGGAGCAGCCAGGCTTCGCGGGAGGGCCGTGTACTCCGCCGCGGCCCTTAAGAGCGGCATTTTGCCACCCCTGACTAGGGGCCACCTGGAGCCGCTGCTCCACCCTGCTCCATGGACAGGCGGGCCCTGGAGGCAGGAATATGAGCTTAAACCAGAACAATGGTTTATTAGATAAAATAAACAGGAATAAACCAAGAAGGGGGGCTTTGGATAAATTATAACAGGTATAGGAGCTGGCTGGGAGAGATACTAAATACAGAGGACAGGGTACACTTAAATGGGATAAGAAGGGGATGGACAGGTACTGGACTGGACACTGGATGAGGAATAACACTAAGGATTAACTGAGCAGAAATGGAAAGGGATAAACTAAAGATTTAGAGGGTGGGGGACCAGGAGACAGAGGGCAAAAGGAAAATATATATTTTCAGGCGCAGTAGTAAAAGGGCAATGGAGGAGTGGCCAGATCAAGCATGGGTCGGTGGCAGGCGGCTGGCAGAGGGGTAGTCAAGAGGTCATACACGGGTAGGTCAATCTATAGCAGGAACAGCAGGATGATGGGAGTTGCAAGGAGTCCAGAAATGAGGAAGGCAAGGAGTATCCAGGAAGGAGGTTTGCAGAGATGAGGGGTACTTTGCAGGGTACAATGAAGAGGGGGTTCTTAGCAGGACAACACGATGAAGAGGTTCACAGACAGGTACAGTTGTGTTCAAAATTATTCAACCCCCACTGAAATTGAGTGTTTTGGCCAGTTTGACATTGATTTTGATCATTCAGTCATCTTGCTTACAATTAAATCAAAGAGGCACGTGTAGGTCAGACAAATATAACATAACATTTATAATGAAATAACTAGGGTTGCACTGATACTAGTATCGGTATCGGGGCCGATACTGGGTACTGCAGGAGTACTTGGTACTCGTGCAGTACCCCCCGATATTTTTTCCGATACCGGAAGCCGGCATTGAGCCGGCATCCGAGGGGCTGCGGCGGCTGTCCGAATGCTCTATCGGCATTCAGACAGCCGCCCCTGGAGCTGCTCTCTGCGATACTTACCTTCCTGGGCGCCGCCGGGAATGTCTCCGCGCGCGTGCTCGTTGGAAGGACCCCAGCCGCGACCACGTGGGACCATGTGATCGCGGCTGGGGTCCTTTCAACGAGCGCACGCGCGGAGACATTCCCGGCGTCGCCCAGGAAGGTAAGTATAAACACACTAAGCAGCTGCAGGGCCTGTCCGAATGCCGATAGAGCATTCGGACAGGCCCTGCAGCTGCTCTCCGCGACGATACTTACCTTCCTGGGCGACGCCGGGAAAGTTTCCGCGTGCTCATTGGAAGGACCCCAGCCGCGATCACATGGTCCCACGTGGTCGCGGCTGGGGTCCTTCCAACGAGCGCGCGCGCGGAGACATTCCCGGCGGCGCCCAAGAAGGTAAGTATCGTTGGGGGGGTCCATGAGCTGGGGGGCATACCCATGTGTGAGCTGGGGGGCATACCCATTTGAGAGCTGGGGCATATCCATGAGCTGGGGCAGTATGAATGAAATATATATATATAATCTATATCGGGGGGGATATACATGTGAGCTGGGGGCATTTTTATATGGTCTGTTCTTATTGGAAAGCGTCACATGACATTAAAGAAAAGTATTGGTACTCGGTATCGGTGAGTACTTTTAAAAAGTATCGGTACTCGTACTCGGTCTTAAAAAAGTGGTATCGGTGCATCCCTAGAAATAACCACAAATGTCTTTTCTGTGCTCACATCATTATTAGTTTTATTCAACCCCCAAGTGACATTCAATCTTAGTACTTAGTACAACATCCTTTTACAGTTATAACAGCTTTTAAACGTGAAGCATAGCTTGACACAAGTGTCTTGCAGCGATCTACAGGTATCTTCTATACCATTAAACACAATAATGAAATCAATAACCTGGATCGGCGCAGACACTGCTCTCTGGGGTCCCAGAATCTCGTATATATATATATACAATAGAAAAGAGACAATAATAGTGCAACACGTTTTGTACAATATACAGTTGTGTTCAAAATTATTCAACCCCCACTGAAATTGAGTGTTTTGGCCAGTTTGACAATGATTTTGATCATTCAGTCATCTTGCTTACAATTAAATCAAAGAGGCACGTGTAGGTCAGACAAATATAACATAACATTTATAATGAAATAACCACAAATGTCTTTTCTGTGCTCACATCATTATCAGTTTTATTCAACCCCCAAGTGACATTCAATCTTAGTACTTAGTACAACATCCTTTTACAGTTATAACAGCTTTTAAACGTGAAGCATAGCTTGACACACGTGTCTTGCAGCGATCTACGGGTATCTTCGCCCATTCGTCATGGGCAAAAGCCTCCAGTTCAGTCACATTCTTAGGCTTGCGCACTTCAACTGCTTTCTTTATGTCCCACCAGAGGTTCTCATCGAATTTAAGTCAGGTGACTGCGATGGCCACTCCAAAATGTTCCAGCCTTTAATCTGCAACCATGCTCTAGTGGACTTGGAGGTATGCTTGGGATCATTGTCCTGTTGAAAGGTCCAACGTCTCCCAAGCCTCAGGTTTGTGACGGACTGCATCACATTGTCATCCAATATCTCCTGGTACTGAAGAGAATTCATGGTACCTTGCACACGCTGAAGCTTCCCTGTACCTGCAGAAGCAAAACAGCCCCAAAGCATGATTGACCCCCGCCATGCTTCACAGTAGGCAAGGTGTTCTTTTCAACATAGGCCTTGTTCTTCCTCCTCCAAAACATATCGTTGATCCATGGGCCCAAACAGTTCTAATTTTGTTTCATCAGTCCACAGAACACTATCCCAAAACTTCTGTGGTTGTCCACATGACTTTTGGCATACTGCAGTCGACTCTTCTTATTCTTTGAGACAGCAAGGGGTGCGCCTGGGAGTTCTGGCATGGAGACCTTCATTACGCAGTGTGCGCCGTATTCTGAGCTGAAACTTCAGTACCCACATCTGACAAATCTTTTCTCAGTTCCTCAGCAGTCACACGGGGACTTTTCTCCACTCTACGACGTCAGCGCGCAAGCAGTCGAAGTCAGCATCTTCTTTCTGCCACGACCAGGTAGCGTTTCAACAGTGCCCTTTGCCTTGAATTTGCGAATGATGCTTCCTATGGTCTCTCTTGGTATGTTTAACATCTTTGCAATCTTCTTATAGCCATTGCCCTTCCTGTGAAGAGTAATCACCTCTTCTCTTGTCTTCCTGGGCCATTCCATCGCTGACTTCACCATGTTTGTAACCACACCAGTAAATGTCTAGAGGAGCTGAGTATCACAGTCATTTTAAAGCTGCCTAATTGGTGCTTATTATGCTTTATTGCTGCTCTGTGACATCCACAGGTGTTTTCAATACCTGATTGAAAACACTTGAATGAACCTCTGTTCTTCAGAGTGGTAGTCTTTAATGGTTGAATAATTGTGTCAATGAAGAATTCACAAAAGAAACATTTACTACTGTATTACAAAACCAATTGATGTCATTTTAGTTGCATATGGTTCTTTAAAAAGTCCTTGTAGGATTTCATTCTGAATACAATTACAAATGTACACTAAATTCCCTAAAACCCTTTACAGCATTGGGGTTGAATAATTTTGAACAAACTGTATTATAAATGTGTGTGGTGAACACCCCACTTACAAGTGTAGAGCCGTGCACTGGCTCTAAGTGGGTCCAGACATGTGGGTAATTGTCTTCAATTTCTTAGGTGGCCCCCACCTTACAGCAAGGTTTTTCCTTTTTTTCTTTGTCCGAAGTTTAGACAATGGAAAGGAGAACAGGAAGAAAAATCCTTGTGTGGATCCACAAATTGAAATCACAGTGTTATGTACAGTTGGAATTGTACTCACATTTTGTGGAGCTCACATAGCTCATGGATATAGGCCCATAGGTTTTTTTTGGTGGGAGAAAAAACCCAGATGAAAAACCACCGATGTTTGCAGGAATCAACGAAGCAGGAATCAGGATTGGAGATGAAAAAGTGAGATTTATTTAAAATATGATTAAAATAGCCTCCAGAACGCGTTTCGCCGCATCAAATAGCGGCTTCATCAGCTGGAATGATTAACATGGGCCTGCAGACCCTTTTATAGTGTCCATAAATGTTCTTAATTATCCCCATATGTCCTGTCTGCTTCATTGATTAATCCTTCCGGTTTCTTCGGCATCCGATAGTGGGCGCCGCCATTTTGCGCATGCGCGGTTTACTTCCGCGTTCCACTGCGTTCCAATGCGCCGTTTTCACTTCCGCGTTCCACCGCGTTCCATTCTTACTTCCGGTTGGCGATTCTCGGCCAAGGAGGTGAAAAATTCTTCTTTTCGCTGATTTCAACAGTTGGGGCTTTCTAAAGACTTCCCATTTTCGCCATGAACATCACAAAAACAGAATATTGTATACATTAAACTCATATTAAAAGGGGCTAACACTATAAAATTAATATGTGCACCCCGCAGGGTCTCTCATTTATTTCTTGGTATGCCCAATTATTGGGTATGGTGGATTTTATAAAAAGTGATAGCTTCTTCACAAATGTTATATATATAATATAACAATATTGTTGTTTATACAGGTATCTTCGCCCATTCGTCATGGGCAAAAGCCTCCAGTTCAGTCACATTCTTAGGCTTGCGCACTGTAACTGCTTTCTTTAAGTCCCACCAGAGGTTCTCAATCGGATTTAAGTCAGGTGACTGCGATGGCCACTCCAAAATGTTCTAGCCTTTAATCTGCAACAATGCTCTAGTGGACTTGGAGGTATGCTTGGGATCATTGTCCTGTTGAAAGGTCCAACGTCTCCCAAGCCTCAGGTTTGTGACGGACTGCATCACATTGTCATCCAATATCTCCTGGTACTGAAGAGAATTCATGGTACCTTGCACACGCTGAAGCTTCCCTGTACCTGCAGAAGCAAAACAGCCCCAAAGCGTGATTAACCCCCCGCCATGCTTCACAGTAGGCAAGGTGTTCTTTTCTTCATAGGCCTTGTTCTTCCTCCTCCAAACATAGCGTTGATCCATGGGCCAACCAGTTCTAATTTTGTTTCATCAGTCCACAGAACACTATCCCAAAACTTCTGTGGTTTGTCAACATGACTTTTGGCATACTGCAGTCGACGCTTCTTATTCTTTGGAGACAGCAAGGGGGGCGCCTGGGAGTTCTGGCATGGAGGCCTTCATTACGCAGTGTGCGCCGTATTGTCTGAGCTGAAACTTCAGTACCACACATCTAAAATCTTTTCTCAGTTCCTCAGCAGTCACACAGGGACTTTTCTCCACTCTACGCTTCAGGTAGCGCACAGCAGTCGAAGTCAGCATCTTCTTCTGCCACGACGGTAGCGTTTCAACAGTGCCCTTTGCCTTGAATTTGCGAATGATGCTTCCTATGGTCTCTCTTGGTATGTTTAACATCTTTGCAATCTTCTTATAGCCATTGCCCTTCCTGTGAAGAGTAATCACCTCTTCTCTTGTCTTCCTGGACCATTCTCTTGACTTCACCATGTTTGTAACCAAACCAGTAAATGTCTAGAAGGAGCTGAGTATCACAGTCATTTTAAAGCTGCCTAATTGGTGCTTATTATGCTTTATTGCTGCTCCGTGACATCCACAGGTGTTTTCAATACCTGATTGAAAAAACTTGAATGAACCTCTGTTCTTCAGAGTGGTAGTCTTTAAGGGGTTGAATAATTGTGTCAATGAATTCACAAAAGAAACATTTACTACTGTATTACAAAACCAATTGATGTCATTTTAGTTGCATATGGTTCTTTAAAAAGTCCTTGTAGGATTTCATTCTGAATACAATTACAAATGTACACTAAATTCCCTAAAACCCTTTTACAGCATTGGGGGTTGAATAATTTTGAACACAACTGTATGGGCAGTCCAGGCCCAGCCCACACCTGAGGCTGGAGAGGTGAGGGGAAAACAGGAACGGATCCCTGAGTGCCTGGACACCAATCCAGGCAATAGTAAATTCAGGACCGGAACTTGATTCTGAAAGTGGAACGGCACCTCACTTGCCCTTTCTCCGGTGCCTAGAAACATAGAAAATGTCGGCAGATAAGAATCTTTCGGCCCATCTAGTCTGCCCAATTACATGGATACTTTACCTGGATTTATCTTTTCTTTAGGTTCGCCTTATGCCTATCCCATGCCTGCTTAAATTCAATTACTGTTTTGGCCTCTACCACTTCTACTGGAAGACTGTTCCATGTATCCACCACCCTCTCAGTAAAATAATGCTTCCTGATGTTACTTTTAAACCTTTGCCCCTCTAATCTAAGACTATGTCCTCTTGTTTTGCAACTTTGTTTCCTTTTAAATATACTCCCTTCCTCTACCTTGTGGATTCCCTTTACAAACTACCTACGACGTGAACCGTGACACCTATGGGATTCGCCGGTTTAAACCTGTTGAACTAAAGCACCGAAAATCAGGGCATGTCACTGAGATTTCTCTGCTGTTCAGCATTCTCTAAATAGATTAACCAGTACTTTGCTATTGGGAATTTCAATGCCGCCAAATTGCACTGTATTTCGCGGGCAATTTTTCTGAATAGCGAATTGTCACGAAACTGCACCGTACGGGGAAATTCACTGTTTGGTGTAATTCGGTGGCAAGTCCAGCCATTGGATAACCCGCTGAGTCAAGTCTAAGCCATTGGATAACCCGTTGAGTCAAGTCCAAGCCATTGGACTCAAGTCCACACCCCTCTGCGCAGGCGCAGTATGTTATGCAAGTTGTGTACGCTAAGCAAATTGGGTGAAAAAGTTGCTGGGACCTCCACATTTCGGAAGCCCCCAGCTGACTGGGAGGAGCAGCGCGCACCGAGAGAAAAGGTTAGTAGTCAGCAGCATCTGTCCAATTATTTAATGGCAAAGGGGGGGGTCATTCCATTACATTGCTTTTTTATACTAAGGTGGAAGAGATAATAGTTGCCTACTCTGCATTTAAACTGGACACGACCCCAAAAAAGTTACCCAGGTGTGGTAGTTCTGTAGTGATTCCATCAAGAACAGATATGATAATTTGGGTAGCCACCTGGCTCCAGGCTTAGACGTTGCACATTATGAACATGTCAGTTTATTGCTCCGGCCACATCTGCAATCCTCATGCCTCCCTGCAGCATACCTATGGCACGGACATGCAGGCAAGCAGGCCCCCTAGGCACCTATTCTTTTGGTGTTTTCCCATAGTCATTAGAAAGAGGTCTTTGGTGTCCTTTGTTATTAGGGCTGCAACTAACGATTATTCTCAATCGATTAGTTGGCCGATTTATTATTTCGATTAATCGATACATCGGATAAAATTTTTTTTTTTTTTTAAAAATTGTTTGCTTAAAAGGAATTTTATTTAAAAAGAAAAAACAACCTGCCCCCTTTTTCATAAGCAATTTGCTTAGTGTACGTAACTTTCGTATGTACATAAGCAAATTGCGTATCTTGCATACTTTTCACACAAGGTATGCGAGTGCTTGGTCAGAGGGATGGGTTGATGCTGCGAGTGCTAGGTCAGAGGGATGGGTTGATGCTTCATGCGCAGCTTAAGCCCATGTTTGCTTTCTCAAATGAACGCAGCTACAAGCACTTGATCATGGATGATGATGAGGTCAGCATGAAATTGGGGTTAATAAGCTAAAGCGGTCAGGGTGCATAGAATGTCCCTTTTAAATAATTTTGAGGAACAAAATGAGTGGGAGGAGGGACTGGAGGTGGAAGGGAGTGACTTTGCTCAAGTGACTTGACCCGAGTGTGAGTGTGAGAGGGCGTGGGTATGGACAAAAGACCGGATCTGAGTGTGGGAGTGAGTTTGGGGAAAGGGACCAGACCAAAGGGAGGGAATGGGAGTTTCTGACCAAAGAGGGTGTGGTAGGGAGGGTGGGGTGGTGGCACAGGACTCAAGCTTAAAGTAAGGATAAAACACGGGCATACAGCTCCTTCACCCAGTGGCAGTATCCTATTGTTTGTTATAGTTCTGCTACTGTTGTAAGCGGAATAAAAACAAACTGTCTGTGTCTGACATAACCCTAGAACTAAATCATACCTAGTAAAGCAGCGGCGCGTCTTCTGCAATCAGCTCCAAAGCTGAGGTTATTTACGTTTAACTCAGTCTGACTCTAAACAGTGTGTGCTGTACACCGGACGATTAATCAACACCGATTAATCGATAATGGAAATAGTTGACAACTATTTTAATCCTGGATGAGTTGACGATTAATCGATTAGTTGTTTCAGCCCTATATGTTATTCTAAGTTGTAATGACCTACCGTCTGTAAACCGTTAAGTGATTATTACCGAAGTGCCAGTGTTGCAAATACCTGCGAACCAGGCTCTTTCCTCTCCCTCACCTTACGGGCAGGTGACTTGAGGGTGAAAACACGCAGGCCTTAATCACAAATGGCGATGTAAGCTGGTGCTTCCCTGTGTGATTACACGCACATGCGAGCACAAATCTAGTGAGCAGAATCCCAGATCTGGTGACCTTTGCCACACTATTATCACTATCCACCTTCCTCTCCTATTACTTATTCTGAGAAAATGGTGTCAAGCAATGGAATTGATGTCCATGGTGTCCCATGTTAGTCCTTGAGAAAGATGTACTCTGTTAAAACCTGTATTTCTGCTAAAAGCTGAGCAATCGAACCCATTCTCTCTTTTTGTGGAGCTATTCTTTATTTCTCCGTTACTTTTGCTGATGTGGCCGAGTCATGGATGTTTAACCAGGGATACGACAGCCATGAAGGCTTTGGCTTGATGTTCTTATCATCCATGATGAAAGCACTGAAGAGCACTTCATACAATCGTTATGACAACTCTATTCAAGGATGAAACTGGGTGGGCTTCTGTTTATATTAATGGGATAGGAAGGGTTGGATCCAAGGGCTAAATGGAAATAATTTAAACTTATATATTGA
Organism: Leptobrachium leishanense; assembly: GCA_009667805.1. Taxonomy (NCBI): domain Eukaryota; kingdom Metazoa; phylum Chordata; class Amphibia; order Anura; family Megophryidae; genus Leptobrachium; species Leptobrachium leishanense. Next base: position 510,043,086 of record CM019063.1, on the reverse strand, counting down.
TTTATGCGTCCATTAAGCCAATGGTCTTTACCTTTTAGTACATCAGCATATACCTGAGTGCTTAATGGCTTATAATGACATTTACTGCTCATACAAGTATTAAAATATAAAATTTTTGTAACTTCAAGTAGATTCTTTATCGAGTGATCAATTTGAAAGAAAAAAAATACATATATATATATATATATATATATATAACAAAAACATTGAGAGAGCACTCCAGACAAACACATTCAAAAACCTGCAACAACAGCTCCATGCATGGGTACATAATACCAGCTATTACCGCGTGGTGAAAATTTCATAACTCTGAGCTTTGCTGAATAAAATGGTGGAAATGTGGTTCGCAATGAACGGCCGTGAATTGCTTAAGCCTGCCAACAGCGTCAATGTAATCCACCCTCTGGCAGATCCTACTCTGCAAACCTAAATGACTGCCCATCATGGGATAAACTCACTTACTGAGGAACAGGTCCCTTCATGGAGCTCCCACAGATCAATTTTTGGGAGGGGTGCATACCCAGGAAATACATATGAAAAACACATGGGGGGTAGCACTCAGCCATAACTAAGCGTTCACGACGCACCCGCACTGAAACGCTTAGTTAAGGCTGAGTGCTACCCCCCCATGTGTTTTTCATATATATATATATATATATATCAGGGGTCAAAATTTCCACTTGCCCTCTCGCAATTTGCGAGTAGAAATTGGGAGAGGGCGAGTAAAAATTGAGGTGTGAATAGAATGCTAGCGTCGGCATGGTGCCGACACTGGCATTCCCTTTCAGGTGCTAGCGTCGGCTCTATGCCGACACTAGCACTAACCAGGCTGTCAAAGAGAATCGGCAGCTCGATGCTGCCATCCGCAATGCTGAATCAATGCATTGATTCAGTGGTTGCACCTCCGAACTCCACCATTCTCGGAGGCACAGCCGCAGCACCTTGCTTTCTCCCAGCCGCAGCCTGTCACATTACTCTGCAGGGAGCAGGGAGGAAGTGTCAGGTATATTACACAAAGGAATTTTAAAATGGATGCCTGTAGCCATTTTGTTTTTAAAGACAGTTAAAATTTTCTATAGGTTTAGAAATGAACGAGATTTTTTTTACAGAGTTCATTCCTGGGTGAAGTCTTTTATATTTTTTTTAAGAAGTGCCAGACATGAAGGAACCTAGAATGTTTGTGTGTGATAAGGCTAGGGTTAAGTGCTAAGACGTGTCATAATTAAATTTATTGGTCTGTTTTAAAACAAAAGATATTTTGTCTTTTGGGTATAGGAATAAGAGTTAATATCTCTAATATAGATTTATATTTACAAAATATATGTTTATAATCAAGGTATATTTTATTATATTTACAGTAGGAAATATATACTCCAATAAATATTGTAGAAAGTATATAATTGGTAAATAATAAAACTTACTAAAGAATAGATTCTGTTGAGTTAACCAGAAAAGAATTTAGCTGATAGTAAGTAATTTCAAAAGGGAGTAGGGATATAAATCAGATGGAGACATCGTGTCTAGTGACTGAGAGAGAGGTTCTTTGTTACGTCAGATTGACCTTTTGACCCGAGATAGGAATATTAAAAAGAAATGGTGGAATTAATTAAGAAGTGCAATACTGCCCTCTAGAGGATAGTAAATATTAGATTTGATGTATCAATAATATTGCCAGTGACGTCAAATTGGCTATAATAAGCGGCAGTGTTGGTTGCAAGTCAGTCGGAGATTCCAGCATTGAGAGACTCACACCGCAATGCATTCAGACGTCCAGTACACATGACACTCTGAGAGTCCGAGATTCCAGCATTCAGACTCCCACTGCAATGCATTACTCCTGACACTCTGAGAGTCCAAGATTCCAACACTCAGACTCACACCACGATGCAGGCAGATCCCAAGACATGAGGTAATCAAGATGCTCACCAAATTTCTGACTCGCATGCATTGATTATCTGATATCGATAATCTTCACATATTCCAAAACAAAGCATCACATTGAAAATTCCAAGACTTATCAACATCCAAATTGGACAGGTAATGTATGAAAAAAAAAAAGAGAATTAATGTAATTATATATATTTGTAGATATTCTTGCAACGTAGACTGAGATTTCTCAGATACTTGGGTTAGATCCAAATTCTAAGTATTTTCTATTCTGCAGATAGAAATATGAAGAAGTGGATATAAGGATTTATTCCTAAAAGAAATGTTGTAAGATTGATACCAATATATATATTGAATTTGGAAATTACTGTGATTAAAATTAATAAGCAAGGAATTATATAACTACAAAATAAAAAGCAAAAGATTAGAAGTTTGATTCTCGAGAATAGGGGAGGATTTACTAGATAAGTTTTTATTACTTATTAAATTAGCTCATCTTTTGTTGATTCATGTAGCATAGAGATATATATATATATCTATAAGAGCTGGCTGGTTAAACATTGTTTGCTGGGAAATGCAGGTTGTATTAAGCAGAAATGTTTATTAACCATTTGTGTATTAGTTACTAACTGATAAGGTAAATGATATTAATCATATATGCAGTTACTAACCGGAGATACATATATTGTGAAGCTAGTTTTTATATGCTGATGGATTGTGGTTTGTAAATTTTTGTTTATGATATGAGATTTGAAACTTTTTTGTATACGTAATAAATATATATATATTTTTATCCGATTATTGATTATTGTATTTTTCAAAGCAAAACACAGACAATTAAAAGAATTCAGGAGAATTTATAGGAAATATAAACGATTGATATTTGTGTCTCGTATAAGTTTCTTATGAAATAATAATCCCTGATATATTGGAGGCAACTGCCGAGGTAGGTCCAGTAAGTCCAATATAGACCTATTGGAGGCTTGGCTAATAAGTCCAATATATAACGTGTTGTATTCACGTGCAGAGATTATATCCGACAGAAGTGATCATATAACATCACTTCCTGCCAGCTCTCCGTGCATCTTCATGTGCAGCTGCGGACTCGCAGAGGAAGGTAGACACCATGCTGGCTCCCAGTTCCAGGGTCAAGTTAAGATAATATTTACATTAAGAGGGAGAATGACCATAAAGTGAGGGGGGAACATAAAATGAGGGGGGGGGATGAGCATAAAATGAGGGGGAGAAATGAGCATAAAATGAGGGGGGAAATGAGCATAAAATGAGGGGGAAATGAGCATAAAATGAGGAGGAATGATCAAAAATGAGGAGGAATGATCATAAAATGAGGAGGAATGATCAAAAATGAGGAGGAATGATCATGGAATGAGCATAAAATGAGGAGGAATGAGCATAAAATGAGGAGGAATGATCAAAAATTAGGGGAAATTAGCATAAAACGAGGGGGGCAAATTTGCATAAAATGAGGGGGAGGAATGATCATAAAATGAGGGGGGGAAGAAAATTGAGCATAAGATGAGGGAGAATGAGAATAAAATGAGGGAGAAATTAGCATAAAATGAGGGGGGAGAACATAAAATGAGGGAAGAGAACCTAAAATGAGGGGGGAAGAAATGAGGATAAAAGGAGGGGGAGAAATGAGGATTAAGGAGGGGGAACGAGGATTAAATGAGGATCTTTACATAGAGCTGTGACCCTATCACTGCAAAGAAAATGTGCAGTATGGGACTGGGTTAGGTAGATTAACTGATGGCGAGTAATTTCTAAGGCCTGGCTAGTAGCTCAGGACCTGAAATTTTGAGCCCAGTATATATAATGTGTGTGTGTGTGTATATATGTTTTTGGAAGTTATTTAAAGTAAAAAAAAAACTGAACTCATGGCTGTGTTCGCATGCCTAGATACCTCCGACATTATGCAGTTGTCATCCTTGTGTTATATTTAAATAATAGCCAAGTGATAAGGGAAGACGAGTCCTCTTCTACAGTCAAATTCTTGCTGTATTGTTACAAGCAAATGGTGAGATGTGAACATGCTTATTTAAAGGGTGTTTAGTCACAATTTATGCTAAAAATGATACACTGAGCAACCCATATTATTGTACACATTATTTTTGCACGCATCCTGTAACCTCTTAAATGCGGAGATAATTCCAACTCCAGTGTTGGACCAGTTTTTGCTCATTGTATTAAAACGATTGTACTGTCCTGCCGTGAGAGTGGCTGACAGCCAGATAACAAAATACGCAGAAATAGTTTTGTGTATAATCCAAACAGAGTTTACTTCTGGTAATTCTGTAAAACTGAAGGATAAGCTAGAATTACAATGAGTGTATAAGACTTTACAAATAATAAATGCAGTAAAAAATGTTTTTCTTTACAGAAAGCTGGTATTTAGACATATAAATCATATGACACATACAGTGGTGTGATTAAGCTATATAATAAACTTGTAAGGTAATTATACTTACACTCTCATCCCAGATGTACATATGCTTGTAAGAAACTCCTGTTCTGTATGCATCCACCTTGTCTGCATCCTGCTACAACTGGTTTTGAACTTTATTAACAAATGAACAGACAGACACTTCCTGTTTACTTCATAAGCAAGGTGGGCTGCTATTCTAACAAATGGCCAGCAGATGGAGTGTATAGAAATGCTAGATAATAGACAGCACAATGATGTTGGAAGTCGTGTTTTTGTTTGTTTTGGTTTTATAGCAGAACCCACTCACATTATATATTGTTTTTTTTGCCACATTCAACAGGTACAAAATTATTATGTGTATATATGTTACGTCGCTGAAAGCGCAACATCAAAAATGTTTAAAGTTTATATTCAGATTTTAATAATTTATCAGGTTCTCTTCTTAAGAAAATTAGAAGTGGAGAACATGTAACTTCATTTATTTTTTTAAAGGAAATAAGTAAACTTAACCCCTTCACTACCAAGTGATTGTCCAAAAAACATTGTCAGAAACCAGTCTTTTTTGTAAAATCATTTTAAATTAATTTTAAAGTAAAAAATCTTTGCGCTTATACCCATTGTATTATGTTATTACTGTAAATAACCTATTTTTGGCCAGTAGATGGCGCCATCTACAGCCAAATCGAGTTAGAGGTTTGAGCGGCTGTCTATTTTCTTTTTTTTCCCTACCTTGGCTGCTGAAAGCCCGATATTTCAGAACTTTGAGAAGCTCATTTTACAGTTTTAGCTTTTTAGGCATTATGCCCCAGGGCTAAAACTTTGGGGGCATCGTCTGCAGCCCAGAAGCAAACGAAATTAGTTTGCAGCAAACAAATTTCATTTGCTTTTGGGCTGCAGATCAGCATATCGAGATAGCTCTATCGGGACACCAGATGGTGCCTTTGAAGACTGAGATATCTCTATCAGTAGTGAAGGGGTTAAACCAGTCTGAAAGAACTGAGGGCCCTGTTCCAAGTGAGCTCTTCTGATTAGTGGTGTTCTCTTATATCGCCCAAGCTGCAATCCTCACTTGCTCCAGCTAACTGTAAATTAAAGCTTCCTATACTTAGCGTTTCCTACACAAACTCTTTAGGAGCCAGAGAAGAACAATTGATTCCAAGATAGTTTCTTACTCTCCATCAGCTGGTGTTAAAAAAAAAATAACAAGAGGTTCTGAGGAACAAATATTTTTTGATTGCAAATGCAAAAATTATTTGATAACGTGCCCCAATTGCACCCAAAACAGGGGTGGATCCAGACACAGGTTTCAGGGGGGGGGGCATTCTACCAGTTTTTGCCAAAAGCTGGTGTTGGGTTTGAAGTGACAGGCAGATATATTTGCCCCAGCTCACATGGATATATATTTGCCCCCAGCTCACATGGATATATTTGCCCCCAGCTCGCATGGATATATTTGCCCCCAGCTCACACATGGATATATTGCCCCCAGCTCACACATGGATATATTTGCCCCCCAGCTCACACATTGATATATTTGCCCCCCCAGCTCACACATTGATATATTTGCCCCCCCAGCTCACATGGATATATTTGCCCCCCCAGCTCACATGGATATATTTGCCCCCCCAGCTCACATATGGATATATTTGCCCCAGCTCACACATGGATATATTTGCCCCCAGCTCACATGGGTGTATTTGCCCCCCGCTCTCACCTGCTCCTCTGCTGCCAGGCTCCGCCGGCGTTCTTCTCCTCCCTACGAGGCGAACAGCCGCTGGCATGATGCACCACCTGACCAGCGCAGCCATTAGATTGCGCGCTGGTCAGGTGGTCCCATCCCAGGCGAGCGGCCAAGCTGCATCATGCCAGCGGCCGCTTGCCTCGTAGGGAGGAGAAAAACTATACTGAGGGTGGGGTGGTGTCTGCTTCTGATTGAGATTGGAGAATTAATTTCCCTAAAACATCCTAATATGCTGCATTTAACTGGTGTTTGAAAAAAATCTAAAGCAATGTTATTTTTCACCTCGGGATTAAACATTCACAAGGTTATTCAGAGAGCGGTGAAAAGCAGGAGAATAACTGGAAGTGAAAATTCTAGGTCAAAATAGCCAAACCAGAAAAATTCTCCCATTTATCTCACTTTCCAAATCGGCTATTTGGTCTAGATTGTTCTCTTCTCCTGCCAGTTCTCCTGGCTTTCACCTCTCTCTCAGGGTTGTTCAGAGAAAGGTGAAAACCAGGAGAATGGCAGGAAAAGAGAACAATCTGGACCAAATAGCCGATTAGGAAAGTGAGATAAGGCTAGGGTCAGACTAACGCATTTTTCGCAGCGACCGTCAAAAAGTGCGTCCGAACGCATTGTCGTATTTTTTCACGGATTGTTACTATCTGATGAATTGACAATACTTTTTCGATCTGAGGATAGTATGTTGTAATTATCTTTAAATCTCCCTGCATATTGGCGGCTTCACTTTGTCGCAAATCTTAAAGAACAATTGTGAAAGCAATTTCTCAAGAAAGCAGTTACAATCTGATAAACTGACACTATCTTTTGATCTGAGGATATTATTTTGCAATTATTTTTAATCTTCCCTGCATATTGGCGGCTTCACTTTTTTGTTGAAAATCCTAAAGAATAATTGTGAAAGCAATTGAGGCTTGCAGTGTTTAAGTATTGTTTTCTTCATATAAATCAATTTATCTACCAGTCTACTAATTTAGACATTGTTACTATCTGATGAATTGACAATACTTTTGATCTGAGGATAATATGTTGCAATTATCCTAAAATCTCCCTGCATATTGGCGGTTTCACTTTCTTGTCGCAAATCCTAAAGAACAATTGTGAAAATAACTGAGGCCTACAGTGTTTTATCAAAGTTAATAGTTGATCTATATACAAATCAATTTATTTGTTAGTCTACTAATTGTGACTGTGGTCTCTTAATTTGATGGGACTTGTAATATAAGCAATTTGTGGTGCCGACATCAGTTTCATTCTCAAGAAAGCAGCTAATTCCTTCAAATGAAAGCTAATTCTAATGACTCTTTTGATAAAATATTAGACAGATTATTTCCATATCAAGTCGAATCTTATTGAGTGCATTTGATAAACAATTTGAGTAATGTTTTTGAATTGGAAGGTGTGAATGCTGATGCACCTGATACAACAATTGACTAAACTACCTCGAATCATCATTTATTTAGCAGTTTAGCGTACCGCCTCTACTTTACATTATATTAATTGCCAAATCACCTCTATGATTAATCATTCATCGAATAAATTGGTATCTGAGGTAGCCAGGTATCAAAAATTAGCGACTGAATTACTATAGGCAGATCACTATTTTGTCATTGGAACTAATTACTATTGAGTGGTGCTAATAATTTTTAAAGTATATTAATAAAGAATTACTTTTATTAATAATTAGGGAATTTGTCCTCATTTTTGAGGTAACTGTAAGGCTAGGGTCAGACTAATGCATTTTTCGCAGCGATCGTCAAAAAGTGCGTCCGAACGCATTGCCGTATTTTTTCATGGATTGCGCGAAAACGGTCATACGATGCGCATTTTTGTGCGTGATTTTTTACGGATCCAAACCAGGAAACTTTGGGTGTCTGGACGTTATGTTGGCCGGACATGAGCAGGGTCTGACATCTCCAAATCACGCACACACGCCGCTAGTGGACGCAGTGCACTCTGTACGTCCGTACTAGCGGTTCTGCGTTCTGAAAATGCGTTCATTTTCCACTTGCGTTGCGCAGCCGGACTTTCGTGCGACCGTACTTCGTATATTGGCCGTCATTTGCTGCTAGTGCGGCCGTTATTTAGGCTAGGGTCAGACTGAGGCAGTGCGAACGCGCGTGCAGCCACACATAATCACGGCCGTGCTAGCAGCAGATGCCGGGCAATGACGGCCAATATACGAGTACGGTCGCACAAAAGTGCGGCCGCGCAACGCAAGCGGCAAACAAACGCATTTTTTCGAGAACGTGAAACCACTAGTACTGACGTACAGAGTGCGCTGCGTCCGCTAGCGGCGTGTGTGCGTGATTAGGAGACGTCAGACGCTGCTAATGTCCGGCCAACATAACGTCCAGACCCAAAAAGTGTTTATTGATGATCCGTACAAAATCACGGATGAAACTGCGCATCGTATGACCGCTATTGCGTATTCGTGAAAAAAATACGTCCATTCGTTCGAACGCACTTTTTCACGGACAACGTGAAAAATGCGTTAGTCTGACCCTAGCCTAAGTGCGCCTAAACGCACGTTAAAAATTCGCTAGTCTGACCTAGCCTAAATGGGAGAATTTTTCTGGTTTGGCTATTTTGACCTAGAATTTTCCATTCTCCAGTCATTCTCCTGCTCTTCACCGCTCTCTGAATAACCCTGACAGGGTTATTCAGAGAAAGGTGAAACTCAGGAGAATGACTGGAGAATGGAAAATTCTAGGTCAAAATAGCCGAACCAGAAAAATTCTCCCATTTATCTCACTTTCCAAATCGGCTTTTTGGTCTAGAAGTTTCCATTCTCCTGCTTTTCACCGCCAAAAAATCAGTAAACTTTTTCTGCGTGTCCGAAAATGTCTCCTCTTTTCATACAGACTGCCGCCCCAAGCAGTTGTTTATGGATAGATTAAAGGAAAAGCATTTATCGTCATTTGGAACGTCATTTTTTGGTTTTTACATATTTGTATACATCCTAGAAATCCGCCACTTCACGGGCAGGTTATGGGGACCTCCTAGGCACGATATTTGAAGGAATTTTTCATTTTTATTTTTAACCTTTATTTCATGGAAAACTCACTTTAAACTTTTTGTCCTTGTTTCCTGTCCCCCAGGGCACTACCCGGACCCCCATACACCTTTTATGGCAAATATGTAGCATATATGCCCTCTTGGAGGGCACTCTAAAAAAACGAATTTTCAGCCCCATTGACTTGCATGGGGGTTCGGGTTCGGACCCGAACAAATGGGAAGTTCGGGTTCGGGCTCGAACCGAACTCGGGGAATGTTCGGCTCATCCCTACTTTTGACATGGGGGTCAGTGCTTTCCAAGTTTCAAACTTCACCTCTGATTCTAAATCACTAAAGTGGTCACCATCAGAGGCGGCTCTAGACTTTGTGAGGCCTTAGGCTAAACTTAAATATGAGGCCCCACTAATGGCCACAATAAAAAAAAATGCAAGCAATAAATAGTAACTCTTTAAACTGCATATTAAGACAAGCCTTAATAATTCACCGTTTCTAGAATTTTATCTCCTAACCAGTTATTTAATCATTTCTCTGTAGTCAGAGAGTATATTGTGCAGCTGTCTACTCAATATCTTTGCTGCTGTCTTCTTAATGTGCCTGGGCCCCTCTGGGCGCTTGGGCACCTCTGGGTACCTGGGCCCCGCTGGGTGCCTCTGGGTACTAGGGCCCCTCTGAGCACCTCTGGGTGCCTGGGCCCCTCTAGGTGCCTGGGCCAGAGGGGCAGTGTTTAAGTTTTTGTTGGGGTTCCAGTCAGAAAGGCTGCTCACTCAAGGTCAAAGTAGCGTTGCGCAGCAAGTAATCCTCCTCTGGTCGAATAATCCCTACCACGGTGGGGCCTCTGCAGCTCTACCTCTGCTCTTTCTGTCCACCTGGCTGTCCGACTCTGGTCACTCGGTGCCAGCCCGATGGATGGTGTCAGTGCGTGTCCGCCCACATTGTACTGCCGCGTGTTTCCTGCGGCTGCGCGGAGACAGTGGAGTGCATGCACAGGCAGGAAGGGTGCGCCGCGGCCGGATGCATGTGATCCACCGGCGCAATCACATGTGCAGACGTCATCAGGGCGCCGCCGGGCGCTGATTTCTCTGGCGGCGATTAACCAAAAAAATAAATACGTTGCGAAAAAAACACAATAAATGCTGCCTGATTATGCAGATTAGGCGGCCGCGCGAGGCCCAGTAAGTGCGAGGCCTTAGGCGGCCACCTATTCTGCCTAAATAAAGAGCCGCCTAAACAAAGAAAAATAATGTGCGTGGTGTATGAGCGTATCACAGAGCTCAAAAGCAATAAAACTCAGGCTCATACACACTGCATATTACTGTGAGTTTTATTGCTGTGGATTCTGTGATACGCTCATACACACCACTCATTACTGTATCAGAGCTCCACAGCAATATAAATCTCACTGCAATGTGCAGTGTGTATAAACGTAAGTTTTATTACTGTGGAGCTCTGTGATACACTCCTACACATGGCACATCAGAGCTCCACAGTAATAAAACTCACAGTAATCTGCCATGTGTATGAACGTGAGTTTTATTGATGTGGAGCTCTGTGATACGTTCATACACACACGGCACATTACTGTATCACAGAGCTCCACAGTAATAAAACTCACGTTCATACACACCGCACCTTACTGTGAGTTTTATTGCTGTGGTGCTCTGATACAGCAAGGTGCAGTGTATAAGTGTATCAGAGCATCACAGCCCATGGCTCACAGTAATGTGCAGTGTGTAGGAGCGTATCTGAGTTCTACTGCCTTTTTTTTCACTCCCCCTCTCTTTCTCATTCTTTTTACCTTTTTCTCCCCCTCATTCTCATTTTTTTCCCCTCATTCTCATTCTTTTCCCCCTTTCCCCCCTCTGTCTCATTCTTTTTACCCCTTTCTCCCCATTCATTTTTGTCCTCTCATTCTCTTCCCCTTTCTCATTCTTTTTCCCCTTTCTCACCCCCTTCCCCTCCCTTTTTAGCAGTCAGCTTCCAAGTCAGAGGTGCTGCAGCAAGGCCGCTGTATTGGTGCCGCCCCTCCCGCGCATCACCTGACCCACCCACGTGATGCGTCATCCACTCGCAGCAGTGTATGCGACGCATCACGTGGGTAGGCAGGTGACACCGCAAACCTCACAGGCCATGCGGGAGGGGGCAGCCACGATCGGTCAGCTCCGGATTCGGACTCCAGGAGTCCGATACCGGAGCTGAGAACGAAGCAAGGTAGCGGCCCACTGATCCGGGTCCCAGAAACTCGCGGGCCCGACGGGTCAATCTGCCCCACTCGCCCGCAGCTAATTTCCACTCGCCATATGCGAGCAGGCGAGTGGAAATTTTGCGGTCTGGCCCAGCTCACACATGAGTATATTGCCCAGCTCTCACGTGAGTATATTGACCAGCTCTCACGTGAGTATACTGCCCAGCTCTCACGTGAGTATACTGCCCAGCTCTCACGTGAGTATACTGCCCAGCTCTCACGTGAGTATACTCCCCAGCTCTCACGTGAGTATACTCCCCAGCTCTCACGTGAGTATACTCCCCAGCTCTCACGTGAGTATACTCCCCAGCTCTCACGTGAGTATACTCCCCAGCTCTCACGTGAGTATACTCCCCAGCTCTCACGTGAGTATATTGCCCAGCTCTCACGTGAGTATACTGCACAGCTCTCACATGAGTATATTGCCCCGGCCCCCAGCTCAACTCTGTCAGGCCCGAAACAAGCTGGCCGCACATTGCCGGCGCCGCGGCTACGTGTTTTCCTCCTACGACTAGCGCCCGCTGGCAGGAAGTGCGCTGCTCGCCTGGGATCCAACAGCAAATCGCCAATGTGCGGCCAGCTTGTTTCGGGCTCGGGCCACAGCGGGAAGCTGCGTTCCCGCTGTGGGAGAAGTGCAGGAACGCCGTTCCTGCGTGTTCCCATAGGACTCGAGCCCTGTGTATGTATATTTGTTATTCTGTCTTTCTCATTGTACAGTGCTAAGGAATTTGTTGGCGCTTTTATAACTACTTGTAACTGTAGGTTGTTGATGAAACAATGTGTTGTGTCATCACCTCCACACTCCTGGCGGTGTCGGAAATGAGATGGTGAGTTAGTGCAGCTTCACTGGTCACTTTATAATTGTAAAGTAAACAATAGTGCTGTGTTAGAACAAACAAAAAAAAAAAAGAGAACATTTATAATTATTTTAGTTTTATAATACTGGTCATGTTTGATAGCATTAGACATGGCATACTCTGCCCATTCCAATGATACCTAATATGGCCATCTAGCCTTTTTGGGCTCCAGTAACAGGAGTCTAAATGATTGTAAAAAAATATATAATTTTATTTACACCGAGCAAGCACCCCCATGTGGCAGACACCTGTAGGTACATGCCTACTCTGCCTTTTATTATAATTCCGGCCCTGAAAACCATGTGGGCCCTATTACATTCTTCACGCATACGTTTGCCTCCGCGCAAAAACGCATTAACGCGAGGGGCCAAACCCTTTGCACAGAACGTCGTATTACAATCTCAGCGCAACAAACGCGTGTATACGTCTACCGCGGGTGAACCCTCGCGAACTTTGCGCATCCTATACTTAACATTGTGAGCGCAAATGCGTTTGTGCACTGGTACGCGGATGGTATTACAATCTATGCGTAGTTTGTAACGCACAGCCTTTGCGCACATAATTTTAGCAACTCTTAAAAGCTGGTGTTAATGGCAAATTCTATCAACCTGGCCGAAACCAAATACGCAGCAAATATAGTTACACATTCTACACATACCAAACCAATAAATTTGAGAAGTTGTGCGTGCATTTTTTGATGCAGCATATATGCGCAGATACTCTGACAGGCGCAAAAACTTAACGTGAGACAATTGTGGTTCTTAATTCTGATTGGCTGAATCGCGTGAAAAAACAGTCCGCACACTGATTTCTGCGCGCAACGTTGCTGCGCGTGCATTTTTGCGCCTCCATTTACGCGCGTTATTTTTTGACGGATGAAAAAAATGCGCGAGGATTGTAATACCAGCGTTGATTTACGCGCGTTAACGTTTAACGCTTCGCGAAAAAATTCACGCGTTCTGTGTGCGTTTTTGCGTGAAGAATGTAATAGGGCCCTGTATCTTTTGGTCTCCTAGGCTTTAAAATAACAGAGGGGTGGGGGGGTTGTCTAATTTAACCACTCTTTTACAGTTTTAGATGAAGTACTGCACACCTATGTACTTTGTAATTTCTTCCCTATTTGCCTCTGGCGTGGGAAATTAGACGGTAACTCACATGACCTTCTAGGACTACAAAATCACGCGACACTGAAAAACAAATACATTAAAGTAATTTACAACTTATTCCTCTTCACGTGGCAAAGAGGAGGGGCACTCCCCCCTCCCCACAGAGCAAAGGACACAGAACAAATGGTCGCTTGCGAGTCACCGTGGAGCCCTATGGACTTGGGTAGCAATCAAGCTGCTGGTAATAGGGAGCCACTAAGGCTAGGGTCAGACTGAGGCAGTGCGAACGCGCGTTCTGGCGCACTTAATCACGGCCGTGCTAGCAGCAGATGCCGGGCAATGACGGCCAATATACGAAGTACGGTCGCACAAAAGTCCGGCCGCGCAACGCAAGTGGAAAATGAACGCATTTTTTCGAGAACGTTAAACCACTAGTACTGACGTACAGAGTGCGCTGCGCCCGCTAGCGGCGTGTGTGCGTGATTAGGAGACGTCAGACGCTGCTAATGTCCGGCCAACATAACGTCCAGATGCAAGAAGTGTTTTATTGATGATCCGTACAAAATCACGGATGAAACTGCGCATCGTATGACCGCTATTGCGTATTCCGTGAAAAAATACGTCCATTCTTCGAACGCACATTTTCACGGACAACGTGAAAAATGCGTTAGTCTGACCCTAGCCTTAGACTTTATAGCTCACGCAGTTATTCAGTCCTCGTGGCTCACCATAACCAGCTCAGCCGGTATTGGGGCATAAGAGTTCCTCTGGGGGGGGGGGGTCGCATTGGGTTTGCCATGCTCATAGAAAATATATGTGCTATTCTTGTCATGGAACCAGATTTCTTATTTGTTTCCCACCTATGCTTTCACTTAAAATGGATTAGTCCACTCTCCCTGTCTAACTCACATAGTTAGTTTGGCCTAGCTCCATTTCCTCCATAGCAAAGCATGCCTTCCTTCAGTCTACCACAGAAGCATGTGAGGGAAGATCCTGCTCTTTACCGGGCGACTGCATCCTGTTTTTACCATTCTCCCATAACAAGGTACACTTGAGAAGCCCTCTCTATAAACACACCGTTTGTTGCTGTTACTTTCCCAATAAAGTGAAGAAAATACAAAGGACTTTGTGCGTTTTCAAAAGGGGATGAGTTAAGCTATCTGACTTCAACCTTTTCCTGCATGTGACATTCACTTCTCGCATATGACCTTGGGGTTCCAGAATAGTAAAAACAGGGAATCTGTGCCCAGTATAAACAGGTTACTCTGCGCCTAGTAAGAACTGGAGCTCCCAGTGAAACCGATGCTGTGCCTCAAGAATCTACACAGAAATGGCCAACGTTATACAGATCCTCTGCTGAAGAAGCTTCTCTGACAGCTTTCTAGAAGGTTCAGCGATTACAAGCAAGCAGCTTCATGGAGCAACACAGAAAAACGTTCTTCCTCATAATAGAGAAGAATATCTCCCTTATGATTGTGGTACTAATAAAAATTAACCTTTATTTAATTATTTAAAAAATGTGCATTTGCACAACAAGTAACAAACAATTATTCAGCAAGGTGCATGTGGTTTGTCATATGAGGGTTGTAGCTCCCTAATAATCCAGTACCAGGACATTCATAATCCACAACATTCAAATCCTATATAGACAGGACACAGTAACAGAATGATGCCGTGGATGGTTAATTTTCCAATTTATGTTATAAGTGTGGGTAACCAAACAGCAGCAAAGAACAATTTGTTGTAAACGACACACTTGGAATAATTTAAGCGTATAGATATCCAGGTAATAATGAAAATTCTAGATAGTGCACAGGAACATTGGTAGAAATCAATACTTCCCTCAAAATTTTTTTTCCAACTTTTCACACTCTGGGCGGCAAAACATGGAGAAATAATGAAAATTCTAAATAGTGCACAGGACATTAGTAGAAATCCGTTCTTCCCTCAATTATTTTCCACTTTTCACACACTGGGCTACAAACACCCCATCAATACTGACCACCACAATATAATCAGTAATTACCAGCCATACAGGCTCAACTAAATTAGTTGTAAACTGGCAGCATGATTCCTGTCTTAATTGACATAAAGACCAACAATTTCCTTGTCACATTGACATACAAATAGGCTCAACGCAGCGTTTCTCTGCCACTCACTTAGCAGTTTCCTCAGGAGCTCTCAGTGTGTGTAAAGTGGAAAATAATTGAGGGAAGAACTGATTTCTACTAATGTCCTGTGCACTATTTAGAATTTTCATTATTTCTCCATGTTTTGCCGCCCAGAGTGTGAAAAGTTGGAAAAAAAATTTTTGAGGGAAGTATTGATTTCTACCAATGTTCCTGTGCACTATCTAGAATTTTCATTATTACCTGGATATCTATACGCTTAAAATTAATCCAAGTGTGTCGTTTACAACAAATTTTTTTTTTTTTTTTTTTTTTAATTTAAGATTTTTATTTTGCAGACAAAAAGTCACATATCAATCAGCAAAAACAAATTGTTCTTTGCTGCTGTTTGGTTACCCACACTTATAACATAAATTGGAAAATTAACCATCCACGGCATCATTCTGTTACTGTGTCCTGTCTATATAGGATTTGAATGTTGTGGATTATGAATGTCCTGGTACTGGATTATTAGGGAGCTACAACCCTCATATGACAAACCACATGCACCTTGCTGAATAATTGTTTGTTACTTGTTGTGCAAATGCACATTTTTTAAATAATTAAATAAAGGTTAATTTTTATTAGTACCACAATCATAAGGGAGATATTCTTCTCTATTATGAGGAAGAACGTTTTAATCACTTGCTCCTAAATATTAATGTTCTCAATCTAGTAGGTACTCCGGCTGGAGATCTACTTCGTTTAATTGTCATGGAGCAACACAGTTCGTTTACTCCGCTGTCTTTTCTGACTTACTCTCTGCGTGACTATGCAGTGAGGAGCAGCCATCTTACCTACCCCTGCGCACGACACCGAACAGCTGCCAGGACACGGGTCAGAACCGCAGACACCTGTGAGTACAGCTCCAATGCTTACCGCTGCAGGACACCGACGGCACCATCTGAGACAGTTGTCCATCACTGATAGGATAAAAGACCCCATGCAAGAGAATATCAGGACAGACACCCCACAACGGTGCGATATTTCGCTCACTGACACCGCTACACAACTGCAAGCGATGCAAGAAGGTGCAAGGCCTAAGCGGACAGTCAAGCAAACAGATAAGGTCCATGAAAACTAATGTGGATAAGTGCAAGATAATGCACCTGGGGCGTAAAAACCCAAGGGCTGAATATAGAATATTTGATACAGTCCTAACCTCAACATCTGAGGAAAGGGATTTAGGGGTCATTATTTCAGAGGATCTAAAAGGTAAGTAGTCAATGTAATAGAGCAGCAGGAAATGCTGGCAGAATGCTTGGTTGTGTAGGGAGAGGTATTAGCAGTAGGAAAAGGGAAGTGCTCATGCGACTGTACAGAGCACTGGTGAGACCTCACGTGGAGTACTGTGTGCAGTACTGGAGACCGTATCTCCAGAAGGATATAGACATCTTAGAGAGAGTTCAGAGAAGGGCTACTAAAATGGTGTACGGCTTGAAGGAGAAAAGTTACCAGGAAAGGCTTAATGATCTTAACATGTACAGCTTGGAAAAAAGACGAGACAGAGGAGATATGATAGAAACATTTAAATACGTAAAGGGAATCCACAAGGTAGAGGAAGGGAGTATATTTAAAAGGAAACAAAGTAGCAAAACAAGAGGACATAGTCTTAGATTAGAGGGGCAAAGGTTTAAAAGTAACATCAGGAAGCATTATTTTACTGAGAGGGTGGTGGATACATGGAACAGTCTTCCTGTTGAAGTGGTAGAGGCCAAAACAGTAATTGAATTTAAGCAAGCATGGGATAGGCATAAGGCTATCCTAAACAAAAGATAAATCCAGGTAAAGTATCCATGTAATTGGGCAGACTAGATGGGCCGAAAGGTTCTTATCTGCCGACATTTTCTAGGTTTCTATGAAGCTGACATTGACGCGTGCAGCGCCAAATTAGAAAGGGCCTGGGAAAACACGGAACATGAAATGTGTAACGTCAGTAATGTTGGCGGTCAAGAAGGACAGATCATGCAAGCTATAAATCAGATCAAGGCTTGCCACAGGCGTTACGTAACACTGACTGTCACAAGCGTATTTCACCTATCTGACCAGAGCTAACACAACTCAGCCTGCAAGAACGTGACCTGTAAAAGGAAATCGATTTGGTACGCAACAGTATAGTGCGCACCACCATCACCGAAGCACAAAACGAAAGAAAGGAGCTCCTCCTGGAGACTATATCACAGCGTTCCAGCATGGTCAGGCATTCCTCAAGGTCCAGAAAATCATGGCAATCTAACAGGTCTACCGCAAGTGTCATTGCTATCAGGGCGCGAGCCACCGTAGAGGCCGCACGAGCTAGGGCCGAATATGGCCAGAAAGCGGCAGCCATAAGGACTGAAATAGCGCGTTTAGAAGAGGAGGAACAGAATTCCACAGCCGCAGCAGCCACTGCCGCTGTGCATGACAAGGTGACATTGGACAAGGCCTTAGAAGCCCTAAACAAGGAAGAATATGCTGCCATCGCCATAGCTTATACCGGAGTCTTAGAAGCAGCCACGCAACAGGACAGCGAGGAGCAAACATACATCATAACGCCACCAGAGGATCCAGGCAAACGTACAGCAAACTATGTGCGGAACCTTCTCCGCTTCAACACCAGTGCACCAGCTCATTGCAGAGGTTGGCATCATGGAGGCTGAAGAATCGTCAGACCCACGAGAAGAAGATGCTGTTCCTCCAATGGTACATGTAACCTGGGATGTCAGCAGCCACAGCAGTCATCCAGATGCCAGTGCGCAGACAGATGCACTACCACATGTAAGCAATTCAGGTGTGCTCACGTGAAGAGCCACAGCTCCCCATTCTCACCAGCAGACAATCACAAGACCCGCCCCGAGAGCCACAACAGCACGAGACCAACACGCCGATGCATCAAACCTGACCATTATGAGCAACTACATGATCCCGCGTGACTGTCAGGGACCGGGTTCTTGTGACACCGGTGACGTGAATATGAACCCAGGATGCAGTAAATAAGGCAACAACAAAAGGCTTGGTGAAAATAGCAGAAACTTATATTGAATAACTGGATACAAATAAAAAGGCAGGAATCTGTATAAATAATAAAGTCCTTGAAAAACAAACGCAGATGATGTAAAGTCTCTTGGGATGGGTAATGTAGAAGGGGTCTTGAGACTGTACCGGCAAGGAGTAAGAGAAGCGAAGTCCAGAGGAATATCCAGGGGTCCGGTACACGGGAATCAAAATAAATAGCAAGGCTGGTCACTTGGCTCTTGGGATAATTCAGGCACCTTTCTTTCACAAGGAATCCAACATTAATGACAGAGCACTGGCTGGATGTGGGAGTGGTTCTTTTAAGGAACCCAGCCAGTGCTCATTACATCCACCTGATGCAGTATACAAAAGCTGGGCTAAGGCATACTGCTGTACAGGAGCTTGCCACCAGGGTTGGTCTCATGACTTGGACTTTTTGCCACGGCGTCGCCGTGGGACTTGACAGAGCCCCCTATCTAGGGACGAACTCTGGGCGGACCAACTTGTATCAGGTTCAGCACTGATGGGTAGATCTTCTGGTTCTGTGGATCCAGTAGGGACAGGCTTTGTTTTAAAGCTGTGGATTATAGGGGAGTCCACTTTCGCCATACCTGGGATCCTTTTGGAGTCAGCAGTTTGACAGGTGAGTGGTTGAATTGCCGGTCATAACCTTCTCTGGATACATGAGTGAGGGTACAGAGGAGGCACATGCATCTAGAACCAGGTTTTGTAAAGATACTTGGTTTGCTTGGAGTTCTTTTACAGTTCGTGTAACCGTAGAGATTTGGTCAACAAAGATGGATATGGTCCACATAATGAATGCATAATTTGTGGGGGTCTCCGCAGTCTGTGTTGACTCGATAGCCATATCCATGGCATGAGGCATTTTGGTAGCTGACGCCTCAACATGGTTTAGGGGGTCAGCAGTAGGTACCTTAACAGCAACCTCATCAGGAGTAGGAACAGGGATCTCCGTCATATGCACCTTGGCAACAGCAGAATGTTGAGAACCTGCAGCGGGCATCTCAGCGGTGGGTACCTTGAAGCAATGGAGAGCCGGAGTATCTGCAGTGGGCTTCTCTGCAACGGGCACCATGGAGCAAGCGAGAGCTGGAGAATCCACAGTGGGCATCTCTGCAACGGGCACCTTAGCAGAAGCCACAGTTTCTATGGTAGGTCTTTCTGTGATGGGTACCTTGGCATAAGCCGGAGCCGGGGTCTCTGCGGCCGGCATCTCTGTGGTGGGTACCTTGGTACAAACAGGAGCCTGAGATTCTGCAGCAGGCATTTCTGCAGTGGGTACCTTGGTACAAACAGGAGCCGGAGTCTCAGCATCAGGAGTGTTTATGATGGGCACCTTGAGGCCTCTAGACTCAACCTCCTGGGTACTTTTGGAGGGAGCTGGGCCAGGGTTATCAACGTCCTTACTGCTGGGATGTAGATAGTCAGGAGGCATCGAGGTTACCAGAGTTCCAAATAGGGTGCCATAGGTATATGGGGTCTCAGGAGCTTGAATTCGGTCTTCGCCAATCTCCCCTTCTGTAAATTCATCAGATGAGGAGAGATCAAATGGAATGAAGTCCTTCCCTGCAGTTCGATAGGGGATGACTTTAGTGGAGCCAATGAACCCTGTACGCCGGCTTGTGCCACCATGGTGATGCCGGTCAACTTTAAATGGCGTAGTTAGTGGCAAATACTGCTGGCTGTGAATGATGGGAGTGGTGTTCCCTTTAGACCGCTGTGCTGCTTTTCTGGTTGCCAAAGCCTCCTCCATATACTTTTAAATCTTTCTTCCATATTATAGCGCCATTGGAAGTATATGTGCAGTGTGGTGGTAGGGATTTCACAGGTTGCTTGCTAAGAGTGATGGGAGTTGCAATCCTGGTAGCTACAGCAGCTCCAATCTGCATAGGCTCAGGGCAATTGTAATCCATAGTCACTGAGGGTTCATGTTCCATAGGCATGGGTGGATCCATTACATCAGGCAAGACAGACTCAGGATGTATGGCATCTGTGAGTTCTGCCCGTGAGGGTGCAGGATATGCATAATCATAATACTCAGCATTGTCCATGAACAGTTTTTTCTTGGATTTGGTACAAGTGGACTTACTGGTTGCTGGTTTAATTGCTGGAGACTTCCTGGCTGCAGGCCTGGGTGGGGGTACAGTCTTTTGCACAGAGGTGGTCTTGGGTCCTGGAGACGGTCTGGTCACTGGAGCAAGAGGTTTGCGGAGTCTTACAGGACAGTCATTTAAATAATGGTCCCTGAAGGAAAAGGAATCCTCAGACCACCATCTGCTGACCTATAAGAAGGACCCTATAAGTAGTTAAATAACACCCCGTGAATTATAATATTAATAGATAAATTAAGGTTTAAAATATAAGAAATAGTTTTAAGATAAATTGATAATCGGCAGTATTCATTTGGGGTTCATTTCTCAAGATGTCTTTAGAAATGTCTTTAGATACTGATCTTTTGAAATGTTCTTTTGAAATGTCTTTAGATACTGGTCTTTAGAAATGTTCTTTAGAAATGTCTGAAGAAATGAACTGATGGCTAGCATTTCTCAAGAGATAGCATGTCACAAGAAATCACATGCCTCGGGCCACGGGACTGTCCAGAAATGTGTCACCAGACCTGTATTGAAACTGGCCAATGAACTATGTTATGTTTTGAAATGTTAACTAATGAAATAAAGAGCCAGCGCCTTGACACAGGGTATAAATAAGTGTCAAGAACCGTTGGAAGGCAGAGAGAGGGATGCCAGACAAAAAATGCCTCGTGTGTTTTGATTTCTCTCTCTCTCCTGCGCAGAATGAGAGTTAACTCAAGGTGTGCCTAAGACAGGGTCTTAGGGGTTAAGGACGGACAATTGGAGACCATTATTCTCTTCAATCTGGAGGTACTGCTGAATGAACAGTCACCCCTCGTCCTGGTGAGTATATTGTCTTGTCTGGACGAGGGCAATGACAGCGTTTATCTCGAACTAAAGTTAGTTGTCCATGTCCTATAGTGTATCAGGGATACAAATTAAAAGAAAACGTTGCCACGGGCCGTTTATTTAAAGATGGAGTGGGTCAGGGACCACACTCAATAGAAGGGACATTATATGTCCAATTGATCACACCTTGCGTTAACCCTCATAAAAGTATAGAGTATAAGAATATTACAGTATAAGAATATTACAGTATAAGAATATTAGAGTGTGTTAAGATTCACTGCTGAACGATCTGTAAGGTAAAACAGACGTCCATCAGTTGTGATAATAGAGTTATAAGTTAAAATAACGAACAATCCGCAAGGTGAGGCGGAAAAGTCGTTATGTATATGTATATATATATATGTATATATTGTTAAAGTATATATTATTAGAGTGATAAGTTAATTGGGTGGCAGGAAAATCTGTAAAGTATGCAGACTTTTGCCCCTTTGTATACTGATGGTACTGTGTATATATATATATATATATATATATATAAGAGCTGACTGGTTGGACATTGTTTGCTGTGAGGTGTATGTTGTATTAAGCAGAGGTGTTTGTTGGCCATTTGTGTGTTAGTTGCTGACTGATGGGGTGGATGATGTTGGTCATGTATGCAGTTACTAACCGGAGATACATATATTGTGAAGCTAGTTTTTATATACTATTGGATTGTGGTTTATAAATTTGTTTATGATATGAAGGAATTATATAACTACAAAATAAAAGTAAAAGATTAGAAGTTTGATTCTCGAGATTAGGGGAGGATTCACTAAATAAGTTTTTATTACTTATCCTTAAATTAGCTCATTTTTTGTTGATCCATGTAGCATAGAGATATAGATATATATATAGTAAGAATTTAAATTGTTTTTCTTTTCGAGCACTGTGAAGAGCCTCTCTTTTTTTCTTTCTTTCTCTATTTTACCTGCCTGATTATTCAATTGTACAACTAACCATGGGTATTTAAAGTAGCAAGGTTAAAGAATATCCCTTACTGAAAATAGGAGAGTTTTGTAAAGATTATGTAGCACGAGTAGGGGGCACAGATTGCTATTTAATTAACCCATGGATAGATAATCTGGCGGGATGGACAGAAGCAGTGGGAGTTGTGATCCTTTCCTCAGACTGCATAAATAGAACAGAGTATACCACGGAATAAAACAGGAAGTTCCCAAGAGACGGAACTGGGGCCCTCGCCCCCTCCCTCTTACAAATACTCAATGTATCCTTCACTTGCTGGTTTCCAAGACACCGAAATACTCGGTGCTGTTGCAGCAATCGAATGTACATCGTCAGCCCCTAGTAAACCACAAATAGAAGATACTAGGGACATAAAAATGATAGACGAGATAAGAGCAGAAGAAAAAGAGAAGTAAAAGAGAAAATAGAAAGAAAAAAAAAAAAAAAAAAAGCAGAAGAATATATACTGACTTTCGTTATTATGGCCACTCGTATATAACAAAGGATCGCCATTAATAAGCCCTTAAGATATGAGAATAACTCCAACAAAACCCATTTTCCATTTATGACCGTGGGGAATAAGTTACTTAGGAATAGAAGATATTAATAGAATTTTTAAACATTGTCAAAAAGAGAAAGAGGACGGACTACGTCCTATGATTGACCAGTTTCTACAGGATGGTATCCTGGAACCTGTAGTCTTCCCCTTCAGTACCCCAATTAAACCTGTGAACAAAGCTGACGGGACTGTCAGGTTCGTTCAAGACTTGCGCGCAGTTAATTCCCTAGTGATTCTAATTGCGCCAATTGTCCCAGATGTCACGTCACTTCTGTCATCAATATCAGCGACACATACACATTTTTCTGTAATTGACCTGAAGAATGCATTTTTTAGCATCCCTGTACATCTGGAAACGGCATTGCTGTTCGCATTCACATTTGAAGGCACCCAATTTACATGGAAAAGGTTATCTCAGGGGTACATTGATGCCCCAGTGGTCTACAGTATTGTACTGCAGGCCACTCTGAAATTCTGGCACCCCAGCCATGGTTCTGTCCTGCTGCAATACGTGGATGATCTCCTCGTATGCAGTTCATCAGAGGAGGCCTGCCGGGAGGATGGTAAAATCACTTCCTCGTTGGTTACAGGAATGTGGGTACAAGGTTTCCCTTAAAATGAAATGTTCAGTGGTGTCAAACGCAAGTTGAATATTTAGGGTTTGTTCTCAGACAGGGGGAACGGAGCATCAGTCAGAAGAGAGTCCAGTCTGTCACGGGCCTGGTCAACCCGAAAACTAAGAAGGACATGTTGTCATTCTTAGACATGATAAACTATTGCAGACAGTGGATCCCTGACTGCTCCTATTATGATAACATTCTGAGACAAGCCACCCTGTTGGGTCAATCCAATGTGATAACGTGGTCTAATGAAATGTTAAATGCTTTTAAGGTTCTCAGAAATGCAATGATGTTAATAAGCCCCGCGCTAGGCCTCCCTGATTATGTACTTTCATTTCATCTGTTTGCAAGGGACAATTGTACAACCAAGGCCGGGGTACTGACGCAAGAACATGGGGGGCGGTTGAGCCCCATAGCATTTTTTTCAAAGATTTTGCCAGTAACGGTACAAGGGATGCCGGCCTGTTTGCGTGCCCTGGCAGCATGTGCAATGGTCGTTAGTATGGCAAGCCAATACACATTAGGGTACGATCCTCATCTACCCACAACCCATGATGTTTTATTTTTACTTAAGGGCATACATACACGGCACATGTCACAGCGCTTTAGTGGATATGAAGTCACACTGCTAAGCAACCCTGCACTGCACATAGAATACAGTTCAAGTGTCTCTGGTCCAGCACCAATCCTAAACGCTTTACTGGGTCTTAAGAATCCCTCAGATACCATCCCACTCGAACATGACTGTGCTCTCTCCATTGAGTCTGAAACTGCACCCCGCACTGATCTCATGTCAACACCTGTTCCGGACGCAGATGTCGTCTTTGTTGACGGCTCCTGTACCCGCCCCAATGACAACACTTATCATGCAGGCTCTATGCGGGTAGACCTGTCACGATATACACTGACTCCAAATATGCTTATGGTGTGGTCCATGACCATGGGACGATATGGGAAAAGAGGGGATTTGTGGCCGCAGATGGCAAGAAGATTTCCCATTCGACCCTGGTCACGGACCTCCTAGCAAGCATTCTTATGCCCTCTCAGATAGCGGTGTTACATTGTAGAGCACACACCAGAGCGTCAGATCCTATTCAAAAGGGAATCATCTGGCTGACCAAGCAGCTAAACGAGCAGCACAACAGGACATAGCTAAACTAGTAATGCCGGGTTTTGCGACCTCCCACAATGGATAGGGACCAATTATTTTGTACTTTACAAAAATATGCAACCACAGAAGAGCTAAAGAATTGGAAATTGGTACTCCCCATCATTCTGGCTGAAATCAGAATGGCGGTTAATAGGAACACAGGCTACTCCCCTTCGAGATATTTATGGGCAGACCCTTTCTATTACTATGGTCTACAGGTAGGCTAACAGTGGAGACAGGGGACTTAGAGCAGATAAGGGATGAATATGTTAGGCAGCTGATCTCAACCCTCGAGACAACCAGAGACGAAGTTATATTTAAGTTCCCCTTTCTTTCAGACAAATCTACCCACCCATTTAATCCAGGAGACAAGGTGCTGGTAAAGCGGCTACAGAAAGGAAAAAGACCAGAGGATTTCGCCTATGGACCAGAGACCACGGTGGTAGCCGTAACCCGCACAGCTATACTGACAGAGGACAGCCCAGTCTGGATTCAACAAGGGACCCTCTCGAGTCAAGCGGATTCAACAAGGGACCCTCTCGAGTCAAGCGGATTCAACAAAGGACTCAACAAGGGGTACTAACGGGGGCAGCTAATAGCCCTGGCCTCCATCAGGAAGAGGACCCGGACCAAGAGACACTCACGAGGGCAGATAGCCCTGGTTTCCAACAAAGAGAAGATGACAACCAATGATCCTTTTCGAAGAGTATGGAGACGCATGTGGGGGAAGAAAAAGACTGAAATAATATGTTTACCCCCCCCCTTCGGAACATATGTCACAACCCCTATTGTCCACACCCCCTACCAGAAAGAACCCCAACCCAAACCATCACTGTCTGGCCACTGTTGTTTTTTTATTGTCCACCATTACTGCAGTATGATACTGTACAAGGCAACTGTATATATATGTGTAACCGATGAGTACTGGGGACATAATTGTGATTATTGGGGCGCAGTGGGGTGGGACACGGGCAATATGGGATATGGTACCTCTGATGCCGTAGTTAACAGATGGGGATATAAACCAGATAGCGCCGCACGACGACGCAGTTCCGAGGGACAAAGCCTATTAAATCGTATGACTTTAATTGGGAGAGGTGGGTGGCGGTGCTCAATCAGAAGCGGAGCTCAGTCAGTACAATTGACGCTGACTATACAACACCCTTAGGCCGACACGGGTGTCTATGTAATGGGAATATACGCAACTGCCACAACCAAATTCCCTCGATACAAGTTCAAACTCCAAGATATGGCCACTTATAAGAAGGAAGAGAACCCATTCCTACCCAGGAAATATGGAGAGGTAGTGAGACCTCATCCTCTCCTACCTAACACCAAATCAAATCCCACCTATGAAGACAGCATAGTAATGGAAACAGGATTTTCAGATGTAAATGTTTGGCTAGAATGGGTAAAATTTAGTGCCCTAAACAATAACCGTACAAATTGTTATGTGTGTGGTGCTGCTAGGCCACATCTAGGCACCGTACCTTTTAATATTCCGCAAGATGTAGAAGAATGTTTTCTTAGTTTATATACTAACACCACTGATAGCCAGAGTTTATGTGAATATTGGAAGAATAGCTACCCCATACTAACACGCCTCCCACAACCAGGAGAAGGGATACATGTTTACCCAGGGAACTATACCTGCTATAGGTCAGCAGAAAAAGGTAGGAACCTCACCTTCTTCCCGAGGGTTATTGTGCCAATTATAGCAATATCAACAGTATTAAGTTACAGAATCAAGTTTTTCTGATTGGGGATCTCTACTGGATATGTGGAGACCTCAAGATTAGGGCGCGTCTGCCCCTTCAATGGTCAGGTGAATGTGCCCTAGCTAAGGCCATAATGGGATTTCATATTGTTTCGGATCCTGAGGAAATTCCAAATATTAGCTCACGTCGCAGGAAAAGGGAAGTCCCAAGCCCACAAGGTAGTCTTGATCCGCATGTCTATATTGATGCTATAGGGGTACCAAGAGGGGTCCCTGATGAGTTAAAGCAAGGATCAGGTAAAGGGCAGGGTCAGGTTGAGTCATTCCTAGCACCTCTTGTTACTATAATAAGAATGTAGATTGATTAACTATTTATATTATAACCAGCAGAGATTTGTTAATTATACTCGCGAAGCTTTACAGGGCCTCGCTGACCAACTACAATCCACATCCATTATGACGTTCCAGAACCGGATGGCTCTGGACATGATATTGGCTGAAAAAGGTAGGTTAGGAAGATAAATAGGCACTGGGAGACTGCCATGTGTTACCAGTTCCATGGCAGGTACAGCCCCCCCCTAGTTCTATATTGATCCACATGGGTATTGAGGGTCTCGCTCCCCAACCCATACTAACTTTCAGTAGATAGATGAAACAAAGAAAGAATCAAATAGTATGATCATACTATGATTCTAAGAGGGGATTGAAGGAAAAGGAATCCTCAGACCACCATCTGCTGACCTATAAGAAGGACCCTATAAGTAGTTAAATAACACCCCGTGAATTATAATATTAATAGATAAATTAAGGTTTAAATATAAGAAATAGTTTTAAGATAAATTGATAATCAGCAGTATTCATTTGGGGTCATTTCTCAAGATGTCTTTTTAGAAATGTCTTTAGATACTGATCTTTTGAAATGTTCTTTTGAAATGTCTTTAGATACTGGTCTTTAGAAATGTTCTTTAGAAATGTCTGAAGAAATGAACTGATGGCTAGCATTTCTCAAGAGATAGCATGTCACAAGAAATCACATGCCTCGGCCACGGGACTGTCCAGAAATGTGTCACCAGACCTGTATTGAAACTGCCAATGAACGATGTTATGTTTTGAAATGTTAACTAATGAAATAAAGAGCCAGCGCCTTGACACAGGGTATAAATAAGTGTCAAGAACCGTTGGAAGGCAGAGAGAGGGATGCCAGACTAAAAATATGCCTCGTGTGTTTTGATTTCTCTCTCTCCTGCGCAGAATGAGAGTTAACTCAAGGTGTGCCTAAGACAGGGTCTTAGGGGTTAAGGACGGACAATTGGAGACCATTATTCTCTTCAGTCCCCTCCACAGTAGTAACACAGTTGTTAGTTGTCTTCTATCACGCTTCTTCAGAGTTTAAAGACCAGGCGTGTTGACCTCTTGGAGTGCACACCTTAGAAGATGAGTCCCGGACACTCTGCAGTAGCTCTTGAAGCATTGTATCAGGTGAGTCATTAGCTCCTGAAGGCAAAAGCTTCAGAAAGTCCAACAGAATTTTATTTACTGCGGGTTCATTTGCAGAAGGCTCTGTCATTTTGTCAGGGACCGGGTTCTTGTGACACCGGTGACGTGAATATGAACCCAGGATGCAGTAAATAAGGCAACAACAAAAGGCTT
Source organism: Leptobrachium leishanense (assembly GCA_009667805.1). Taxonomy (NCBI): domain Eukaryota; kingdom Metazoa; phylum Chordata; class Amphibia; order Anura; family Megophryidae; genus Leptobrachium; species Leptobrachium leishanense. Next base: position 510,014,984 of record CM019063.1, on the reverse strand, counting down.
GGTGAAAATAGCAGAAACTTATATTGAAGAACTGGATACAAATAAAAAGGCAGGAATCTGTATAAATAATAAAGTCCTTGAAAAACAAACGCAGATGATGTAAAGTCTCTTGGGGTCTTGAGAATGTACCGGCAAGGAGTAAGAGAAGCGAAGTCCAGAGGAATATCCAGGGGTCCGGTACACGGGAATCAAAATAAACAGCAAGGCTGGTCACTTGGCTCTTGGGATAATTCAGGCACCTTTCTTTCACAAGGAATCCAACGTTAATGACAGAGCACTGGCTGGATGTGGGAGTGGTTCTTTTAAGGAACCCAGCCAGTGCTCATTACATCCACCCAGGGCCGCCATCAGGGCATTACGCCCATTACTACTGTAAGGGGCCCGGGCCCGGTGGGGGCCCGGGCCGCCGGGGCCTGGGGGGAGGATCCGGGCCCCCGACGGCAGCGGCGTCGCCCTTTAACAGCTCCGGTATCGGACTCGATGAGTCCGAATCCGGAGCTGTGTCCCTGCTGCTGCTGCAGGAGCCGGAGGAGACTGAGACACTGTGTCTCCTCCGGCTCCTGGCAGCTTCACTTCCTGGCTGGGCGGGGCAAGCAGCGTGTGAGGGGCCTCCCAAGCACGTTGCTTTGGCTCCGCCCCTCCACTCAGTGAAGCTGCACGCCGAGCTGGAGGGACCAGGAAGAAGACAGAAGAAAAGAAGAGAAGAAAATTAAAGAAAAGGTGAAGAGCTGAAGACAGAAGAAAAGAAGATAGAAGACAGCGAGTGGTGAGCCAGGGCCCAGACCCTAAGACCCAGGGCCCAGACCCAGACCCCAGGCCCCTAGATCCAAACCCAGGGCCCAGACCCCAAGGCCCAGACCCCAAGGCCCAGACCTCTAGGCCCAGACCTCTAGGCCCAGACCCAGGGCCCAGACCCAGACCCCAAGGCCCAGACCCCAAGGCCCAGACCCCTAGGCCCAAACCCATGGCCCAGACCCCAAGGCCCAGGACCCAGACCCTAGGGCCCAGACCCTTAGGCCCAGACCCAGGGCCCAGACCCCAAGGCCCAGACCCCTAGGCCCAAACCCAGGGCCCAGACCTCTAGGCTCAGACCCAGGACCCAGACCCCTAGGCCCAGACCCCAAGGCCCAGGACCCAGACCCTAGGGCCCAGGGCCCAGACCCAGGGCCCAGACCCCAAGGCCCAGACCCCTAGGCCCAAACCCAGGGCCCAGACCCCCTAGACCCAAACCCAGGGCCCAGACCCCAAGGCCCAGACCCAGGGCCCAGACCCCTAAGCCCAAACCCAGGGCCCAGACCCCAAGGCCCAGGACCCAGACCCCTAGGCCCAGACCTCTAGGCCCAGACCCCAAGGCCCAGACCCTAGGGCCCAGACCCTAGGGCCCAGGGTCCAGACCCCTAGGCCCAGGGCCAAGACCCAGGGCCCAGACCCAGGGCAAATGCCCAGACCCAAACCCAGGGCCCGGACCCAGGGCCCAGACCCTATGGCCCAGACCCAGGGCAAAGGCCCAGGGCCCAGACCCAGGGCCCAGACCCCAAGGCCCAGGACCCAGACCCTAGGGCCCAGACCCTTAGGCCCAGACCCCAAGGCCCAGACCCCTAGGCCCAGACCTCTAGGCTCAGACCCAGGGCCCAGACCCAGGACCCAGACCCCTAGGCCCAGACCCCAAGGCCCAGGACCCAGACCCTAGGGCCCAGGGCCCAGACCCTTAGGCCCAGACCCAGGGCCCAGACCCCAAGGCCCAGACCCCATGGCCCAGACCCCAAGGCCCAGGACCCAGACCCTAGGGCCCAGACCCTAGGGCCCAGACCCTTAGGCCCAGACCCCAAGGCCCAGACCCCTAGGCCCAAACCATGCCCCAGACCCCAAGGCCCAGGACCCAGACCCTAGGGCCCAGACCCTTAGGCCCAGACCCCAAGGCCCAGACCCCTAGGCCCAACCCATGGCCCAGACCCCAAGGCCCAGGACCCAGACCCTAGGGCCCAGACCCTTAGGCCAGACCCCAAGGCCCAGACCCCCTAGACCCAAACCCAGGGCCAGACCCCAAGGCCCAGACCCAGGGCTCAGACCCCTAAGCCCAAACCCAGGGCCCAGACCCCAAGGCCCAGGACCCAGACCCAAGGCCCAGACCAGGGCCCAGACACTAGGGCCCAGACCCTGGGCCCAGACCCCTAGGCCCAGACCCTGGCCCAGACCCCCTAGGCCCAAACCAGGGCCCAGACCCTAAGGCCAAACCCAGGGCCCAGACCTAAGGCCAGACCCTGGGCCCAGACCCCCTAGGCCCAGACCCTAAGGCCCAGACCCCCTAGGCCCAAACCCAGGGCCCAGACCCTAAGGCCAGACCCAGGGCCCAGACCCTAAGGCCCAGACCCAGGGCCCAAACCCAGGGCCCAAACCCTAGGGCCCAGACCCTAAGGCCCAGACCCAGGGCCCAGACCCCCTAGGCCCAAACCCAGGGCCCAGACCTAGGGCCCAAACCCTAAGACCCAGGGCCCAGACCCTAAGACCCAGGGCCCAGACCCCTAGGCCCAAACCCAGGGCCCAGACCCCTAGGCCCAAACCCAGGGCCCAGACCCCTAGGCCAAACCCAGGGCCCAGACCCAGGGCCCAGACCCCAAGGCCCAGACACCAAGGCCCAAATACAGACCCAGGGCCCAGACCCTAGGGTCCAGACCCCATACCCAGGGCCCAGACCCCAAGGCCCAGAGCCAGGGCCCAGACCCTAGGGCCCAGACCCCAAGGCCCAGACCCAGGGCCCAGATCCTAGGACCCAGTCCCCAAGGCCCAGGGACCAGACCAGGGCCCAGGCTAGACCCCAGGGACCAGACCTCAGGGACCAGACCCCAAGGCCCAGTCCCAGGGACCAGACCCAGGGCCCAGGCCCAGACCCAGACCCAAAGGCCAGCATACACAGCCCGTTTCTGTGAGATTTATTGCTGTGGATTCTGTGATATGTTCAGACACACCGCTCATTACTGTGAGTTTTATTGCTGTGGATACTGTGATAAGCTAATACATACTGCACATTACTGGGAGTTTTATTGCTGTGGTGCTATGTTATGTCCTTTTTTTTTTGAAGGGGGAGAAAAGCTGTTAGAGGTTGAGGGGGGGGCCTGGGGGGCCCCATCGTGAGGTTTAGTAAGGGGCCCCATCATTTCTGATGGCTGCCCTGCATCCACCTGATGCAGTATACAAAAGCTGGGCTAAGGCATACTGCTGTACAGGAGCTTGCCACCAGGGTTGGTCTCATGACTTGGACTTTTTGCCACAGCGTCGCCGTGGGACTTGACAGTGAAATGGTGCAGATGGGACTCATCAACTTCGACGACTGTCCCGAGATTTATAGAATATGGAAACTTACATTCAAGGACCCTATCAAGGGTCTGGGCTTCTCTGCCAGAGAAGAACTCAACCTATTAACAAAATGGCTGGGAAAGGAATCCATAGCACATGCCAAGAGGCTTAGAGCAGCAAACGTAAACCAACCCCATGTAGGTCTGGACTTAGTATGTGAAAGGTTAGAGGCACTGCTATGGTAGCCCCGAAGCAGTCAAAGACCCACTCTTCAAGAGAATTGACAATATTCCTAGAATTACAGCCAAAGATTACCCAAAGTTACGTGAACTCGGGGTTCTGCTGTAGGAACTGGAATCAGCAAGAACAGACCAGTCCCTAACAGGTCTCTACGTCCTGGACTCTGCTCGCGGAGTAAGACCAATCTTGGAGAAGTTACCCTACAACCTCCAAGAAAAATGTACTTCACAAGGCTCCAAATACAAAAGGGAGAAGTGGGTTCACTAGCCCCCCATTCTCTTTGTTTTAGAACTTAATTTGCGAAGCGGTCCTCCCTACGAACGATTCCAGCTTCATTGTGGGTGCACAAACCACAATCAGTGCAAGCAGCCTGAGGTACAAGAAACCAACGGCGAGACATGCCAACACTAGAACATCTATCTCAGTTCATAGGACAGAGGTGTCCCCCACAACCTACACAAGCCCTGACCAGTTGTTGGACATAAGAAAAAAAGGCACTTCAACAAAGAGTGTCCCATACATAAAAGAACAAACCCGCTCAGAGAATTCATTGGGTTCAGGATGAAGCCCATAGAGGAGCGCAAAAACTCACTCCGGCAGTTAGGGGTTTGCTTTAAATGCTGTGCTTCTACGGGACACCTATCCAAGGAGTGTAAGGAAGCCATAAAATGCGAACAGTGCGACAGTGACAGACATGTGACAGCCTTACACCCAGAGACATTTAAGCTTAAAATGATCGAGACACTAACCTTGTGGCAAGGCAGGGCAAGGAGAAAGAAGAGGCTAGTACACCTCCCCTATCGTTAATATGCACCGAGATTTGTGGAGAAGGAGGTGAAAGAAGATCTTGTTCCAAGATATGCCTTGTATCCGTACACACAGAGGGACAACCCAAAAGAGCTGTAAGAATGTATGCCATCATTGACGACCTGAGCAACCGATTGTTGGTCAGGTCAGAATTCTTTAACCTGTTCAACATACAAGATAACGCTTCTACCTACACGCTCCAAATGTGTGCAGGGCAAATAGAGACTACAGGGAGGAGAGTAAACAGCTATATGGTATGTTCTGTGGATGGCTAGGTAGACATGCCACTCCCCTCACTCATTGAGTGTAATCACATGGTGGAAGATGAAAGCAAAATCCCGACTCCAGGCATGGCACGCTTCCACCCTCATCTCAAGGAGATAGCTGATCGCATTCCACCACTAGATGGAAGTGCCCAGATCTTACTGCTACTCGGCAGCAGTGCGGTGGCCGTCTGTAAGTATGGAGGGAGGGGGGGGGGCACAATGGATCCCCCAATTTGCTGCTGGGTCCAAGTGGATTTTCAAAAAGGTTATTTTTTAGGAGTTCAGAAATAAATTCTTTAGCACAATAATGTACATGTGGGTGTTGCGTTGTAGAGGGTGGGGTTTTTTATGGGTGTGGACTCCTGTGGGTGCGGAACAAGGGGGGCCCCATGACCTCCTATTTCCCGGGGGCCCCATTAGTTGTCAGTCCGCCCCTGTCTAGAATCACCAAGCATTCTGACCCCAGCAATGCTCCTTAATAATTCTGTTTCCGGACACTAGATGTCAGTGTAGTTCTTGCAATATAAATTTCCGCAGTTCCAGAGACCTTTATAAATTTACATACATGCGTAGTTCACGGTGAGCCCTCATGTCCCTGTTCTACATATTTATTATGGAAATCGCCTTTGTAAAACTGCTCTCTCGATGACAGATATTTCAGTCACAAAGCTTGCTGTCCAGGTATCACTAAGTACTTCTTTTTAGTGTATGTACTTTCTGGGGTCAGTAGGAGGCATTGTTCAGGCCTAGATTGATCATGGGGTAAAACTCTGCTCTGGGGCGATTAATACCCACTTAAGACAAGATCTGTTACTGTAACTGGTTTCTGTTGGTCTGATACACCCACATCTGAACTAATCCTTTCACAACCTGGCCCGCTGCCCGTGTCAATTCTGGTGTCCAAACTGGGCCGCGGCATATGGTAGTACCATCCACATAGGGACCCCACATGTGTGGCTACACTCAGACACTCAATCTATCACACTATGGGCGAATTCAGTAAGTGCTGGTAAAAATCCCTTTTGCTGTAACCCCCGACACACATCATCCTCATCATCGTTTCACAAAAGTAAAGTCAAACAGCAAACAGTCAAACAGACTGCAGAGTGTCAGCTTGCAACACATGACGTGATGTGTCACGTCATGTGCCGCGCCTCAAGGTGCCTCTCAAACTCACTACCTTTACAGTTGGAGGTCTATTGCTGTGGATCCTGTCACAGGATCCACAGCTATAGACCCCCAACAGTAAAGGCAGTGAGTCTGAGAGTACACAGGATCCACAGCAATAGAACTTTAATGGTAAAGGCAATGAGTATGTATGTACCCAGGATCCACAGCGATAGACCTCTAACAGTAAGGCTGGGTTCACACCTGAGCGTATCTCATACTGCATTTTATGAGAGCATTACCTGGCGTTTTCGACAATTAGAAACGCGAGTCATACGCACTTTTTTTGATTGACTATGGAAGTGTCCAATGAAAATACTTCCTGTTCTTTTGTGCCTGTTGCCATGTGTGGAACGCGCAAACGCCAATTTCAGCGCGTTCACGTTGAAGTCTATCGCCGCAATCGCGCTGTAATACGCCCCAAAGAAGCTCCTGTACTTCTTTGGCGTAGGGCATTTTACACCGCGTTCCTACACACTGTAATACTCCCAGGTGGGAACCATGCCCATAGGAAATAATGGGATTTCAGTGTTTGAGTGTTTTACAGCGCGTGGGAACATGCTGTAAAAGGCCCAGGTGTGAACCAGGCCTAAAGGCAGGGAGTATGACCTTACACAGGATTCCTGTGTACGTTCATACTCCTTGCCTTTACCATGAGCGTTCTATAGCTGTGAATTCTGTGTACGTTGATACTCACTGCCTTTACTGTTGGTGGTCTATTGCTTTGGTGCTCTGATATGCTCATCACAGTGCACATTACTGTGATTTCTATTGCTGTGGAGCTCTGATATGCTAAACCAGTGGAATAATATAATTATACTTTAATGCTACATTGTTTGCATTAATACACATTTTATGTGATTTTTAAGGTATTGGGAGCAACACTCTGTAATCCAATCTTGATTCATATTTTTTTTAATCACAATTTCATACTGTCTTAAATTATTTGAACCAGATAGATACTTTTTTATGTTAAACGTGCTGTTGTGCGAGCAATATCTGTGACTTTAAGAAATTGGGACTAACACTCTGTAATGTGATCACGACTCACAGTAAATATTGATTTCCTATGGGAAGAGGGGATCATGGGGTCGGGGGCATTCTGAGGGTTAGTAAGGGGCCTCAAAATTTCTGATGGCTGGCCTGTACACATGCACCAGAATACACACACAAACCCCCAAAACACATTCCAAACAGACTAAGCCCCCATTAGGCCAGCAGGGAGGTTCATCTTACCAGTAAAGCCATGTAAATTGTATTGTCACGTAATACTAGAAATTCAGTTGTTTAGGGATGTCCATATCGGTATTTTTGGGCTGCTGATCACAGTCGTGCGGTATTCAGCATTGGCCGATACCAAATCCCGATCTGATACCATAACAACCCACGGCCAGACCGGTGGCGCCTTCCTGAAAGGGAGTCCCGGGGCCTTGGCATTCATTTGCGGTGTCTTTCTGTCTGCTCGTCATGGAACAGATGGGTAAGTGAATGCCGAGGCACCTGGACTCCAGTATGAAGACTCGCAAGGTCTTTACTGCCACTACCATGACTCAAGAACAGGCAGGAAAAGTTCTGCGAGACACTGCCATGCAAGGGGTCAAGTCGAGCAGGAAATCGTGGGAACGTAGTTCCTCCAATTTTTTTGCAGAGGGAACGGAGTTCCTGTTTGCCCCACACGCCAAAAAGTTTATTTTTATTAAAGGGAAAGATGCAAATTAAACCATAAGTCACCATACATATATGATTTTATATTAATTATAACGATTCCCTAAAACTCAGCCTGGCTATAGGTTTAGAATCAATATCTAATATCAGTGAGGGTTAATGGCGCGATGAAAAGGATTACATTGGGTGGAGAGGATAGGCAGAACTATTGGCGAGACACTTCTTTCTGTTGGATTTGACCCCTGCTGCCAAGGCTCCCTGGTTCCAGATGGGAGACTTGCTGCCCGGTAGGTCTCCGGATTAGGGATCGGATCGGCTTGAAAAATGCTGTGATTGGGTCCCAATCCCGATCCTAGGGATCGAATCCAGACATCCCTGATATAGGTCGTTCAGCGATGATCTGGCCGTCATGTCTTTATTGATTTCAGAAGGTGCACTCCGGAAAATATTCTCAACACGAGAGGCAATAAGTGGACATAAACGCTGTTAAACGTCATAAAAAGTGAACGTTAGAAAATGAATTTAAAGAGCCGGAGACAAAGACATCGACAAATCGATCGAAGAAACTCAAATGTCTATTTTACTTTTTATTTATTACCACGTGTACAATTCACAAGTAACGAGTCAGGTCCATAAAATATTAATTTACTATATACATCAAAAAATGACCATTACTGTAAAAGTAAACTAATTTTATTACCTATACATAGATTTCTCGTATAAAAACCCCCTAACCGCTCTAAGTATTTTTTGTACAGTACAAACAGGAGTTTGGATTTTTTATTTCGCTTATAAAATTAAAATCGGGCGACAAAACGATGTAAAATTAAGGAGAACGTCGATGCCAAGATCCAGGAGAAAGGTCGATCTTACAGGGTATGACCCACGCGGCGAAATGTGACTTTTGTAGTGTATAAAATACATAATTTATAACTGTCAGAATACAATAAAAACATTCTTTTGCCAGAAAAGGTAAACAGCCTAGCCGTTTACAGTGAGGTTGTCATCTGGCGGTAGACGTAGCCTCTTGTGTTCAGTGCTCGCTGAACGCGTGACAAAACTAGTAAATATCCGTGAAATAGAAATTGTACCAGAGAAAACACAAAAATAAGGCAGAAAAATAAATACATTTTATGTATCCAAAAGACTGGACTTGTGTACAGCCCAGCAGGATGGGTATATAATAGTACATTGAACATACAGTATTATCAACCTTCGAGGTGTATGGAGCGTAGAGAAAAAAAATATTTTCATGAGATATTGGCTTTGTCCAGAATTCTGTTGAATGAATGTACCCCTAGGTTTTCAATACAGGAGTGAGATATATATATATATATATCAGGCGTCAAAACTTCCACTCGCCTGCTCACATTTGGCGAGTGGAAATTACATGAGGGCGAGTGGAAATGCAGAGGCAGGCAGGGCAGGATAGGGGTTAGGTGGGGCAATTAGTGGTGAGTAACTCTTAAGGCTTGGCTAGTAGCTTGGGACTTGAAATTTTGAGCCCTGTGTATATATGTGTATATATATATATATATCTCCACCATAGTTGCCATTGCCAACTGTCCTGGTTTTCCAGAGACGGTCCTGGGTTTGTGCTCAGCATCCCGGGGGGGGGGGGGTTGGGGTTTAATTAACCCAGGACTCTGTCCCAAGATTTGAGTCTTGCAGTGCATGAGTTCTGTGACAATTAACCCCCGAGACACCGAACACTAATCCAGGAACCTACCATGAATACTCTGGCTGTTGGCAAGTACGTACTGTATCCCTTATGTGAAATGCTTTGGATTTCAGAATTGTATTTTTTTTCCCTTCAGATTTCGGAATATTTGCATATTTTAAAGACATATCTCGCGGACGGGACGTAAGTCTAAACAGTAAATTCCTTTATGTTTTATACGCACAGCCTGAGAGGCATTTTATACAATATTTATTTTATCATTTTATCCCTCATCCCGTGTGGTCAGGGGGTGGGATTTTCGTGTCCACTTAAAGATTTCGGATTTTGCAATATTGTTTTAATTCTATCTGTATTATTTTTGCTGGGTTTGTAGGTGAGGTACCGGTAACAGGTACTAGGGGAAACATTACTGTGATCTAATCTTGCAAACTGGAACCCCAAAAATTACAACAAACTTTACTTGTAATTCTACGGTCAAGAAACCTCAGACGGCAATCCATCCGTTAAAATATTCAGACGCTACTCCAAGTCGAGTGTTGATGATTGCTCAAGGCTCGCTAATTACTGCGGTGCCTCGCTCTTGCCATCATGACTGTATGACTTGGTATTCCACTTGTGTTACTGCTTGGATTTAGTGGCAGGTACGTATAACACTCTATGGGCTCTATTACATTCCTTGTGCAAAAAAGCTTGCGCTGCTCAATTTTTTTTGCGCGCAGCGTTATACGATAATATGCATAAATTAACGCTGGTATTAAAATCTGAGTGCATTTTTTCATCCGTCCGAAAAAATAAGCGCGAAAACGTGTGCAAATTAACGCTACATGCAGAAATCGGTGTGTAGACTGTTTTCTCACGTGATTCAGACAATTAGAATTAAGAATCACAATTATCTCCCGTTCAGTTTTTGCACGTGTCAAAATCAATCTTAGTATATATGCTGCAGCAATAATAAAAACACGCACAACCTCTCTATTTTATTGTTTGGGTATGTGTAGAATGTGTAACTATACTTTGCTGTATTTTTTTTCTTGGGCTGGTGTATTTGGGTTCGGCCAGGACGTCCAGATTTGCCGTTACCACCAGCTTTTCAAAGACATTAAAATTATGCGCGCGAACGTTGTTCGTAAAAATTTGCACATCGATTGTAATACTAGCGCACGAACGCATTTGCAATCACAATGTTAAGTATGGGTTGCGCGCACGAACTTGCGCTCGCACAGGGTTCGCGCAGGGTCACTCGCGTTAGACGTTAACACGCATCGTTTGCGCGAACGTCGTAATACGACTTTCAGCGCAAAGGGTTTTGCCCCTCGTGTTAATGCGTTTTTGCGCACGCGCACATTTTTGCGCGAAGAGTGTAATAGTGCCCTATGCATTTTGTATAAGACACACTGAGGTTGCACCGTTGTGAGGATAAAGAGAGATCCCAATTAATTCATTGTGTTTCATGCACAGGGCTGCTGTCAGAAATCTTGGTCTCTTACTGAGTCACTGGTCAGGGTCCGCTTCCCTCAGCTGCTCATTTCAGTAAATTAATTAAAAAATTTTTGCCTCCTCTCTGCTTATCGTATTTTGGGGGGTCTACTCCCTCTCGCATGATTCAAACAGTTTTATCCTACGTCGCTGACAGCTGTCGTGGACTCTGCAGATAATTATGCACAATGTTCGCCGTGATGCTCCGTCACTTTAAGGAAATGTTCTATGTATCTGCAGTGTCCCAATGATCCATCCTCACCATAGCCCAGGGTTGTCAAATTCCCCAGATGTTGATGCCTACAATACCTTGAACTCCTTGAATATGTAAGACGGCCAGAGAATCATGGGAGTTGTAGTTCAGCAACAACTGGGGCCAAAGTTTGACAGCCCTGACGTAGCCTGTCCGACATTGAAAACATTCCACGGACACTAACACCTGACTTAAAATACAAAATATGTGCGTAGAATACAATGTAACCTAGGGATGCTCCAAAAAAACATTCAAATGTTAGAAAACACTGAATTCAGTGGCGATTGACACGTGATCCATAAAAAAGTACCAATTTCTTTTATGCAATTCTCTCAGCCACCAAAGGTTGCGATGTCTTTCTTTTCATGTTTTACCTATGTCTTAGGATGCTCAGTATCCAGTATATTCCAGGAGGCCTCAGGGAGAAGTCAAATAACAATGCGCAACGTCGACATGTGTCACATGGGAACTCCTTGCATTTTTATTTCTGTAAAAAAGTCCGTAGCGGTTCTGGAGGCAGGTCGGTCCATTTGGGCAGAGCATGTCTCGACAGGATTCTGTCAAAACTCGATATAAGGATGTACGTTGAGCGCACTGCTCACAGAGCGAATGGACAAGCCGGGATAACGAGGGGACAAGTCCAGACCCAGTGTAGCACATGGACGAAAAATCCCTAGGTCCACGTCAATACAGGCTTGCATTTTTGATCCGCATCTCTGAGGTCAAACAATCGTCCGTTCCTTCGAGAAATCCAGTCCTGAGAGGTTTTATGTGCAGAAACCTGCTCCAAATCCATCCATCCCGTTAATGTCCAATGTCTTAAAAATAAAATCGAGACTCTGAAATGTATTTTCACATTTCTCACAGCATGACATTCAGTCCATGGGTTCTGCCGTCGGGTTGTGTCACCTGGAAGACGTCGGGCAGCCGTACGCATGTTTAAGGAGCAGGTTCTCGTGACTTGGTAATTTATTCCCGTAGTAGTGTTCAACCAGACTGCCAACGTCTTCGAACATCATGTCCGCTTCCAAATAAACTTTATTATCCTATGAGAAGAAGAGAAAATATAAAATGACTCTGTTGCCCAAGGATAATGTCACAAGACTTTTTTTGGTGCAAACACAGAAAGGCTTGCTTTCCATTCACTCTGTGGTTGAGGACAGTGAGCTCACCTCGGTGGCTAATCATGCATTGTGATAAAGCTCTCCTTCAGCTACACACACTAAAGTTACCCTATTCTGCCCAAAATATATTTTGCCTTTTTTTACAGGGAATTACAAAGTATGGAGCCCTATTTTGACGTTGCAGCAAAAAACAGAGACAGCAAGTAAAAAACTTGAGCTAGCAGATTCACCTTACCGTCTCCCTTTTGGCGCGGCTATTCCACGGTAGGTGCTTTATTAGCATCTGGCCTAAAGGATGCACAAGCGCAGCCTGATACTTAGCTCCTGGAGTCCATAAGGCTGAGTGGAGTCCAGCGCCTCCAAGCCTCACTAGTGGGATTGTAGAGGAGCCACAGATAAATAATGGTGGAGGAACCATTTGTTCCCAGTTCCAGCGAGAGGAAGCAGCGGATCGTGCAGTCCTCTCCACCGCAGGATTTTTAGTGCAGCTTTGACAGTGTGTTAAGTGATTTTGCAAAAGCAGAATCACTTAACACCAGCTTTTAGGAGTCGGTATTTCTTATAGCAACATCCGCTCCAGTTGAGAAGAACAAGCTACCATAGAATAACTTGTTCTTCTCAACCTTGGCACAAGTTAACGTCTCCTATACTTTGGATAGGAGGTGCTATTTAACAGTAACCTCGCGCAGGTATGCGCTATACTCGAGCCGCAAGCCCAACTTACACTATACGTGCAATATCACGAGCGGAATAGCGATTCTTGGCAATGAGATGACTTTTGGAGAGGTTACTTATAACGTCTAGAGTAGTTATCTTAATGGTAAGCATGGAATAGGGCCCTGTATATTTGCAAGCATTAGCCATGGTTACACATTAAAATTAAGTAATTCCATATAAATAAAAGCCACGTTTGCCCCTCTTTGTTCTTGATTAAAAATTCCACCAACCTTTCCAAAGATCCTGTAGTTCCGGACCTTGTCGGCATCTCCGTCCCACACAACCAAGACCTGGAAAACCAGAGGAGGACGGGTTATTACTGCGATCATGATAATTTCACATGTTTACACTGAATTCTCAACAGCAATAACCGCAAGCATCACCGAGCGCCGAGATGTGTATTGTATTGTATGAGATGAAAGCACTGTAACCAACACACAGGTCAGGTTGAGGATCCCTCATCCAAAAACCCACACAGGGTTATTCAGAGAGAGGTGAAACTCAGGAGAATGACTGGAGAAGTGAAAATTCTAGGTCAAAATAGCCAAACCAGAAAAATTCTCCCATTTTATCTCACTTTCCAAATCGGCTATTTGGTCTAGATTGTTCATTCTCCTGGTTTTCACCTCTCTCTCTCTGAACAAACCTGAATGTGTTCCAAAATGGAAATCCCACCACTGACTTCATGTGACGGAGACAAAATGATTAAAAATATTGGAGTCTATTCCATAGTTGGTGCTAATGTAGCGTCTTGATATGTAAGCGTTAGCGCTAGGATAAGTAAGTGTAACGTCTGTGTCACGTTCCCTAGCGAAACTAGGTATCTGATTCGTGCCTACATGGTTCCATTACATGACATTATTCCACCCCACGCTGCTGTCTTTTATATTACATGATTTTTCACCTATTGTTTTTCCTCCGAACGTAACAATAAATAAAATGTTCATAAAATAAATATCTATAGTCCTCTCTGGTGCCGTGATACAGGGTACGGTGCGCCTCACCACTCCCTCTCACTGCTAGCAGAAGAAAACTGAGGACAAATGGTTCCCCATGTCTTTCCGCCAGCACTGCTATCACGTGGAGGACTCTCTTCGGGCTTCATGAAGTCCTAGGGTTTTCTGGAATCCATATCAGTGAAGTGGTTAGTGACTCCTGTAAATTACATGTTGAGCCACAAATGTATTTCAGCTCACGCCGCATTTGTGTCCCCCTATCACCGGCCCAATGTGTTTTTTCTTCTCCCCACGTTGGAGAAAGGGAACGTCCTGTTACTTTTATAAGTGTCTTCCCTCGCGCAACTTTGTATAAAGTTTATCATTGTTCTTTTTTACAATTGTTCTGATCGCTTCACTGGGCAGCGTGGATGGACGGCATGTTTGGAGGAAAATGTTGCCCGCTGCGACGCCTCTTTTAAGCTGGGCTGTTATCTTTGCCCCCCGCGGAGCGCAGGAAGTTACTGGGAAAATCAAAACTTTACACATCAAAAACCGACAGCCAGCCCGATAGGAAGACGCGGCGAATTCTGCGTGCAGTGCGAGTTTTACCTTTCCGGCCTTTGATGAATTTCTGATGCAGAACAGCCCGTTTTCGGGACTTCCTCTGGCTTTGAACATCCTGGAAGGAAAAGAACAATATCCTCATTTATCTCCGGTCTATACAAGGGCAGCAATGTGATTCCACCGGCGTGCTGAGCGGGAGCGCTTCCAGAGTGACAGCGGGGATGTTCTCTGAGCCTCTCGCAGGTTGATGGTATGCATCGCTAAAACAAATGCAATGGCTCAAAACGTCAGTATGGACGAAATGGGGTCTGAAACGCTATGTGAGCCGACATCGTCACCCCCGCTCGATGCATGCGTACGCCTCTATGCTATTGTACACCATGTTACACCTTTACTGCAGGATACTATTTAATGTTAAGTGGAAGCAGGGTGGTCTGCTGGGGGGAACATAAGAATGAGATATTTCACAAGTAATATGTGTGATGTCTCAATAGTGCGGAGATGGAAAGCGGTCGCTGCACGAGGTGACATATCTCCATCGCAAAATGTACATTTATTTATAAAGTATTTTACCAGGAAGGTACATTGGTGGAATCTCAATAAATACATGAAATGATTATTATCTGAGAATAATGTTACAGGGGTGTGAAAAAGTGTTGGCCCCTTCCTGATCTTTCATTTTTTTGCACGTTTGTCGCACTTTAATGTTTCAGATCATCAAACAAATTGAAATATTAGTGAAAGAGAACACAAGTAAACACAACATGCAGTTTCTAAATTAAGGTTTTTATTATTAAAGGGAAATCAAAATCCAAACCCACATGGCCCTGTGTGAAAAAGTGCTGCCCCCCCTGTTTAAACATAACTGTTTTTTCTCCCTAGTGCCCCCATTTTAACGGGAGGATTGTAATGTGGCCCACAGTGGGGGAAAAGGGGGTGTTTGTGAGGGTCCTGAGCACGAGCAGCGGCACTAGTGGCCTGCTCTACGGTGGGGCCCGCTCAGGTCTCACAAGGTTTTAGCTCGATTGTGCCACTACAGGGACGAATGCTCCATATGCAAATCAGTCTGCTCTCACCCAATGAGGGCGGCCATTACTGACTGCCAAGGACGTCATCCCTGTACGAGAGGTGCAGCAACCCCCGACGATCATGTCGGCCTTGTCAGGAGGGTATAGCTGACACCCCTCTAGGCGCATCAAGCAAGCACCCTCACAAACCCCCTTTTTTCTCACTATAAGTTTATAGGGTATCCAGACGTGGACCCCTTGCTTGGTGTGCCTAGAGGGGTGTCAGCTATACCCTCCTGATGAGGCCTAACAAGTGCAGGGATGACGTCCTTGGCAATCAGTACTGGCCGCCCTTTCTGGGTGAGAGCAGACTGATTTGCATATGGAGCATTCGTCCCTGTAATGGCACAAGCAAGCTAAAACCCTGCGAGACCTGAGCGGGCCCCACCGTAGAGCAGGCCACTAGTGCTGTTGCACGTCCTCAGGACCCTCACAAACCTCTTCTTTTTCCTTTTATATACACACACACAAACACACCTAGCCATGCCTTTTATACACAATCACACACCTAGCAATGGCTTTATATACACACCTAGATATACATTTCAGTACACATCACACAGGCACACACACACACACATACTGTATGTAACACATGGTGAACCTGTAGCTTTGGAAATCGCTTACCTTTCAATGTCACTGGATTCTGTGGTTTCAACAAATACAGCTGGAGGTAAAGGAACCTGAAAATGGCAGAAAACTTTGATTATTTACTTATCAACATACATCCAGATGCACAGATTTTCATGACAGCAAACCAATGGAAATGTCCTCTATCCCTCTGAGCAACGAATACGTACGTAGGAGGAGACCACCAGAAATCATCTAGTGTGACCTCACATATAAAGGGCGGAGGTGACTGGAACACATCCTCCTGTTATCATTGTCCTTTAATTTACATATTGGTAGTCCCCTACTCTTGTCTTTACCATCCTACACGTAACGGCAAATTTACAGGGAGCTGCTGAATTAAACGTCACCCTGTGTTACTGACTCTGTACCTATCGAGCCACTGTATAAGCGGTTCGAGTCGGAGTATTTGTGTGCCATTCGCAAATGCCGGCAGAGGCGCTGTGCGGTGCCACTGGTATTGTTTCATGGAGTCCATAGGACTCCATGGAGTCAAGCACGATCCAGCACAAGATTACGTATGTGGTGGGCGCGCTGAGGGACACTGCTTCTCAGTGTTACACTGCTCAACACAAGAGGAGGCGGCGGATTCCTCTGAGGGATAAGCGGTAAATTTGGGATTTTGCAATCCGGAACACATCGGCTCGAGACAAGAACAGAGAGTTCTGTTGGAATAGCGCTCTATTGTTCTGCTGGGACTTATTAAAGGCTCCTATACAAAAGTACAAGAGACATTTATGTACAGTGAGAAGCCGCTAATTGTGAGCCAGAAGCAAAGCTTGAAGAAAGGTTGGAATAAGAGCTTGAGCCATTAAGTTAACAGCAGGCGCCATAATGGTAAACGGCTCTGGGTTTTATCTTTACGGCAGGATTGGGATGGGGTCCTACATAGCGCCACACTTGACTGCGCTGTTGTAACGTGCTGCAATCTACCACGATCCCCTTCCTTCTATCACACTACACCATATACGACAGTCTACTATACTACACTCTCTTCTTCCATATCATACCCCGAAACTCTGTAAATCTCTACAATAACAGAGCAGGGCACGGAAAAACACCCATTCTGAATAAGAGGGCAGACACGCAACCTGAGGTCCTTCAACTGTTGGTATTCAATATGTAATCTCATGTGAAGCTGTCACTGGGATAAAGGGATTTCAGGTGACAGCAACCCGGAGACTGTTGCATTTTGTGTTGTGCTTCTTGACTGGTGTGTTGAGTATCTTTGTGCAGTCTTAACAGGCAAAAAGAGTCACCTTTACCTTTTCATAGTCTTCGTCGCTGTTGCTCTTTTCATCCTTTATTATTGGCTTCACAGGAATAATCGGTGTTTCTAGCACAAACGCCTTAAAACTTTGCCCATCTGGCGACGTCCTCCTAGAGAGAGAGCGACAGAGATTAGTCATGACCCGTGTACACGTAACAAAGCATTATATTTACGCCTCAATGTTTCTTGCATAGATATTCATCGTGAAGCTTAACCTGGCAACGTGTGATTAGTTTAAGCCAGGGGTCAGCAAACTTAGCCCTCCAGATGTTTTGGAGCTACACCTCCCATGAGTCTCAGCCAAGCTAATGAGTGGAGGAGCCTTATGGGAGATGAAGTTCCAAAACATCGGGAGGGCCAAGGTTGCTGACTCCTGATTTAAGCTATACAGCCGTATGTTCACGTACATCCCATTAGATACTTACGACATTGGGGAAATCGGAGGTCTGTCAACATGGCCACTCCTCGGCAGAGGGACGGGTGCAGGCTTTGGTATGATATGGGACTTCTGCAGACTAGGTCTGCTGTGTCCTTCCATGGAAGGGCTGGCATCGGATGTTTTCTCAGCAGATCCTATTTGTCTGGGTTTGTTGGGTGGGACTGGAGGACTTGGAGGACATAGAACTTTGCTTGGTTTATTCACCATGGTTTGGTTGTTGGGCTTGTTTGGTGGGACTGGACTTGGCTTATTCGGGGATGTGGACTTGATCGTTGTTGGTTTGTTTGTTGGGACTGGAGGGGTCTTTTTCAATATATTGTTGAGATCTGTACTGAAATTGTTCACCCTGCTTTCACTTGGTGGCTGGGTGGGGGATTTTGTCCTTGATCCTTTAGCGTCAGAGTATGTGGAGACTTTCGTTGTAAACGGTATTTGTGGTGGTGGTGGTGGGGGTGGTTGCTTGAAGCTGGCTTCCACAGCATTGTGGTTGGGAATGGGAGTAGATTCCTTTCTCAGACGTGTTATATCTTTGTCAGGGGTGTCTGTTGAAGACCTTCTTTCAGATGCAATCGGTGGAGGAAGAGGAGGCGGCTCTCCTGTTTTGCGAACAGCTGGAAATGCGGGTATCGGTGGCGGAGGGGGCTTTGTAATGGACAGGTTGATTTTTAGAGGCACTTGATCTTTGCCTGATAGGTCAGGCAGATTGGGTTTATTAGGAAGAAGAGGGACAAACAGCTTGGGCATTGAAGAGAACTCAGATGATGTCCGTCTCTCACCAGCGTTTGGCATTCTTGGAATCGGAGGTGGTGGGTATGATGGTGCACTGGCTGGATAGGAACAACAAAAGGAAAAAAAAAGCAAACAGTGTCAGGATTACTAACGGAATGAATATATAAATTATCGTCTCTCTGGATTTACATTCTTGTGCCCTGGACTCTGTATATTTGTAAATAATATTGGGCACTTTTCCGTAGTTGGCGCCAATGTAGCGCCTTGATATGTAAGCGATAGAGCCAGGATAAGTGTGTTTAATGCATGCCCCCTGTGACAGACCTCTCTTGTCAGGTCCATGACACCCCCATACTTTACATTCCTGATGCTACCCCCATTAGTCATCCAAATGCGTATTGGTTTTTGCGTGAGCTTACTATACTTTTGCGAATCCTATACTTAACAAGGGGGCGCAAACGTAAATTAGTGTTTCGATAAGTAAGGTATTACAAAGTGCTAGCGCTAATTACCGGCGGGATGCGGAGAGCCAAAAAATAGCACCTTCTAAAAGCTGGTGCTACATGACTTGGCAAATGCTAAATCATTTAACACCCCCCTAAAACCCCCCATTAAATCCCATACTCACCTCTCATCCTACGGTGAGAACGGTGGCCCGATCCTCCGCTTCTTCTAGCCGGAGCAGAGTGAGACTGGGAACAGATAGTTCCCAGTCTCCCTCCGCGGTGCTGTGCAATCTCACGAGCGCGAGATTGCGCAGGGATCGCGTCCCAGAAGCGCAAGCCTCCATGGACTCCTATGGACTGCAGGAGGTGGTATTTGCGGTGGCGCGGAAGAGCTACAATGAGTATCACTGCTGATACACCTTGCCCCGGAACGCAGTGCTATCGTAAAAGTAAAGTAAAACTCGCCGTAAGATTTTGGTAAATGTTGCATCATGGGGAAAAATCCACAAAATGGAAACAGGAGATAAAAAAAACTTACTTTATTTTTCCTTTTTACATGTAATTACTTCAGAAAAAGATATTCTAAATCAGCAGCGTGTGTTTTATAAGGTGGTGTTGTTCGTAATTCACAAGTAATCTAGTTACAGCTTATGTACGTGGTTGTGTACCTTTGAACATTTTTGCAGAGCTACACAAATTGTACAAAATCGCACCTTATACACACAGCCTGAAGGGCATTATATACAACATTTTTAATGATTTTGTGGGTGGGATTTTTGTCTTCTGGTGCCATGTCAGAGCTCAAAAGGTTTTTGGATTTTGCAACATTTCAGATACGCAATGCTCACCCTATATTGGGCGTCTCAATCCTCAGGGCCCAAGAATGTGTGTGTTACTAATATTATTATTAATGAAATGAAAGATGCAGAGCTTATTCCTGAGAACATATTCCAGTCAGCAGAGTAAAACGGCTGTCTGTGCCACGAATCAGAAAAGAATGTAAATACCTTCTTCATCGGGTGTTACATATTCATCCTCTTCATCATCTTCGTCCTGCCAGCTTTCTAATCACAAAGAGAAGAGCCGGCGTTATTTGTGTCTGTGTGCCAACCAGGGCTGCCAACGGTGACCACACATGATATGCAATGCATTGGCACAAGTGCCATGAGTCTACAGTGGACAGACCCAAATACAGAGATCAGAGAGAGGATCAAACACATAAGAGATAACGGAAGGGTGACAGAAGAGGTAACCTAAGCCTCTGCAGGACGGAAATTCAGAGATTAATACACTGACAGCGCACGGCTGTGGATAACTCAGGGTTAAAGGATATACAAGACACATTTTTGTGTTGTTGTAATTTTCTTACCATCTGCTGGATTGGCGGTATAGTTAATATTCACGGGACGTTCCACTGAATCGTAAAAGCTGCCGGATTCTGAATCTGAATCGCTGGGAAAGGAATTTACAGCTCTTTAATCTTTTATTAGAAGAAGAGTATTCTCCTTTATTCACAAGAAGAACCGTAATAAGGAAGCGCACACATAATGTATAAGCACATTCTCACACAAGCACACTCACGCACACACACACACATAAGCACACGCACGCACGCCTAACTTCTGCAAAGCTTTTTACTCCAGGTTCTATTTACCAAACGGCAAACTGACACATTATTGTGGTAATTAAGCCCAAAAAAAAAAGAATCAAGCCCCTGTTTTTTCTTTTAACACATCGCTGCTTCTAGCCTCAGTTTTTCAAGCTGAGGAGCAGCCACTGCCCATAGTTTAATAAAAGACCCCCCCTCTCCTGTAGAGCAGGTACCTCAAATCTGTGACGGCCTCTTTTTTCTCGTGGAAGCGGTCAATTTCCTTCCTGATTGCGAACATCCATTTCTGTAAGAGAAATAAGCCCGGCGAGAAGGTGAATGGCATTAAAAAGACAAAACAATTAGCTTTCCCTTAATTAAGCTTTGGTGGTGCATTAGTGTTTAGTTTCTCGAATGTTTTCCAGATATGGGGCCCTATTACACTCCTCGCGCACAAACGCGAGGGGAAAAACCCTTTGCGCTGAACGTCGTGGTATGACGTTCGGGCATAAAATGCGCGTTAACATCTAACACGAGTTACCCTGCGCGAGCGAAAGTTCGTGCACGCATCCCATACTTAACATTGTGAGCGCAAATGCGTTCGTGCGCTGGTACGCAGATGGTATTACAAATCGATGCGCTAATTTTTACGAACGACGTTTGCGCGCATAATTTTAACGTCTTTTGAAAGCTGATGGTAACTGCAAATCTGAACCTCCTGGTCGAACCCAAATACACCAGCACAGTATAGTTACACATTCTACACATACCCAAACAATAAAATGGACAGGTTGTGTGTGTTTTTATTATTGCTGCAGCATATATACTCAGATTGATTTTGACAGGTGCAAAAACGGAACGGGAGACAATTGTGGTTCTTAATTCTGCCCATTGATTTCTGCACGCAGCGTTAATTTGTGCGCGTTTTCGCATGTATTTTTTACGTACGATATTTTCGGGCGGATGAAAAGATGCGCTCGGTTCGTAATACCAGCGTTAATTTACGCGCGTTAACGTTTAACGCTGCGTGCAAAAGAAATTGCGCGTGCGCTTTTGTGCGGAGAATGTAATAGAGCCCATGAAGTTTAACGCGCGTGAAACTCGTACGTCATCTGCAACACCAATGACTTTGTGGCCGAGAGAAAAGTGTTACTGTCATTCTGTAAGTCCTATGGGCACTCTATGCGCACATTCCTGACATAATACATCGGGTGTTCCTCATACCGCCGCTGTTCTAATATAGGGATTTGTAATTTCTTGAAAAATGAAATGTCTTTATTGTGTTTATTTTATGCTGCTGATATCTTACATGTGTTTGTTTTTCTCTCGTATGTTTAGCTAAGAAAATATTTTCTTCTATATGTGTCACTGGGTGTATCCATTGCGTGAGCTTTTGTGTTAACTGTCACCCCACACAGCATCTATACATCACTTGCTCCTCACTGTGTGGTATTGAGCATAGAATGGAGTGAATAGGTCAAAAGTCCAAAAAAACAACTCATTGCATTGTATTTTGTGAGATGTATGCAAAGGGCATCACCAGGGGGTACCGTTGAATGTTAATAGCCCACTATCAGATCTCAACCAACTGTCATCTCTTATCCCTGGTTAGCAAAAACAACACAATAGATCCCCTGTCACCTTGTCTAAACATTCCCTCCTCCATCCCATTGCCTCTTCACTGCTGTTTTATCCTATACCAGAGCTGTAACTTGCCATACGAGTTTGGTAGATGTTGCATCATGGGAAAATCCACAAAATGTAAACAGTAGATAAAAACCTAACTTTATTTTTAATTTTTACATGGAATTACTTCAAGCAAAGAAAAAAAACACAGCAGCATGTGTTTTATAATGTGTTTTATAATGTGTTTGTAAGTAATGCACGAGCAATACATAGTTACAGCTTATGTACGTGGTAGTGTTTCTTGGAACCAGAACCTTACCTTCCTTTCATCTTCCGATGCTGCTGAAAAGTACCACGTGCGATGCTTCTTACTGATGTGGACCATCTTGAAGGGGAAGACGTTACTGGACGTGGTTTCTTCTGCTGCTCTCATCACCCTGATAAATATAAGACAGAGGAAAATGTGACCCTCGCTGGTCAGTGGAAACCATTTGGACTTCCCACCAAAACATATGACTGTCTGCTCAGACTGAGATTCACCCTGTGGTGAGGGTGTAAATATTCTTTAATTCCACCTTCACAGGTGTCGCTGTAGAACAGGAGTCAGCAACCTTGACCTTTCAGGTGAGCATTATGGGAAATGTAGTTCCAGAACATCTGGAGGGCCAAGTTTGCTGACCTCTGATATAGGGTCAAGCTGGTGATTCAAATAACCCAGAGAACGATGGTCAACAAGCAGGTTGAATTCTGTTGCGTCTGGTGCTGGATCCAGCAATAGCGTGTGCATCTCAGCACAGACATGGTGGCTCTGATCATCAGCCACAAAGTTGAGTTGACACCAGTGGGCATCATGACCAGTAATTTTATAGAGACAGAGTCCTGGGTAAGTTAGAGAGTCATTGCAATAGAAGTAGTACTACCATGGATGTTCTGGTAGTAGCACTCAATGGAGTTACAGTAGTAGCAATGCTCTGAGTTGTAGTGGGAGCTGTCAAGGTGTAGAATTGATAGTTGTAGTGAGAAAATACCACTAAAGGTTTAGTAGGAACAACCATGAGCGCTGTAGTCCAAGCTGCCATTAAGTAGCAGCAAGAGTTGCAGTCCAAGCTGCCATTAAGTCGCAGCGAGAGCTGTAGTCCAAGCTGTCTTGGAATAATAGTGGGAGATGCAGATAGAGGCGAGCTGCCATGGAATAGGAGTGTAAGACATTGGAGGTGCCATGAAGTAATAGAGAGTGATGTAGTTGGAGCTACCACAGAGTAGAAGTGGGGAGATTTAGTAGGAGCTGCCATGGAGTAGCAGAGGAAGATTAAATTGGCACTGCCATTTGGTAGCAGTGGGGGAGGTAGTTGTTGCTGCCATGGACTACTAGTGGGGGATGTAGTTGAAGCTGCCACGTAGTAAGTATGAGAGACATACAGGGCTATTCAGAGAGAGGTGAAAAGCAGGAGAATGATTGGAGAAGTTAAAATTCTAGGTCAAAATAGCCAAACCATAAAAATTCTCCCATTTATCTCACTTTCCAAATCCTGTTTGGTCTAGATTGTTCTCTTCTCTTGCCAGCTCTCCTCCGTTTCACCTTTTTAGTGAATAGACCTGATAGTGTTGGAGGTGCTACAGAGGAGTACTAGGAGTTGTAGGTGAAATTGCCATTAAGTCACAGTGAGAATTGTCGTCGGAGCTGCCTTTGCCTCTACAACTGGTGCAGCCTTGGGAGTTGTAAGGAAACCATCATAAAAAGGTACGGTGGGACGCACAGTGGGATCTGCCATGAAGCACTGGCAGGACATGCATGAAGGGTGAGCACTAAAGCTCCAGTATAAGCAGCTACACCAGTTCAATGTGAACGAGCCTTGTATCTTAAACAAAGTGACACTAATCTTTTTACAGATTAAACCTTCTCGGTAAGTAAAGTCTAAAGCCGCACACAGGAAGCGCTGAAGATTACTGACCACACGCTACATGTCTCTGAAACCCATAAATCCACAAAAATGTAGTAAAAATGGGTCAAAATATTAGAAAAGGTCCTTTAAAAAAAATAATAAAAAGGTCTGTTAAGTCTTTTAAAAAAAACAAAAAAGGTCTTTTAAAAACTCAAAAAAAATTAAAAAGATGTTGCCTTTCTTACTTTGAAACCTATTGGATTTGCCTGTTTAAATCTGTTGAATTGAAACACCAAAAATCTCGTCAGTTCACTGAACTTTCGGTGCAATTTAGCGTTCTGTGAATAAAAGAATCAATAATTCCCAAAGGGACAATTTCAGAGCCACCGAACACTGCCAAATTGCCCCATATTTCACTGTCAATTTGCCTGTATTTGGCGAATTGATAGGTTTGTGAACAGACGAATTGCTCCGAAAGTTTAACGTTCGGTGCAATTCGGAAGTTAGTGAATAACCCCTTTAATGTTTCCGATACAATACATGTCCACACCCCCACCTACTGCCTACACCCCCACCTACATGCTTCCTGTATACCTCAATAATAATATCAGAAAGTGTGTAGCTGGGCGTTCTATATCATATTGTGACTTGGTGGACGTCATACAGGAGAATGAACACCAACCTGTTGTAGCCATTTAGTGAGAAGGCTCCTTGCGATGAGGCGGAGGTGCTTGACTTGAAGTAATACACACAGCCCTTGTGTATAATCACGTACCTCAGTGGCCCTGAAGAAGAAGATCACAGACATGTTGGAGAGCTAGTACCACAGGACTAAGGGTAAGTAGAGGTATTAGGAGGCCTATAACAAGTTAGTTTTGATTTACAATTGATTTAGACTATTTTCACAATACCATTAATTGGGTCTTCAGCAGGATCTCTAAAAATCTGGCCCCCCAGATGTTGAAGGCTTACAATTTCTTGAAATCTATGAATGCAAGAGATGGTAAGAGGATCATGGGAGATGTAGTTCAGAACCATCTAGAGGGCCATAGTGTTTGAGATCCCTGGTCTCCAGCATTAGCATGATAGGTAATGGGTACAGTAATGGGGCTCAGCTTTGTAACACTACGCTGTACTGCTGCCCTCTTTCCTTAAATCTGTTGCAATGTCAACATTTTAAAGTCTGTCTCTGAGACTTTCTGTTCATCACAGTTTGGAATCACGAGCGACGTGATATTTTGGAAGATCAACTTTCCCAGGAAATCGTGGCTCACACATGATTATGACTGAATGTATGAGTCAAAAATGGTATTAAAGACAAAACCATGAAAAAAAAATGAAGTATTGCAGAGATATAGTCTGCTGCAAACGCTCGGCTCTGAATCGTCTGTCTCATCCGAGGCTGACCACAAGTGCGTGTGGTTTATATATGTCACAACACGTTCTGCAGTGACCCCCCGCTTACTGGCAGCTCAGATGTTCCTCGCAGTGAATCATCAGAACATGAAACCTGCTCGGATAACTGTCAGGTGTCTACCCACGGCTCCAGTGACCAGGAGGAAAAACCCACCTGCTACCTGTCACATCCAGTCGTCAGATCTTCTATATAGACGGCCAAACAGAAACGCACTAGAGCAGGATTAACTCTAAACTTAACGTGTGATACAAAAATATCACAGACAGATATATATAAAATATATATGGGGAAGAAAGTGAGTGAGAAGGAGAGAAAACAGGAGATTTTTTGGGGTAAATTGGAATATTCTCAATCAACATTTGGTATATAAAGGGTAAGTATTCCTTTTCGGAAATTCCATAATCTGAAATGTTCCAAAACACGTCATTTTTTGAGCAACATGACACCAGAAGTAAAATTTCCCAGTTTTGACCTCATGTGACTGGGTATTTAATGACCTTCTGGCTACATGTATAAGGTGTTTCTGAAACAAATGAATTTCATGCTTAGACTTGGGTCCCATCCCCAAGATCTCATTATTATATGAAAATATTCCAAAATCTAAAATATGAAACACTTCTGATCCAAAGCATTTCAGATAAGAGATACCCTGTGTAATATACACACACACACACACACACACATAGATATATATATATAATCTTTGCAGCTTAGTTATACACCCACACACTACAAATATATTGGGCCTCTAAGGCCGGGTGCACATGAGGCGTTTTTTAGTGCGCACTAGCGTGCGTTAAAAATGACAGAAGAGATGATAGACGCCAGACGATGCGTTATTTTTGACGCACGTCGTAAAAAACTGAATTTGAGTTGAATGGCGTCGCTAGTGCGCAGGTGCGCTAATTTAATTGCACGCGGCCGTTCAAGTGCGCATGCGCGCTGCATTTGACGTTCAGTACGCGCCCAACGTCACGTCAATGCTAGCGCAACAGCTTTGGTGTTTTCATGACGGATGTCTTCAGCGCGCGTTATGCGTAGTGCGCGTTACACCTGTGGTCTTCTCTATCCACGTAATTATATGCTGCAATGCGCGTTAGTAACGCACGTTAGTGCACAATAAAAAACGCCTCGTGTGCACCCGGCCTAAAAGAAAGGACTGTACAAAACATATGCCGCCCCTTCCAATTGCTGCCATTGACATGAATACCCCACTTGGCAGGTATAACAAGCATTACATCCTAGTTACGCAGGATTAAGACTATCTAAACATACTGTAGATTGTTATGGTAAAAAAGAATAATTAAAAAGAGTATGACATTAACATTTCTTTTCATAAATAAGGCTCCTCGTCATCGGTGCTTTGTTAAAACTGTTGGACACAGACATATTACATTATTTTAAATAAAGGATAAAAGCAGCACTGGGTGGCCCAGACTGGTCAGCCCTGTAGATGACAGGTCTCCATATTTATACACCAAATACATACTGTATACGCCTGGTGCAATACGTATTGAACAGCAAATATCTGTATTTGTTACACAGCGCACATTAGCAAACAAATAAACTTACATTTTAAGAGCTGGAAATGCTTCCCTCCTCGTTTGTGCAGGTACCCCGAGATAGTGACCCCGCCTGGCATTGTCAGTAGGTTCTGGGCTCCGATGGCCTTCATTGGCATCGGCCAGATAGCCTCCCCTGATGCCATTGCTCTGAAAGCGAAAAGAGTAACATTTTATCTACCAATAGCGTTGTTACTTATTAACAAGCGACACGGAATGAGCTCAGGAATTCCTGCAGCACCGCTGTCACCCAGCACTACCCTTTTTTGCACATAATGTAAAGTGATAGGCCTGTTACAATACAGGAATACAGTGTCAGTTTTGTCAGTGAAAGACTCTCACTTTTCGTGATATAGTAACATAATTTCACTGCTATGATGCAATGCTCTGCTGGATGAAACATAATATTGCTATTATGCAAAAACAAGATATGGCTGTGATTTAGCAACAATGTATCACTGCATCTAACACAACACTGATGCGTCATTGATTAAAGAAACAACAGAAATATACAGTAGCTGTATATACCCGTATATATACACCTATATGTGTGCGTTTTAAAACTAAAAACTAATCGGTGCATGTTTGTATATGTGCGTTTGCGTACTCCTTAATATAAAACCAAAATAGACATAGGATAAGTATGTGTGCTTTTTAAAAAGTTACATGTATATATATTTATATTAATTTCACGTATGTCTTTATTCACTGAGCGGCTGTTCATTGTTGTTGCAAATAGTGATAAAAATCGCAGTTGTTGCAGTGCTCAGTAAACATTGGCGTTCTAGAGAAGCAAAATTCAACACCGGTAGGTGAAGTTGCAGCAAACAATACTGATGTTCTAAAGGTCGATCTGGTCATTTTCTGGAGCAACCCAAAGCAATTTCGTTTACAGCAAATGGGCACCAGAATGCGCCAAACTTTCAGCACCTCAGACTTGTCATCCAAGGTGCTGAAGCTGTT
The DNA here is from genome assembly GCA_009667805.1 of Leptobrachium leishanense. Lineage (NCBI taxonomy): Eukaryota > Metazoa > Chordata > Amphibia > Anura > Megophryidae > Leptobrachium > Leptobrachium leishanense. Next base: position 509,987,172 of record CM019063.1, on the reverse strand, counting down.
TGAGCAGCTTAGAGTTCTGGTTTTCTTTGCAGAAACACATGCTCCAGTTGTATTAGTACATGTGTAGTAGCACTTTTTGGCCAGTAAGGGGAGCCCTCAGCCTGACAAATAAGCTCGATGTCTCTAAAATGTAATTTATGAAGAGTACATTAATTTCTACACTGTCTGCAATGGAAAGTTGTTTTCCATAAATCCAATGGGTCCTGGCAGCTGTTTTATGGACCACAACTTAGTAGTGAAGGGGTTGAGAGGGGGATAATCAGTTCATTAGATTGCATTGGCTACTTTTAAGAGGAACACACTCCCTGTGACCTCTAATCGTGTGTCCCGTAGTTCCTGACACACATTCAGCATATTCTCGACCCAAAATTATGAACTTCCAGAGAACCCATGATCTCAGGTTCTAACAAAGCAGAATTATCTCCTTGGGGGTGTACAAATAGGCCGCTGTGAATCCAGGCCTGGAGGACAGTCCAGTTTCCATTCCGTGAGAGCAGATGGCTCGAAGACCCTCTCATCCTTAATTTAATATGAAGGACACGAATCAAAGTGCTCACTGTAATCTTCATGAATAAGAAACTTGTCATCGGATGGATTTGAAGAACCAATATAACGCACAGACAGCCCATTGTGCAGCAAACATGGCTTAGGGGGCTTTAGACAGGCGCCTCTGCTGTATGGCTTTCTAATATTTCTGGTTTACGCTCTATATTCTCAGGACCTCTAATGCCCAACGATGGCCAGCCATGGTCCAAACGTATAACTGATCTTGGCAGGGAATAAGCAGACATTCAGAGTCTCACATCATTCAATTTCCGCATTTTTACCTGGGCGTGTAAACCTTAGGCTTCATATATTTACGTCTGACATGCAAGAGCTGAAAGTGTTACTTGAACACAGGTATGTAGAATTAACTCCAAATAGTTAAAGTTATTTATAAAGCGCCAGCAAATTCGATAGGTAAAAAACAAGTCCGATTTACAAACGAGTCAGACACACAGAACAATGTGAGAAGAGGACCCTGCTCAAGAGCTTACAATCTAAGAGGAGAGGGGTGACACAGAGCGATAAGGGAGGAGGTAATTAAGAGTTATTCACAAAATCAGGGCTGTCAAACTCCAGCCCCCCCCACCCAGATGTTTATAAACTACAACTCCCATGATTCCCAGGCCAACTATTACATTGAAGGGATTCTGGGATTTGTAGGCATCACCATCCCAGGGGGACGTGAGTTTGACTGCAATTCTCTACCATTTAATGGTGGCTAAGAAACTGTGTGTTGCAGGCCTAGGTAACTACATGTGAAAACATTTCCAGCTCTGTTATTCCTATATTCAACATATTTTCCCCAAATTGTTCCATTCTTTCAGTAAATCCCCGCTGTGTGATTAAGCCCCCATAGATCAGTATCTACGTTTTTCTTTCCATAATTTATTTTCTGATTTGGGATCAGTGGACCTGGAAAAACAGAAGCTGTTGTGTATTGAATATGCTATGCTTATACTTCTTGTTTCCTGTTCTGACCTCTGACCTGGAAGCAGTTCTATAATCCAACATGATTCCTCACACAAGCAGCTTGCAGTGTCTTGGAACATTTACAGATTTGGATATTTTGGTATAAAATATGTAATTTGAGCATAAACCATATTTATGAGCGTGTTGAGAACAAGCGGCAGCACTTGTGGCCTGCCCTACGGTGGGTCCCTTTAGGGATGCCAGATCCTCCATGTTTTCCTGGACACATGACATTTATTCGTGCTGGTGGGCAGTGCATGAAAAATGCCACCCTGCTGCGTGTATAATCCATACGCTGCGTGTAAGAAATCAAAAAGAAATCCCAGGTGATCTGCCTTGATTTCCTTCCTGTAGCATATGAATTATACATGTTGCATGGCAGCACTTTTCCATGTGCTACCCACTGCATGAAATAGTAATATGTGGCGCATCCAGGAAAACATGTCCGATCTGGTAACCCTAATATACGCTCAGCGGCTCAGGACTCATAAGGTTTTAGCTCCATGGTGCCATTACAGAGAAGACTGAACCATATGCAAATCAGTCTGCTGTCACCCAGAAAGCGCGGCCAGAAGTGAAACGTTAACGTTATTTGCTTGTAAATTCCATACGAAGCCTAAGATTTCCATTTTATGTTTCAATAAAATCTTAGAAATTGCATTTTATTCAGCCATCAGTCTGACAGCTGCAGTGAAAACGCCAGGGCTATGAAATACTGTGATGCCATATTACACAAGTATTACACTTTGAGCCGTGGCATGCTGCCCATTATTAGAGAGGGATAACCCTGCCTGCGTACTTTGTACCTTTAACGTCATAAATCCGAAAATTTACTTTCCCCGCGTAGCCGAGAATAAACACACATGATACTTCCCTGTTTGCATACTGATCTGAAAACAAATTATGTCAGCTCAAAAGTCAGGAATCGCCTAAATACCTGAACAAACCTTAATTTCCAATAAATTATTGTCTGTACCTAATGTATCAGTCACCCCGCGGCCCACACCTCTGCCAGCCTGCAAGTTTTAACGTTAAAGAGACATTCTGTAGAAAAAAAGGGGATATCTTCCATTTGTTAACACATATTATTTTGGCCTTTATGCTTCTGGAAATGTGTACTTTAGCCCCCTAAGGCTGGTGTCAGACGAGCGCACTATGGGCGCCCATTTGACATGCCTCCCGGCATCGGTTGCAGCGTTGTGACGCGTCGACGCGGCTGACCATACTCCTTAGCGCATGGACGAATTGCTACACTACAATGTTTCTTTAAAGGGACAATCTACACCGTGCTAGCGCTGCATCTTATCTGAGTGGTCACACTGTTGTGAGCTCCCTCTTCCCCCTTTAAAAGGGGGGTCTCAGAGGGCTAATTCAGCCATACAGATGCAGGGGCTTATTCCTGCCTAGACTCTCAGTTCAAGGAGCCTTCAGCTCAGGTTTCAGGGCGTGTAGACCTTTGGGAACCAGCCTTATCCAATGGGAACAAAGTCTACTTGCATTTGGAACCACTGGATTGGCTGGAGCCCCTAGCACCCATAGGGTCACGTGACATGATGAGCTGGAAGCATGTCCTATCCTGCGGTGATCAGAGGGAGACCAGCGCTGGATTCAGGCAAGCTTTGAAAGGAATCTAAAGAATTAAAAAAGCAACGTGGAAGAGGTTTGGGGGGGATAATTTTTAGCCCCCCTGTTTAACCCTATAGTATCCCTTTGGGTGACTTTTTTGGCTTACATTGTATATGTATGTATGTGTTTACTGACAACATGGGTAAAATAATTATAATTTAGCTTTATAAAGCCCCAGAAAGAAGAAAAAAGGGAGAGGGTGATGTAGACATCTGGGTTATCTAGCGTTCCCACGATCGACGCGATGATACGCTGATGTAGTTAGTTTTCTCTGCAGCCACAAACTAGGTCAGACGCTTTCTATTGACACAGCACGCCTGGCCGCTGCGCATGGTGACACGCTGAGGCACAGGGAATTTTATCTCCGTCATACAAAATGTAACGTGTTGCATGGTAGAGGGTTTCGATTTGCCCTGCTCGCAGACATCGCTGGCAGCGACGAGCTTGCTCTATACGGATGACATAACTGGTAGAGCTGAAGGAAGCAGATAAATTCAGGGGACGTCAGCTTGTCTGCGTCACCTTCTACCAGAGAAGGGGTTAACAACAGTCTTCTTAGTCACTCCTTTTGTTGTGGTTTATTGCTCATACAACACTCTTATAATACTGTAAAGAGGCATTGTAATATTTTTTTAATAAGACCTTTCCAAAACCTGTCTGGTAAAAGAAGCATTTTAGCACTTGAAACTATCTACTAATAATCTGCCTACAATGGCTTAATCCTATTAATTTGGCGGTCCTTCAGGATACAGCAGACTGAGTTTCCTGCTCCTTATCTTTCTTCGCCGTAGGGGGTGAGAGTTTCTGCTCTTCTGTGCAAGGTGTAAGCAGGCATTCCAACCCTGGTCTCAGCTTCCCCTAACAGGGCAGGTTTGATGGATTATTTTGGGGAAAAGCAGACTGAATCCTGCAATCACCGAGCAGCAAATCATATCATCTCTGCTGTGCTTCAGATATCCTGCAAACATGGCCTGTTAGTGGGTCCTGAGGAACAGAGTTGAGAAACACTGTTTTAAACTATCGAATACATTTTACTACCATTTTATTTTTTTACGGTATGTGTGGTGTCAGCATTATCGGGGGCACGCTGCGCCCAGTGACCCCCTCGCACGGTTATTCATACGGGTTCCTTTCTCTCAAGAGAGGAAATGCTACGTTTATCAAAGAAATGATCTGCGTGGAAGTCTTACAGGGTTATTCAAAGAGAATCGTAAAGTCACAGCACGTTCGGTGACTTTTCGTTCTCTTCAATTCGGTGTGATTTGGCGATCCCATTTCGGCGACCCTGCGGTGTATTCAGCAAGCACCACAGGGCCGTCGTAATGCAGGGAAAAGCCACCAAAAACCCGACGAACACTAACCGCAAAACCCAGGCGAATGCACACCGAAACCCGCAAAAACATCTGCAATAACCACGCCGAACACACCAGAGAAACCCGAGCAGGAGCCGATCACAGCGCAGAGCAGCCGCCAGAAAAACCCGACACCGCTGACTAATGGAGTGAAAAAAACAAAACAGTTTGCTTGAATGTTTGAAAAGTGAAACGCTGTTTGCAAAGAAACTACTGAGCGAAAATGTCTGTAATTTACATATAAGGTCCAATGAATGATAATAAAAAGGGCTGTTACAGAAAAAAAGAAAATACGTTTAAAAAAATAATCGGACATTTTTTTTGCAAAAAAATCCTGAAAAATGCTTTCAAAGATCCTAAAAAAAAAAAAAAAAAAAATCGATAAATTAAGAGACTTTTTACTGCAGAATACTATAATAAACAGTTTATTAGATATTGAATTAAACCGGGAATATTTTTAACATTGAAGCCTATGGGATTCTCCTGAATAAACCTGTCGAATGAAGCCACCGAATGGCAGGGCATTTCGGCAACTTTTCACTGCTAGTTTGTGTTCTCTGAATAGACGAAGCATTGCTTCTCTATGGGGATTCACTGCCCTCGAACAGGCACCATATGTGCAGGCAATTCGCCAACATTTGGCGAACTGCCTGCTCTCTGGACAGACGAATGGCCAGGAAAGGTCACCGAACGCTGAATTTCGGATCTCTTTGAATAACCCTGCTAGTGATACAATACACATGCGGAGAGTTACACACACAGTGCTCTGTCTGGCAGATGTTAGAAACACAGGCCTCCTGACCAGCACAATAATGTGACAGTTCAGCCACTTATGACTGGAGGGACTATTTACAAGGACTGTCAATGCTGACTGTATTCCTCATTTTAAAGTCAATGCTATCATTGATTAATGTGCATTTTTCAAGTCGTCAAAACACAGCTGTGCACCCAATGCACTATGCTCGAGGTAGGCCTGATCTTCAGTTTGGCACCGCTGTGATTTGTGCAGGCTACCGGAGAAAACAGAGCCATATTAAAGTGATTTATTTATTTATTTTTACACACGCCGGTTGTATTTGAATATCCCCAAAATCAATTCGGCATTTTAAAACAAGCATTTTCCTGATTTATATCATTATTCATAGATTACCTCTAGCAAGTTATTCCTATTTATTTCCTATCCACAGACTCTCCCCTCCTGCCCAAAATGCATGTGCTTTAATCACCAGCCACGTGCCTGTGATGCACATACAATGCACGGCTGAAGCAGGAGTTGGAACAGGGACATAAAGTTCAGGGGTTTTATAATGTCCCAGGTACTTGAATTCTACTTTATTTGTTATCGTTATAGCACCTCGAGTAAAGACGTTGCACTCATCCTGTAAATGATTGACCACACATTATGTTATAGATCTATTTATTCACCGCGTACACATAGCGCCTCTTTCTCTATATGGGGCCTAGAAGGTCAAGTATACGGACACTGTAAAAGCATATACAACAGAACTCATTGAAAATAAATGGCAAGCAACAGAACCTACTGAATACGATTGGCAAGACAACATAACCCATTGAATATGACTGGCAAGACAACAGAACCCATTGAATATGACTGGCAAGACAACAGAACCCACTGAATATGACTGGCAAGACAACAGAACCCACTGAATATGACTGGCAAGACAACATAACCCATTGAATATGACTGGCAAGACAACAGAACCCATTGAATATGACTGGCAAGACAACAGAACCCATTGAATATGACTGGCAAGACAACAATACCCACTGAATACGATTGGCAAGCAACAGAACCCACTGAATATGACTGGCAAGACAACAGAACCCATTGAATATGACTGGCAAGACAACAATACCCACTGAATACGATTGGCAAGCAACAGAACCCATTGAATATGACTGGCAAGACAACAGAACCCACTGAATATGACTGGCAAGACAACAGAACCCACTGAATATGACTGGCAAGACTACAACCCATTGCATATGATTGTCAAGCAACAGAACCTATTGCATATGATTGGTAAACAACAGAACCTATTGCATATGATTGGCAAACAACAGAACCCATTGAAAAAGAATGATAAGCCAACATATCCCATTGAACAGATATTTACTTCACAGTAATAATGTAGAGCATGCGCTAGTAATTACTCAGAACTTCCCACACAAAAATCCCCTTGGGTATATATATAGACCATGACACAAACAAATCCACCCACGTGTAAAGAAGACAAGAGCAGGATTAATAAACGTTCAACCACACAAGGGACAGCAGCCGTCTACTTACAATGCATCAGGTAAGGCCGGGGTGGGGTAGACGAGCAACTTTAGAGCGGAAGGAACATCCATGAGAGTGGACATCCTTTCACTCTGACGCCCGTCTGGCCACCTCGCTGAGCGCAGTTAGTGCACTCAGCGCTGCAAGGCTCGACCACCCCCCCCCCATGGAGGATCGCGCTATGCAGCCCAGTCCAACGCGCGTCTAGCATTTTGACGGGGAGGCTTTCTGCATGGCCGCTTGTAGTGTGCACGCCACAGCATGTGACCGGCCCCGTTGAATCGTCAAAATGTTGTGATGGATGTCGGGAGGCACGTCAGTACGGGCGCACCAGTGTGCTCATCTAACCCCGGCCTAAAGTCCCACATGTAGACTGAGTAACAAAGCCAGACCATCAGAGGAAAGCGCTCCATAGTTACTCTGCCTTAAGGTCAGTGGGTTTCCTGGACTTAACTATTCTGTCTTCTCTGCACCCATTTCTAATCCACATAATGGAACGGTAACCTGGGTTATGACAGCAGGATAGAAACCAAAGGACGACTCAATACTTTGTCGATGGAGTCGATTTCCGACTCAACGGTTGAGTTTCCATATTTTTGTGTAGTGACATGTCCACTTTACACAATATACTTATTTAGGCTGGGGTCAGACTAACACATTTTTAACGTGCGTTCTGGCGCACTTAATCACGGCCGTGCTAGCAGCAAATGACGGGCAATGACGGCCAATATACGAAGTACGGTCGCACGAAAGTCCGGCCGTGTAACGCAAGTGGAAAATGAACGCATTTTTTCGAGAACGCAGAACCGCTAGTACTGACGTACAGAGTGCGCTGCGGCATAGCGGCGTGTGTGCGTGATTAGGAGACGTCAGACACTGCTAATGTCCGGCCAACATAACGTCCAGACGCAAAAAGTGTTTAGAGAATCCGTAAAAAATCACGCACAAAAATGCGCGTCGTCTGACCGTTTTTGCGCATTCCGTGAAAAAATACGTCAATGCGTTCGGACGCACTTTTTTACGTTCGCGGGAAAAAATGCTTTCGTCTGACCCTAGCCTTAGAGACAAAAGGAAGGTACCAATGCAGAGGTAATGTGCTGCCTCGAACCAGGAATGACCAATGTCCGTCGGAATAGCAAATGCAGATGAAAGGAATACGCACTCTGGTACCTCTACTACAATAGATTTACCATGAATGGACAAGTAATATTTGGCACCTAAGCATCCATAAGGGCCAAAATGTCACCTGTTCACACATAATAAATCTGTTCATGGAAGAGCCAGTAGAGTGACCGTTCCTTTTATCTAGATTTACTGTGCTGTAGTGTATTGGTCATCCCAGGGTCGTGGTGGCACATTACCTTTTGCATTGGTTCCATGAGCACATCCTACCATCGAATGCTTTGTACTAAACTAATACTAATGCAATATACGCATGACACTCAGGAAATAAAAATGACACAATTCAGTGCGTAGTGTTTTTATTTTGGTCCTGTCGAATGCAGAAGTGATTATTTTAGTGACGACAGGAATCCATGTCAAATCATCAAATAGAAGGTTTCTTTAGTATTTTATTTTTAGCCGCTTATAATACCGTTCTTATTCTTTTTTTGTGTTTGTAGTGTTTCTATTAACAGTCATTATTCTGGCCATCTTGTAATTATAAACCTGCTCCGGAAAGGGGACTCATTGTTCTGTGCTTTAGATAAATATATATAATATTATCTGTAAAATAGTCTCAAATTTGCCATTCTCTGAATTTAAATATGACTGCACTTACACCCCTTAAAAAAATGGAGGATTAGCGTAAGAAATACATGTGTTAATCAGGACAGCTTAATGTAACACCTTATGAAATAATGTGCTTACCCTCCTTGTATTGCAAAGACGGTGGCCATCAGGGCTCAGGTCGAGCAGGCATACTCCACTATTTTTTCAGAGAGAACACTGACTGTTCCCTTTCTGCCCACACTGTCTGATGTTTTTATTTAGGTTCAAACATACCTTTATTGGTTAAATCATAAAAATATATGATATTTATATGATTACCATAATAATCCAATAAATCCCGCTATATTTACTGTATATAATTAATTTCAAATTTGAGCACGGGGTGGTGGGATAAATGTAAGATGACAACTCTAAATTGGGGCCGAAATCCTGGTGAGTTCCCACACTTAAAATTCAGGACGTGACTCCTGAAGGCCGCCATACGTCCTTGTGACAACAAAGAAAAACTTGAACCTTTTTAGATTGCAATAGCGACTCTAATCACAAATTTGATAAAACCTATGGGCAGGGACATCGGGCTTCAAAGAAATGTTGACACCAGCGAACTGGCCCCTAGCTTTATTTTTATGGTGACCAAATAGATCGGTCCGTATTCCATAAGGAGTTCTCCACCAATTGGATTAGTGTAAATTGCAATATTTACGCCAATATGGTCCTGCTGAAGAATGAAGGAAATGCTGAAGGTACCCCTTATTTTGGAGATTTACCTGATACCTGTATTCCAACAACAACAGAGATATCCTGTAGGAAGGCGAAGAGTAGTGGTCGGCAACCTTGGCTCTCCAAATGTTTTGGACCTACATCTCCTATGATGCTTAGCCTTTCATAAGACTGACTTAGTCCCATGCCCATGGGAAATGTAGGTCCAAAACAACTGGAGGGGATCCCTGGCGTACCTCCTCAAATATGGCAACCAACACCAATGGACTTGAAAAACTAGGCCTGGAGTCTGTGCAGGCTGAAGATGGAAGACGGCACAGATGGGTACCCAGGGCAGAGAGAGACCACAGAAGTAGATGATGCCTATGGGTTTCTCTACGCCAGCCATATTGCGTCTTAATGCCTTGGGGCTTCCTGAGCAGGGATGGCACCACTGTTGCCACATCTGAAAGCCAAAACAGCACTACTTAATTTTTTTTTGGGAAAACCAATGAATATGTGGTCCCAAAATTTGCAATTCCTCACCAACTGGATGTGAATAGCCATGAGTCGTATGTCTATTAAACATGGTGTTTACGACCCAGTGACCACACGATACAGTTGAGTTCCCCCTTGATATTCTAAGAGCTCTAGGTATCACAATGACACATTATCTTATTGTTAGAATGAGAGATTGCTACAATTTTCTAACCAAAATGGAAACAACATCTGGGATGCCAAGCCCTCACAGTGACCGAATTTCCAGTTTAGCAAAAATCGATTGTGTACAGAGATACGGTTGGTTTTCACTTTGAACTGAATAAGGGACCTAAACGGGAAAAAAGACCTATACAGTTAGCCAGAGACAGGCCTATAATTAGGTAAAACAGGTGATCTAAAGCTCTGGACTCACACGATGACCCTAAGGCTAAGGTCAGACGAAAGCAGTTTTAACGTGCGTTTAACCGCACTAAATCACGGCCGTGCTAGCAGCAAATGACGTCCAATGCCGGGCAGCATACGAAGAACGGCCGCACAAAAGTGCGGCTGCGCAACGCAAGTGGCAAACGAACGCATTTTTTCGAGAACGTCAAACCGCTAGTACTGACGTACAGAGTGCGCTGCGGCCGCATAGTGGCGTGTGTGCGTGATTAGGAGACGTCAGACGCTGCTAATGTCCGGCCAACATAACGTCCAGACGCAAAAAGTGTTTTATTGATGATCCGTACAAAATCACGGACGAAAATGCGCATCGTATGACCGCTATCGCGTGTTCCGTGAAAAAATGCGTCCATTCATTCAAACGCACTTTTTCACGGACAACGCGAATAATGCGTTAGTCTGACCCTAGCCTAAGCAGACGACAACACAGAAAAATAACCAAGATTTTATACCAAATACGGGAAAAGAAAAGAAATCAGTGCCACATACTGACTGTGCTGACTCTTCAAACATGCCAACTGCTCCATCCTAGCCCTGCACTCGAACGCATACGTGTAACACCCCATACAAATACACCTCTGTATTCAATTGCTGCCATTCTACACAAATACACTCCTACATCCATATGCTCGCAGTAAGAGCGCCAGGGGCCTTGCACATTTATTGGATTACTTCTGCACCTTTTTACATAACAAGAGGACTTTCTATTTGAGCTTCGAGGACACACTATTGCTACAGCCGCCTTTGCCCCCCGCATTATGGTGTACCTGGGTGCCCCCCCCCCCGGGCACGTCTGTGGTAGGTCATGGTGATCCATTGGGACTAGGTGACATCTTGGATCAGTAACAGTAATTACTGTAGAGTTTTTAGTGGTTTCACGCCCTCTTCCCACTCGCATCCTGCAGCCAAAAATAGCAGCAACAATGAGTGGGCGTAAAGCAAACTGAAACCTAAACACTATGGGAAATGTAGGCGTCCGGGGGAGGATTAATATCTAAAATTGGCCCATGAGCACAACAGCCTCAGGATGTTTTCATACAACGATCCGCCAACACACCGCAAGTGATGCAACCATGCAAATTGACCCCTTGTGCTGTAAGCCCCATATTGTTATATCTGAAACCTTGATCGGCTGCGGCCTGAAGAACACGGATACCTCTCGATGCTGATCGCGGCTGGTTACCGCAGAGCTATGCTACGTGGAGATGCTGAAAGGGGAAACATGAAAAGAAGTCACAGAATAAAAAAAACTATCAAATATTGGATATATTTTTATATCCGTGTGCCTAAACCAGGACTCAGGAACCTTGGCCTTCCAGACATTTCGGAACTAGGTCTCCCATGAGGCTTAGCAGGAAAACTCCAGGAAGGCCTGTGTCGTTGTGACTCTGGCCTGACTCCGGCAGCCCCTTACCTGCTCAGTTCAGAAAACCAAACTGATCCGGCCCTGTGCAAAAATCTAGGCTCCCAAGAATCCACAGAGGATTTCTAACCTCTCCTACCACAGGTGTGGTCATTGAGGGCTGTCTCCTGAATTCCTAAAAGGGAATCACACCCTGGAGTCAGGGCTACAACATAGAGGTCCAACAGTGCGCTCTGGATGGACCCTGACCTGTAGTACCTGTCTACCGATAGCCCTGCAACCCACTGTCTATCTAGCCTTGCCCTGCAACCCACCGTGTATCCAGCCCTGCCCTGCAACCCACCGTGTATCCAGCCCTGTCCTGCAACCCACCGTGTATCCAGCCCTGTCCTGCAACCCACCGTGTATCCAGCCCTGCAACCCACCGTGTATCCAGCCCTGCCCTGCAACCCACCGTGTATCCAGCCCTGCAACCCACCGTGTATCCAGCCCTGCAACCCACCGTGTATCCAGCCCTGCAACCCACCGTGTATCCAGCCTTGCCCTGCAACCCACCGTGTATCCAGCCTTGCAACCCACCGTGTATCCAGCCCTGCAACCCACTGCGTATCCAGTCTTGCCTCGCAACCCCCTGAGGACTCAGCCTAGCCTCGCAACCCACTGCGTATCTAGCCTTGCCTCGCAACCCACTGTTTTTATTCAGCCTTGCCTCGCAACCCATCGTGTATCCAGTCTAGTCTCCAGCCATGCACTCTGCCTCCTCTGCCACCTGTGTCTCTGGTCCCCTCCTGTGAGTCTCCTTGTGTCCTCGTTTCTGCATGTGTCCAGCCCTCTTCCTCTCTTGTCCCTTTGTCACTGTTCTGTAGTTAGTGTATCTGGTGCCTAGCCTTGCTCCTATGCTAGTTTCCACCTAGCTGTGTGTCCAGCTCTCTTCTTGCCTCTCCTCAGTACTGTGTCTTGTGAATCTTCTGTCCAGCTCTATTCCTGCCCCGTCCAGCCTGCCTCAGTATTCAGCCCTATCTCCAATGTTTGTTTTTGCCTTGTCCCAGTGTTCTCTAATAAACCCTCGTTGTGGCCTGAAACCTGTCTGTCTCTACGCTGTAATTACTGACTCCTGGACTCATACCAGCAAACACTCCTGACATTAGGTGGACCAGGGATTGAAGATTCCCGCCAACCCCAGCTGTTGATGGCCAACAATTCCCAGAATCCTTTGACTGCAGCACATGGCGAGAGAATCATGAGAGTTGTAGATCCGCAACATCTGGGGGGGGGGACGTTTGAGGTCCCGTTCTTTAAGGATTTTTAAATCGACGTGGCAGTGGCTGCTAATCTGCTGAGCTGATATATTATCATGCTACAAAAAATATAGAACACACAGAAAAACCTTTCGACACTAATTTTACAGGTAAAAGGAGCAGCATGAGAGCTGAGGGTTTTCCCTTGAATGCCTCCAAGCATGGCGTCAGCTAATGTGAGGTGGCTCGCTCGCTTCTGTCAACTTGAAATAAGGACGACGTCGCCATCTCCTACATTACACAACGCTTCATGCCATCTCTGACAAATGAAAACAAAACTAACACCATGGCTTCCTGGAACTTCCCATGACCACAACACAAGCAGAGAAGAGGATGTCAAACATTCCCCTGACATCTCAGCCCATCCCCCCCTCCATGCTGTCTGCCCGTTACAATGTATCCTTTATCACTGAAGAATAAGGTGATACAGTTTCGCTGAATATCCCTCAGGCCAGAGACCGATTTGCCCAGGACTCCATTCAGTCCATCTGCATCTCTGCACAAGGACTGAAAATTGTCACCCCCATCTCTGACCCCATGGACCAAAAGATTCAATATGTAAAACTTTATTGCTGCATTTATGGAGAGAGCAGGTTCTGATGCCAGTATAACACCCAGTACAATACGGCGATAAAGCAGCTGGAGATAAAAGCTACAAATCCACGTCTACAAGAGACCCATGGCGTAACTCTACTTAGTACACGGGGTTAATATTATACATACCAGCAGCATTTTACATTTTTTTGGACGCGTAATCACTAATAATAGGGATGTGCGTTTCGGGTTTCGGAATTTCAGAATTTTCACGAAATTTCCCGATTCGTGTTTTCGGATGCGGCCGATTTTTCTGAAAATTTTTAGATCCGAAAATGTCAGATCCGAAAAGTTTTCCGAGCCGAAACGAAATATTTTCGGAATTTTCAAATGGACTTGAAATGTGTCAAATCGAAATTTATTGCTTTGAAACGAGGAGAACAGACGTTCTGAAAAAACGAAAATTTCCGAAATCACGAAAAGTCGATACAAAAAACGAGCAGTGACATGAAAATACGAAAAATGGTCGATATTCCGAAAACATGTACAATTCCGAAAAAACGAAAATTTCCGAAATCCCGAAAAGTCGATACAAAAAACGAGCAAAGTGACACGAAAATACGAAAAATGGTCGATATTCCGAAAAAAAAATGTGCCCGAAAAACGAGTCGAACCGAACCGAATCGAAACAGAAATCGGTCGAAACGAGCCGAATCGAAAAGTTTATTTAAACATCCGAAAAATCGAACCGAATCGAACCGAAAAAAAAAATCGGTGCACAAGCCTAACTAATAACACACACGAGTGGTATTTCTGCCTCTTTTATAATATTTTATAACAGGTTGGACGCATCGGGGGACCAGGGATACTGTATAACGTCTACAAAATATCACCCCAACATATTTCTACAAAGGGCGAACACATGAAAAAATATATAGTGTTGCCTGATGATAACATTAAAATCTTTACTTATTTTCCTCATTAAACGGAGCAATGGAGACGAAAATCTGATTTTTTTCCCCCCACAAAATATCAGATTTGAGGAAAATCAACTCTATACGCTATAGAGACAGCTTGGCTACTTTAACATGAAACCTGCAATTCTGTTTCTGCAGGGATGTCAAAGTCCAGCCCCCCAGATGTTGCTGAACTACATCTCCCATGATTCTCTATCTGTAGCATTCAAGAATTTCTGGAAACTGTAGGCCAAAAGTATCTGGGGATGGCCAGACATCCCTGGTTTGGAGTATAAACCCTTTCGGCAATCACAGGACAGATAGATAAATAGATAGATATAGACAGACCTACAAAACCAGGGAAGGTAGCACTCAACCTTCACAAGCATAGGAGGCAGCCATTGAGACTGCATTGTGTAGGACCTGCTAAAAGATGGGATGCATTGATGCTGTTAGCAGGTTTAGTAACATATGATTATATTTTCTGACCAAATCCAAATAATTTTAATCCTAGTTCAGGAATATAAAATCTGTGAGGCTATTATTGGCTTGAGTGCTCTGATGCATGTATAAACAAGTCACGGCCTATCTCCTGCTGATGAGGGCATAATAAGCCGAAACAGCTGTCCAGGAGTGGCTGTGACTCGTTGCATAACCTGACCTTTGCTAAAAAGCCATCTAATATGGCATTGCACGGGCAAGGAGGGTTGTGTGTTAAAAACAGACCCAGGATGCAAAAAAGTCGAAATTACAGACTTCATTTGCATGTCCTACCCAGAGTTCCTTGCTGTATATGGGGAATGTAGCACGTGGGCTATATATATATATATATATATCAGTATATACACACGTATACAAGAACTGTGATTACTAGGGTTGCACCGATACCGATACTAGTATCGGTATCGGGGCCGATACTGGGTACTGCAGGAGTACTTGGTACTCGTGTAGTACCCCCCGATATTTTTCCCGATACCGGAAGCCGGCATTGAGCCGGCTTGCTGGCATCCGAGGGGCTGCGGCGGCTGTCCGAATGCTCTATCGGCATTCGGACAGCCGCCCCTGGAGCTCTCTGCGATACTTACCTTCCTGGGCGCCGCCAGGAATGTCTCCGCGCGCGCGCTCGTTGGAAGGACCCCAGCCGCGACCATGTGGGACCATGTGATCGCGGCTGGGGTCCTTCCAACGAGCGTGCGCGCGGAAGCTTTCCCGGCGTCGCTAAAGGAAGGTAAGTATAAACACAGTGAGCAGCTGCAGGGCCTGTCCGAATGCAGATAGAGCATTCGGACAGGCCCTGCAGCTGCTCTCCGCGACGATACTTACCTTCCTGAGCGACGCCGGGAAAGTTTCCGCGCGTGCGCTCGTTGGAAGGACCCCAGCCGCGATCACATGGTCCCGCGTGGTCGCGGCTGGGGTCCTTCCAACGAGCGCGCGCGCGGAGACATTCCCGGCAGCGCCCAGGAAGGTAAGTATCGTCGCGGGGGGGGGTCCATGAGCTGGGGGGCATACCCATGTGTGAGCTGTGGGGGCATATCCATGAGCTGGGGCATGGGGCAATACCCATGTGTGAGCTGGGGCGGCATACCCATGTGTGAGCTGGGGGGCATATCCATGAGCTGGGGCATGGGGCAATACCCGTGTGTGAGCTGGGGGGCATACCCATGTGTGAGCTGGGGGGCATACCCATGTGTGAGCTGGGGGGCATATCCATGAGCTGGGGCATGGGGCAATACCCGTGTGTGAGCTGGGGGGGCATACCCATGTGTGAGCTGGGGTGGCATACCCATGTGTGAGCTGGGGGGGCATACCCATGTGTGAGCTGGGGGGCAATATCCATGTGTGAGCTGGGGCAAATCCATGTGTGAGCTGGGGGGCAATATCCATGTGAGAGCTGGGGCAAATCCATGAGCTGGGGCAGTATGAATATATATATATCTTGGGGGGATATACATGTGAGCTGGGGGCATTTTTATATGGTCTGTTCTTATTGGAAAGCATCACATGACATTAAAGAAAAGTATCGGTACTCGGTATCGGTGAGTACTTGTAAAACGTATCGGTACTCGGTCTTAAAAAAGTGGTATCGGTGCATCCCTAGGATTACTGCAGATGCCCCCAGCATACTTGGTAGTGACCGTGCCCTTCCTGCCCTGCTTGTCGTGCCATCTGCGCAAGCTGGCAGCAGCAAACCAGACAAGTTTCCCTTCTGCATTTGTTTGTCAATGTAACCGCTGATGTGATATGAGCTCATGGGGATATCCACACATTCTGCTTTCTGTACACATTCTTCAATTCTGTAAAACGAGGGGGACTATTTTATCTGGTAGAACCTGTTTTCCAGCAATGTTAAAATCGTTTACGGTAAAAAGTAATAGAGAAAAAAATGCATTAACTATTTAACTGTAAGAGGGAACGTGTCTTTAGTTAAGGTATATAGGTAAAGGGGAGGGAAAGCTGTGCTGCTTCCATTATCTTAAATGATCCTGATGAAGAAAAAAAAAATTGACAACATTTGCCTTCGATGTAGATTGCTAGAAATTGCAAACGATAAAAAATCTCCATTAATGATTTTTTTTTTCTTATTACTTTATGCGTGATACTTTTACACTAACGAACCCAAGTGTCATAATGTAACCCTTCCACTACTAACCACTTATTACCGAAAACAGACTTTATCATTACATTTATACGAAATATGGGAGGAAAGGTTCTTCACTCTAGATGGCGTCCCCTTGTACAAGCTCATATGGGCTCCCTACATTATCCAGGGGAGCCCATTACTTTCATGGGCCGCCCATTTGCTTGTAGACGTCAGATAGTATGTGTCCCAAAAATCATGACCCTCCTGGCAACCTTATTCTAGCAGCCCTAGCAGTATACACCTACAGCTTCCATGCTGTGTTGTCTGTCCATAGTGTGGTCACTCAATGAGTGTCAGCTTGCACTAACTGGCGAGCTGGATGATACCAGAGTTGAGCAGCTAAAATGAATGGTAATCATAAATGACGGGCAGGTTCTGCAATCTATAAATTGCACTAGCATCCACAATTATCTCATATTAAAACATCACTGCATAGTATCATGGGAGCTAAATCTGTCCAGCCGGTCCTGGTCATGTGCCACTAACAAATCAATCATATATTGGTAATACACAGTCCCTCTAACACTGGGGTAAGCAGCTTGGTTTTCCTGATGTTCTGGAACTACATTTCCCATGAGGCTCTGTTGACAGTATGAATGACTGAGGATCAAGGGAGATGTAGTTCCCAAGCATCTGGAGGGTCATGTTTGCGGACCCCCGCTAGTAACTGGTCATCATCAGAATTCAGTGAACTGGTTGTTCTTCTCTGTTTATATGAGGATTTTTTTTAATTTAAAATGACAAAAACAGATCAAGAAAAAAATAAAAATATGCCATTTTGATGATTTATCTATATCTTTTTAGCTTTTATAACAACTATTTTTTTTAAATCAATCTCATATCTGATATCCACTCTTTCCTTTTTTTTTGTCTAACACACCAGATGACAGCATGAAACCACACTAGCAGCAGAGGAATGGATGACAAGTCATATAGTCTGAATGTGAGGACAACAGGTGATTCCCCCTCCCTTCACATACAGGGTTTGATGACGAAACCGGGAACTATAAGGCTAGGGTCAGACGAAAGCAGTTTTAACGTGCGTTTAGCTGCACGAAATCACGGCCGTGCTAGCAGCAAATGACGTCCAATGCCGGGGAACATACGATGAACGGCCGCACGAAAGTTCGTCCGTGCAACGCAAGTGGCAAAAGAACGCATTTTTTGTAGAACGTCAAACCGCTACTACTGACGTACAGAGTGCGCTGCGGCCGCATAGCGGCGTGTTTGCGTGATTGGGAGACGTCAGACGCTGCACACGTCCGGCCAACATAACGTCCAGACGCAAAAAGTGTTTTATTGATGATCCGTACAAAATCACGAACGAAAATGCGCATCGTATGACCGCTATCGTGTATTCCGTGAAAAATACGTCCATTCGTTCGACCGCACTTTTTCACGGACGACGCAAAAAATGCGTTCGTCTGACCCTAGCCTTAACTAGAGAATTGTATGGTTTGGGTCAGCAACCCTCCAGATGTTTTGAGCCTTGAGGCTCTATCAATCTAATGCTTAGGCTAGGGTCAGACTAACGCATTTTTCACGTTGTCCGTGAAAATGTGCGTTCGAAGAATGGACGTATTTTTTCACGGAGTACGCAATAGCGGTCATACTATGCGCAGTTTCATCCGTGATTTTGTACGGATCATCAATAAAACACTTTTTGTGTCTGGACGTTATGTTGGCCGGACATTAGCAGCGTCTGATGTCTCCAATTCACGCACACACGCCTCTAGCGGACGCAGCGCACTCTGTACGTCAGTACTAGTGGTTTAACGTTCTCGAAAAAATGCGTTCATTTTCCACTTGCGTTGCGCAGCCGGACTTTTGTGCGACCGTACTTCGTATATTGGCCGTCATTGCCCGGCATCTGCTGCTAGCACGGCCGTGATTAAGTGCGCCAGAACGCGCGTTCGCACTGCCTCAGTCTGACCCTAGCCTTAGCTGAGCATCATGGGAGGTGTAGTTCCAAACCATCTGTAGGGCCAAGGTTGCCGACCCCTGGTTTAGACCAAAATATTATGAAACAAGGAATGCTTTTGCCACTTTTTCAGGGTTATTCAGAGAACGTGAAAAGCAGGAGAACGACTGGAGAATGAAAAATTCTAGGTCAAAATAGCCGATTTGGAAAGTGAGATGAAAGGGAGAATTTTTCTGGCTCGGCTATTTTGACCTAGAATTTTTCATTCTCCAGTCATTCTCCTGCTTTTCACGCTCTTTGAATAACCCTGTTTGACTGAAAAGTTTACATTCTGCCAGACAAATTTAAAATAAAGAAACGAAAAATAACCCTGGTTCAGTCAATAATCACAGAGGATCCCTCACTGTTTGCCAGGAGTGCTATCAATAAAGTTACGTTTGAAGATTTTACAATGTTAAAAAAAAAAAAAAAACACACTCGGCAAGTACATTAGGATAAAATTGGAACGCGGATCTAAGGCTGGGGTCAGACGAGCGTAGTGTTCACGTCCGTGATTGCGCCTAAAAGTACGTCCGTGATAGCATGACAGGAAGCCCATTGGAGCCCGTTACACAAAGTACGTCCGCACTGAACTGCGGACGCACAACGGCCGCGGCCCACGGACGCAAGGCAGGCAAGAACGTACAACCACTAGAACGGCCGCACAAAGTGCGCTGCGTCCGCAACGTCTGCATAGCTTTGTGTGTGAGTGATGGAACGTGGTCAGACGGACTGCATTTATACGTCCAGCATTTTTCACGGACAAAATGGTTTTGCTTTTTAATTTATTTTCCCTCCTACATCCGTCAAAATATACGTCAGTGAATAAACGGACTGTCTGGCCACTACTGCGTCTTCCGTACTGACGTACGTCTGTGTGCAGGAACGTACAGTCCGTAGAAATCACGCTCGTCTGACCCTAGCCGAAAACTCTCAAAAAAAGAGACAAAAAAAGAGACAAAATATTGCAGCAGCTTCCGCCCTTTATAATACATGTAATAGGCTTACACAGTATTATCTGCTTCCCAGCAACGTGGGAAATAGTAACTAAAGCACGAACGGCTAGAGAACTGCCAAAATAGTAAAAAAAGAGGGGAAAAAATGGATAAAAATAAACCAAAAAAAACCCCATTATTTCGTTCTGTCTGTCCTCCACTAAAATGTTAATTTTAGTGAATAAAGTCGTATTCTCGTTTCCCCGAACTTCCAGTTTTCCCTATTTTTTTGTTTTTAGAAAATTTCCAGTTGCCGACTGACCTGATATCGAAACGACACATCGTTCTCCGCTCGAAGGAGGCGGCCAGCGACTTGGATCTTCTTATATTTGTAGCCATGGAGCCCAAACCATCATCGTCAAAGCCAAGCTCATGCTGCGGAGGACACAGAGACACTGGAACAAGCTCGATGAGAGCGTGGTGTTGTTCCGGGTCTGTGCCGACCTCCTCGCTCATCAGAGCTGTGAGCAACCGAGTTTTCTTTTCGTCGATTGGTCAAGCGCGAGCGAGGTGGCCGGTGACTTATTTCCTTCGGTGCGGTCGCCGCTTCCTCTTTCCTGTTGGGGGTTACATTAGGCTGCGCTCAGACTTCCTGCGCTCGCAGCTCTGAGTAAAAACTGAGAAATCAGCTGGGCCGGCACACAGACTGCCTTCCACAAAAAAAAACACAAAATACATATCACATTCAATGGGTATTTCCAAGGAAGTGTTTTGTTTTAATATGATCGAGCAGCTTCCGTATATAGGAAAAAGAGGAAGCTGTTCGCCTCACGTTTGCTGTTGCCGTGAATAAATTGGGTTTGCGCGGCAGAAAGGTCCTTTTTTTTTCTGCCGAATACCCAAGTGTCAGATTTGTAAGAATTGTAGGATTCGTAAGAATATAACAACGCGTGTCAGCGGCGGACAAGGTCATTCCTGGGTAAATGACGCAAGCGTCCCTGTCAAGTCTCGCTCTATAGGTGAGACAGCTGTATTTCAGGATCCAAATATCTCTGACCACGGTTTCCACCCATGCCCAAGAAGCAGGGGTGACAGGATAAGGCTCCATAATCGCATGCCTCATAAGTACACTTAGGGCCATATTACATAGTTGGTGCTAACTTAACCAGAGCTGTTGTAAACTTCCCAGAGCCATTATAGCCTATGGAGGTTTTAAGTTTACAACAGCTCTGGTTAAGGCTGGGGTCAGACCAGCGCACTTTTAACGTGCGTTCTGGCGCACTTAATCACAGCCACACTAGCACTAGCAGCAAATGACGGGCAATGACAGCCAATATACGAAGTACAGTCGGACGAAAGTCCGGCCGCGCAACGCAAGTGGAAAATTAACGCATTTTTTCGAGAACGCAGAACCGCTAGTACGGACGTACAGAGTGCGCTGCGTCCGCTAGCGGTGTGTGTGTGTGATTAGGAGACGTCAGACCCTGCTCATGTCCGGCCAACATAACATCCAGACACCCAAAGTTTCCTGGTTTGGATCTGTAAAAAATCAAGCACAAAAATGCGCATCGTATGACCGTTTTCGCATATTCCATGAGAAAATACGTCAATGCGTTCGGACGCACTTCTTTACGTTCGCGTGTAAAAATGCTTTCGTTTGACCCTAGCCTAAGTTAGCACCAAGTATGTAATACTGCCCTTATTTGGGCCGAAATCCAGTTTTTTAAGGGTTCTTCCATATATTAAGGGTTACAGATGCGCAAAAGAGCAGCAAAGATATGAAACTCCCAGCAGTGAGTCTTCGGCCCATGGCAACCTTAGCCCTCCCGATTTTTTGGAACTACATCTCCCATGATGCTCAGTTACTCATTAGGTTGGTAGAGACTCATGGGAGATGTAGTTTCAAAATATCTGTAGGGGTAAGGTTGCCAACCCTTGTTCTAATCTAATCTACAAAACATATCGGGCTGGAATTAACACGACTCGGCCACTAATTCTAGGGTCAAACGAACGCATTATTTGCAGCGACCGTCAAAAAGTGCGTCTGAACGCATTGATGTATTTTTACACGGAATGCGCGAAAACGGTCAGACGACGTGTGTCACGGAATGGCCCAGCACCCTCAGCCAGGGGCGGTGCACACAGACATTGATTTTGCCCTGAACACTTAGATGCGGCGGCACGCACAGAGTTTTACAGTACTTTTTATTAGATGTGGTTATGTGTGGTGTAATACAGTGTTCCCCGTTGATTGTGAAATGTTCCCCTTTGTCCGTCTTGCCCGCCGCCATTTTACGATTGCCTCGTGGTTGCAATCAGAATCTTCGAATCGTAAAATGGCCGATTCGAACCATCCGGTTCGAATCGTAAAATGGCCGATTCGGACCATCCGGTCCGAATCGGCGACTCCCCGTTCTGAAATGGCCAATGGGTCCTGTGAGGGCGGGCAGGGATTCCCATTGTATGATAATTTGTGTAAAGTTAATAAATGCTTGAGCTGTGAATAATAAAGCGAGATTTAGCAGTGCATCCAGCCTCGTCTGATGTGTTATTTCTCCGCCGTGCTTCATCTTCTGAGAATCCCTCGCGGTCTCAGGGTACGGTGTCCCAGACGATCCGAACCGAACCGAGCGCTCTGTGCCTGCATCGAGCATCAGGGCAGAGGCGCAGCGTATGAGGTTCGGTTCCCAGACTACCTGACGGAGATCCGATCCGAAGGGCGCGGCCGTGTACCGCGCTTCGGTATTGCGAGGGATTGCGGTAAGATCCGAATCCTTTGCCGATCCCGCAAGATCCGAAGCTTCATCCATCCCCGATCCGAAAAGTCCTCCCCTTGAGATACGAAGGTTTACCCGCACCGAGATCCGAAACGTTTCCCACATAAGATCCGAATATTCCTCCGCGGTTGGCAGATCCGATCTCCACAGACGTCCCACACCCACAAGGTTAGTGAACCAGCTGCTCGAGACGCTGAGTACCGTATGGCTCAGTGGTCGGGCTGGTTCTAGGCAGGGGTCCCCTCCACCGCCCGCTAACCCCTTCCCGGGGTCACGCCAGGCCGCACGAGACGCCGAGTGCGCGCCACTCGGTAGTCGGGCCAGCGGTAAGCGACGGGGCCACGCAGATTGAGCACACCCGCAGGCGGAACAACATCCCATTCCGTCATAACGTGCATTTTCGTGAGTGATCTTTTACGGATCGTCAATAAAACACTTTTTGTGTCTGGACGTTATGTAGGCCGGACATGAGCAGCGTCTGACATCTCCTAATCACGCACACACGCCGCTATGCCGCCGCAGCGCACTCTGTATGTCAGTACTAGCGGTTCTGCGTTCTCGAAAAGATGCGTTCATTTTCCACTTGCGTTGCGCGGCCGGACTTTCGTGCGGCCGTACTTCGTATATTGGCCGTCATTTGCTGCTACTGCGGCCGTGATTAAGAGCGCCTAAACGCACGTTAAAAATGCGTTAGTCTGACCCCAGCCTAAAATTTACAGCTTTTTCAGGCCGCAATTTGCCCATTTTTCAATTCGGGCGATTTAAATATCCATTACCGATAAAAATCTTGTTTATAAAAATCAGCTCTCGCGGCTATACTTTCCAATGGAAATTTCGGTTTCAGAGATTGAATTCGGAAATATCGTTAGGCCAGTTTCGGGAAAAAAAAATCAAGTGCTGAAAGGGATGGATAAATGTATTTTAAGGCAGGGAAACATGGAAAATTCCAGAGAAACCTTTTTATTTTTTAAACATCAGATTTTTCTAATAGATATGTTTAATAGCAAAAATCAATATGATGCTGGCAGAAAATGTGCTTTTTCGAGTGTTTTACTGGCCAGCTTTTTTTTAGTCCAGCTTTATTTTCAGCTCTGGCCGAACATTTGAATCAGCAGATAATTAATAAACTAACTAAATTATATATGTATATATATATATTTTCCCAAATATTCTTGCACTCACAAACTTTCTCTCACTTCCAATGCCCGGTGCTCGGCTCAACGTAATCATATTCCTCATCAAAAGCCAGCACTACAGGGTCTTCCTATAAGGCTGGGGTCAGACGAACGCAGTGCGAACGCGCGGGCAGCCGCACTTTATTACGGCCGTAGTAGCAGCAAATGACGGCCAATTTACGAAGTACGGCCGCACGAAGGTTCGGCTGCGCAACGCAAGCGGCAAACGAATTTTTTTTTGAGAGCGTAGAACCGCTAGTACTGACACACAGAGTGCGCTGCGTCGGCATAGCGGCGCGTGTGCGTGACTAGGAGACGTCAGATGCTGCACATGTCCGGACAACATCACGTCCATTTGTTTTTAATAGCTCCGTCAAAAATCACGCACGAAAATGCGCATCGTATGACCGCTATCGCGTCTGCAGTGAAAAAATACGTCAATGCGTTCGGACGTACTTTTTTGACGCACGATGCGAAAAATGCGTTCATTTGACTCTACCCTAAAACTTCAAGACTTTATATAAATTTATAAAAACGTCAAAACAATGTTTTTATTGATCCAAATAAAGTTTTGAAGTTTTATATGAAGACCCTGGAATGTATATACTGTATATATATATATATATATTTATTACACACCTTACAGATTATAAATTCCCCTGTTACGGTTGCTAATGTATCGTCCCCTTGTTCACATATCTTGTACGGCACTGCAGCATATGTTGGTGATATAAATAAAGTATTTTAAAAATAACAACATGCATTAAATCAAGCAAAAAGAGTCTCGCTTTCAAAGTTTTTGCATTTGCAGGAAAACGTCAGGAATGGGCTACAAGCTGTGCCTGGAGCAGCAGGAAGCACATGGCATCTGTCAGGCTCAGCTAATCCGCCAGTTCCTGTTCTTTCACTAGAAATTGCGGTTTAGCATTTAATACACCGTCCTTTCCTCAGATAAGATAACGAACACAGAGCTGGAGCGCAGTTACAGCAATCTTCCATTTACAGCTGAGATGCACTTACTCGATTTTGGATTTTTTGGGCGAATTCGAGTGAAACTTCTGCAAATACTCATTCAGACCCTATTCCAAGTGAGCCGTTATACTTAACCCCTTCACTGCTGAGCCATTTCACGTCTTAAAAAAACAAGTTTTTCTTTTTTTTATTATTATTTTTTTATTTACTTTAAACATGGTCAGGTTTGGTATCATTGGAAAGGCCATACTCTGGCCTTTCTAATGATACCAAACATGACCCTGCTAGCTGCAAACAGTTGGGAGATATTGGGGTTCAAAAGGAACCCCCTATCTTTCCTTAGGAGTCAATGAGGACGTTCTCCACACATCCTCAGCAGTGAAAGAGTTAACGGTACATTCGTTAATCCTAACGGCCCCACTCCTTAATCACAATGGCTCCTGTCCTATTCCAGTCGAGATGCAAATTTCCCTTGCGGCTCCCCTGTTGGTCCAGGTTACTGTAAATTAACACTTTTTCATATTTTGTGTAAAAAGCACCAGTTTGGGGCAGCCGGAGAATAACGAGAAATTACAGAGGCGTTTTTTTATTCTTATCTCGAGCAGCTAATTATAAAATACCGTCTCTCAGAACTAACCTCCAGGGAATATTTAGTGAATAAACCCTTCCTGGTCGCAGTCACATTTATATATGGCATCTGTCCACTCAAAAATTAGTATTTTTTTGCTGTTTTCTTGTAAAAAAATACAGTGGAATAGAATGTTTTCCTTAATTAATATCTACGTTAGAAGACAAGCCACAGCGTTACTTGTAATCAAATCCAAGAACATTCTATTCGTTAGATCATCCCCCCGCGAACTACAAATCCCATCAGTCTCCACCAACCTAATCAGTGGCAGAGCATCGTGAGAGATGTAGTTCCAAAACAACTGGAGGGTCAAGGTTGCTGACCTCTGCGTTAGAGCATTGAGATCAGGGAATTAAAAAATAATAATAATAAAACTCATTTCAAAAGGAAACAAACACGAAAAATAATTCCATAAAATCAGGAGATATTTTAAAAATAAATGTATCCGTCTCTAGAAAGAGGCCTCTGTGAATTTAGGGAAACAATGTCACGTTATAGGCTGGGTTCAGACGAACGCAGTGTGAACACGCGTGCAGCCGCACTTTATCACGGCCGTAGTAGCAGCAAATGACGGGCAATATACGAAGTACGGTCACACAAAAGTGCGGCTGCGCAACGCAAGCGGCAAACAAACGCATTATTTCGAGAACGTGATTCCGCTAGTACTGACGTACAGAGTGCGCTGCATCTGCTAGCGGCGTGTGTGCGTGATTAGGAGACGTCAGACGCTGCTAATGTCCGGCCAACATAACGTCCAGACACAAAAAGTGTTTTATTTATGATCCGTACAAAATCACGGACGAAAATGCGCATCCTATGACCGCTATTGCGTATTCCGTGAAAAAATACGTCCATTCGTTCGAACGCACTTTTTCACGGACGACGTGAAAAATGCATTCGTCTGACCCTAGCCTTAAAGCCATATTCTACACCGAAATTACCATTTATATGATAAAAAATATTTATAAAAAAAAATGCAATCAATTAAGGCTAGGGTCAGACTGAGGCAGTGCGAACGCGCGTGCAGGCGCACATAATCACGGCCGTGCTAGCAGCAGATGCCGGGCAATGACGGCCAATATACGAAGTACGGTCGCACAAAAGTCCGGCTGCGCAACGCAAGTGGAAAACGAACGCATTTTTTCGAGAACGTTAAACTGCTAGTACGGACGTACAGAGTGCGCTGCGCCCGCTAGCGGTGTGTGTGCGTGAATTGGAGATGTCAGACACTGCTAATGTCCGGCCAACATAACGTCCAGACGCACAAAGTGTTTTATTGATGATCCGTACAAAATCACGGATGCAAATGCGCATCGTATGACCGCTATCGCGTACTCCGTGAAAAAATGCGTCCATTCGTTCGAACGCACTTTTTCACAGACAACGCGAAAATGCATTCGTCTGACCCTAGCCTTATACTCGCGCTAAGGCTTGGGACAGACTAGAGCATTTTTAAGGTGCGTTTAGGCTAGGGACAGATGAGCGCATTTTCTGCAGCCACCGTCAAAATGTACGTCGATGCGTGCGCACGCATTTTTTCACGGAATACGCTTAAGTGGTCAGACGATGCGCAATTCTGGACGTATTTCATGACGATGGGGTGAAAAGAAGTCTAGGGAAATCCGGCTGTTTGAACGTTATGTAGGCCGCACACTAGCAGCGTCTGACATCTCCTAATCACGCACACACGCTGCTATGCGGCCGCAGCGCACTTTGTACGTCAGTAGCAGCGGTTTCACGTTCTGATAAAAATGCGTTCATTTGCTGGTTGCGTGGTGTCGGCGCACTTTCGTACGCACGTACTGCGTATATTGGCCGTCATTGGCCGTTATGTGCTGCTACTGCCGCCGTGATTTAGTGCGCCTGCACGCGCGTTCCGACTGCCCCACTCTGACCCTAGCCTAAGGCGCACTTAATCACGGCCGCAGTAGCAGCAAATGACGCGCAATGACGGCCAATATACGAAGTACGGCCGCACAAAAGTCCGGCCGGGCAACGCAAGTGGAAAATGAACGCATTTTTTTCGAGAACGCAGAACCGCTAGTACTGACGTACAGAGTGCGCTGCGTCCGCTAGCGGCGTGTGTGCGTGATTAGGAGACGTCAGACGCTGCTAATGTCCGGCCAACATAACGTCCAGACGCAAAAAGTGTTATATTAATGATCCGTAAAAAAATCACGCACGAAAATGCGCATCGTATGACCGCTATCGCGTATTCTGTGAAAAAATACGGCAATGCGTTCGGACGCACTTTTTGACGTTCGCTGCGAATAATGCGTTCGTTTGACCCTAGCCTAACATATAAAGAAAGAGAAAAGCAGAGAGGAACCTTTGCAAGAAAATCTTTTCGACAAGAAATATTTTGCAGAGACATTCAGGGTTATTCAGAGAGAGGTGAAAACCAGGAGAATGACTGGAGAAGTGAAAATTTTAGGTCTAAATAGCCAAACCAGAAAAATCCTCCCATTTATCTCACTTTCCAAATCAGCTATTTGGTCTAGATCAGGGGTCAGCAACTCCCTGATGTTTTGGGAACTACATTTCCCATGTGGCTCACTCAGCCTAATGGATGACTGAGCATCTTGGGAGATGTAGTTCCCAAAACATCAGGGAGCCAAGGTTGCTGACCCCTGGTCTAGATTGTTCATTCTCCTGACAAGTCTCCTGGTTTTCACCTCTCTCTGATTAACCCTGTTAGATGCTGAGAGGAAAAAAAAACCCACAACAAACAAAAGGAACATTGTTGAAAATAAAATATAAAGATTTATATATAACATTATATATTTATAACATTTAATATGTTAACATTTATCCCCCGAAACACTACATAGCCCACCTTTTACTGCTCTTTTTCGGGGTCAGAATCGCCATGTAGTAAATATCCATATTGTCCCTGGAGACACCGTTTTGGAACATGTCAGCTCCTCGGTAACGTGCTCAGTGTGACACAGATTAGGGTATTTCAGATCCCTCCCATTACATTCCACAAAAAATGCCTCCAAACTGGGGATTTTTTTTGTTTTTGCGAATGTCAATCCGACGGCTGACTCCGTTGGGGAATTCACCGAAATGTTGAATTATTTAACAGAATCAACACGGAAATTGTAAGTAAAAAAAAAAGATGCAAACAGAGGAGTCGCAGAACTGGTTATTTTAGCTTAAAATTTACATTTCCTGGATCATTTACCGGAGACACATACAGGGTTATCCAAAGAGATTCGAATTGCTTGAGAAAGGTAACCGAACGCTGAAAATCAATGTACGGTTACCTTTCCTGGCCATTCGGCTATCCAGAGAGCAGGCAATTCGCCAAATCCTGGCGAATTGCCTGAACATACGGTGCCTGTTCGGTGCCTGTTCGAGGGCAGTGAAATCCCCATCAAAAAGCACTGCTTCGGCTATTCAGAGAACACAAACCAGCAGTGAAAGGTTCCCCTAATGCCCTGCGATTCGGTGGTTTAATTCGGCAAATTTATTCAGGAGAATCCCATAGACTTCAATGTTAAAAATATTCCCGTTTTAATCCAATATCTAATAAACCGTTCATTATAAAATTCTGCAGCAAAAAGTCTCTTTATTTATAGATTTTTTAGGATACTTTAAGCATTTTTCTGAATTTTTTAAAAAAAAATTAAAAGTCCGATTTTTTTTTTGATTTTTTTTCAGTTTGCTTATTTATTTTGTAACAGCCCTCTTTATTATCATTCCCTGGACCTCCTGTGAAAATTTCAGACATTTTCGCTCAGTAGTTTCTTTGCAAACAGCGTTTCTTTTTCCAGATTCATACAAATGGTTTTTCTAATTTATTCACTGCCTCCTCTACGTCACAGCTGCTTCGGCTCTGTGTGATTCGGCTCCTTTTCGGCTCCTGTTCGGCTCCTCTTCGAAGGTTAATCCAGATGTTTTTGCTTGTTTTCAGCGTGCATTCGGTTAGTTTTCGTCAGGTTTTCGGCAGCTTTTCCCTGCAATTCGGGGACCCTGTGGTGTTTGCTGAATACACCGCAGGGTCACCGAAATGCAATCGGCAAAAGGAACCGAATTGAAGAGAACGAAAAGTCACCGAACGTGCGGTGACTTTTCGAATCTCTTTGGATAACCCTGAAAGTATGAAAAGTAATATGCGTGTGACGCCCGTGTGACGTTTGAACACACATTATATATCACATATCCCATTGGGTTTAGGTTCTAGAGCAGGGATCTCAAACTCTGATCCAGCAGATGTTGATGGCCTACAATTCCCAGAATTCTTTGAACGCGAAAGATGGCCAGAGAAACATGGGAGTTGTAGTTCAGAAACATCTGGGGGGAGGGGGTATTATTTGAGGTGCCTGTTATAGAAGGAAAGGGTTAAATTGGAGCAGGATACAAGGTTTAAAAAAATGGCGTAAGGCCTGGTGCACACTAGGCGTTTTTTGTGCGCACTAACGCGCGTTAAAATGCACTTACCGGCATGCTTCGCAGCATATAATTACACGGATAGAGAAGAACACACGCATAACGCGCGCTACGCATAACGAGGGCTGAACACGTCCGTCATGGAAACACCACGGCTTCTGCGCTAGGATTGGCGCCACGTTGGCCGCGTGCTGAACGTCAAATGTCAAAAGCCCAGCTTTTTTTTTTTTCATTCAACTCAAATTCAGTTTTTATGACGTGCGTCAAAATTAACGCATCATCTGACGTCTACCACCTCTTCCGTCATTTTTAACGCACGGGTGCGTTGTTTTTAACGCACGCTAGTGCGCACATAAAAACACTAACAGGGTTATCCAAAGAGATTCGAATTGCTTGAGAAAGGTAACCGAACGCTGAAAATCAGCGTTCGGTTGCCTTTCCTGACCATTCGGCTATCCAGAGAGCAGGCAATTCGCCAAATCCTGGCGAATTGCCTGAACATACGGTGCCTGTTCGGTCCCTGTTCGAGGGCAGTGAAATCCCCATAGAGAAGCAATGCTTCGGCTATTCAGAGAACACAAACCAGCAGTGAAAGGTTCCCCTAATGCTCTGCCATTCGGTGCTTTAATTCGGCAAATTTATTCAGGAGAATCCCATAGACTTCAATGTTAAAAATATTCCCGTTTTAATTCAATATCTAATAAACCGTTCATTATAAAATTCTGCAGCAAAAAGTCTCTTTATTTATAGATTTTTTAGGATACTTTAAGCATTTTTCTGAATTTTTTAAAAAAAAATTAAAAGTCCGATTTTTTTTTTTTTTTTTTTTCAGTTTGCTTATTTATTTTGTAACAGCCCTCTTTATTATCATTCCCTGGACCTCCTGTGAAAATTTCAGACATTTTCGCTCAGTAGTTTCTTTGCAAACAGCGTTTCTTTTTCCCAGATTCATACAAATGGTTTTTCTAATTTATTCACTGCCTCCTCTACGTCACAGCTGCTTCGGCTCTGTGTGATTCGGCTCCTGTTCGGCTCCTGTTCGGCTCCTCTTCGAAGGTTAATCCAGATGTTTTTGCTTGTTTTCAGCGTGCATTCGGTTAGTTTTCGTCAGGTTTGCGGCAGCTTTTCCCTGCAATTCGGGGACCCTGTGGTGCTTGCTGAATACACCGCAGGGTCACCGAAATGCAATCGGCAAAAGGAACCGAATTGAAGAGAACGAAAAGTCACCGAACGTGCGGTGACTTTTCGAATCTCTTTGGATAACCCTGCTAGTGTGCACCCCGCCTTAGATGTTGTGGCGCATCATAACCGTATGCCGCTACACTTATTATCTGCCACTTAATTCTTTTTCCAGATGGAGACTAGAATATATTACCCACTGATAAAAATAATTAAAAAAAAGAAGAGATTATAATAAACATGTTGTTAAAAAATATAGTTGTCTCTCCCTCTGTTTCCTGCAAGAAAGCCAGAAAGTCACTCTTCATTACCATTTTCCCCCCTGAACCACAAGCAAACCATACTCAAAGCAATCTCTCCCTCTGTTTCCTGCAAGAAATCCAGAAAGGTATTCTTCAATCAACACTTTTTTTTGCCATACTGTTACTGCTGCTAGTTCATATTTTTTTTTTCCCTCTGTTTTTGATAGTTTAATTCTGTGCTGATTCTGTCTGCTCCTCCCTGTTGTAAATATTCTGCATGGACAAATGGCTACCCCCCCCCCCCTCTAAACTCTGTCAGGGTTATTCAGAGAGAGGTGAAAACCAGGAGAATGACTGGAGAAGCGAAAATTCTAGGTCAAAATAGCCAAACCAGAAAAATTCTCCCATTTATCTCAATTTCCAAATCGCCTATTTTGATCTAGAGTTTTCACTTCTCCAGTCATTCTCCTGGTTTTCATCTCTCTCTGAATAACCCTGTGTATTTCTTTTTATCCGCAGTCACACTTCACCACCATTTTCCCTTGAACCACAAGCAAGCCATACTTAAATCAATCTCTCTCCCTGAGGAGCCGATGGGGTGAAACGCGTGTCGGGTGCAGACTGCAGGGCATTGTATTTATCAAATTATCTAGCGACTATTGTAATTGAGTGTTGAATTTTTAAAAAATGTGTGACATACTGTAGCAATTCCGAGTCTAGGATTGTCTCCGGTAGTCCACGTAGTTTCACATTCCGTTGCCTGTGTCGCGATTCCAACGCCACCACAGCCGAGTGTAAACTGCTGACCTGTGCGTGCAGTGCGCGTACCGATGAGGAGGTTGCGGCCTGCACATCCTCCACTGTCTGCGCGCGAGTCCGGAGGTCGTCCACCTGGGCCTGGGTCTCTGCGACTGCTGCACCGAGAGACTGGAAATCCGCCTGCCATGATCTCCTGGCATCGTCCAATAAGTTGCGTATGTCCCCTTTGGTGGTGGGGCAGAAAAGCGCGCCAACTTCAGGCTCCTAAAATGGCCGCGGTCTGTCAAGGGGGGAGCAGCGCAGCGGCTCGTTCACCAAACGCAGGTCCGAAGGGGGGGGACCCGACAGGCTCCGGAACGTCTCCACCTGATGACCGACGGCTGGGTATCAGTTAAGGGCAGATAGCCCGATCCCGGTGTTCCAAAAAAGCCACTGAGAGAGTAAGGGTGATCGGAGCTCCACTCGTGCACGTCTGGCTCGATCCGCCGCCGGCCACGCCCCGCCCTTTTAAAACACAAATTAACTTTTCTTGAAATGTTTGGCCGTTGCTGTTGAGCATGGTGGTTGGGGTTTGAAATACCAATCTCTAAAGACATGCAACCAGATTACACCACCGATAGCCAAATCAGAAAAATAGATTATACTAGCCAGCACGGCTAAGCATGATTTGTGTTTATCAATATGGGACTCACTATTATGAAAACCGAGTACAGTATTGAGAACTATAGGATTACCGAAATGGTGTGAAATGAATTATGGCGTTTGTACCAGTTAATATGGCGGGAAATTGCTATAATTTAATGGATTATTAGTTCACAATAGCGTAAGAATTTAATCCTGTGAGCCATATTAGTGCATCAGCAAGAAGGTACTGCTCACCATTTCTAGTCAAAAACTGTGGGTGGCGGTGTCAAATGAGGAGGTGCTCCCATTGAACCTACAGTCAGGTCCAGAAATATTGGGACATCGACACAATTCTAACATCTTTGGCTCTATACACCACCACAATGGAGTTGGAATGAAACAAACACAATGTGCTTTAACTGCAGACTGTCAGCTTTAATTTGAGGGTATGTACATCCAACTCAGGTGAACCGTGTAGGACTTACAGCAGTTTGCAGATGTGCCTCCCACTTGTTAAGGGACCAAAGGTAATGGGACAAGTGGCTTTTCAGCTGTTCCATGGCCAGGTGTGTGATATTCCCTCATTACCCCAATTACAATGTGCAGATAAAAGGCCCAGAGTTCATTTCAAGTGTGCTATTTGCATTTGGAATCTGTTGCTGTCAACTCTCAAGATGAGATCCAAAGAGCTGTCACTATCAGTGAAGCAAGCCATCATTAGGCTGAAGAAACAAAACAAACCCATCAGAGAGATACAGGGTTATCCAAAGAGATTCGAAAAGTCACCGCACGTTCGGTGACTTTTCGTTCTCTTCAATTCGGTTCCTTTTGCCGATTGCATTTCGGTGACCCTGCGGTGTATTCAGCAAGCACCACAGGGTCCCCGAATTGCAGGGAAAAGCTGCCGCAAACCCACCGAAAACTAACCGAATGCACGCTGAAAACAAGCAAAAACATCTGGATTAACCTTTGAAAAAGCCGAACAGGAGCCGAACAGGAGCCGAAAAGGAGCCGAATCACACAGAGCCGAAGCAGCTGTGACGTAGAGGAGGCAGTGAATAAATTAGAAAAACCATTTGTATGAATCTGGGAAAATGAAACGCTGTTTGCAAAGAGACTACTGAGCGAAAATGTCTGAAATTTTCACAGGAGGTCCAGGGAATGATAATAAAGAGGGCTGTTACAAAAAAAATAAGTAAACTGAAAAAAAAAATTAAAAAAAATCGGACTTTTAAAAAAAAAAAAAAAAATCAGAAAAATGCTTAAAGTATACTAAAAAATCTATAAATAAAGAGACTTTTTGCTGCAGAATTTTATAATGAACGGTTTATTAGATATTGAATTAAAACCGGAATATTTTTAACATTGAAGCTTATGGGATTCTCCTGAATAAATTTGCCGAATTAAACCACCGAATGGCAGGACATTAGGGGAACCTTTCACTGCTGGTTTGTGTTCTCTGAATAGCCGAAGCAGTGCTTTTTCATGGGGATTTCACTGCCCTCGAACAGGGACCGAACAGGCACCGTATGTTCAGGCAATGCGCTTCACAGTGCAGATGGACAATGACCCAAAGCATACTGCAAAAGCAACCAAAGAGTTTTTGAAGGGACAGAAGTGGAATGTTATGCAATGGCCAAGTCAATCACCTGACCTGAATCCCATTGAGCATGCATTTCACTTGCTGAAGACAAAACTGAAGGGAAAATGCCCCAAGAACAAGCAGGAACTGAAGACAGTTGCAGTAGAGGCCTGGCAGAGCATCACCAGGGATGAAACCCAGCGTCTGGTGATGTCTATGCGTTCCAGACTTCAGGCTGTGATTGACTGCAAAGGATTTGCAACCAAGCATTAAGAAGGGAAAGTTTGATTTATGATTATTATTCTGTCCCATTACCTTTGGTCCCTTAACAAGTGGGGGCACATCTGCAAACTGCTGTAAGTCCTACACCGTTCACCTGAGTTGGATGTACATACCCTCAAATTAAAGCTGACAGTCTGCAGTTAAAGCACATTGTGTTTGTTTCATTCCATTGTGGTGGTGTATAGAGCCAAAGATGTTAGAATTGATGTGTCGATGTCCCAATATTTCTGGACGTGACTGTATGTAATACCGCTTGTAATTGCCGGCGAAACATGTGGCAACATAGAGCGAAACACTTCTATTGGTGCTAATGAAACATTGTATCCAGTGGCGTCACTAGGGTTGGTGTCACCCGGTGCGGTAATTTATGGTGCACCCCCCCCCCGAGTTTTACAGTTTCTTTTTAACTACTCTTACTCATAAATCAGTGCTCCCATATAACACTGAATGCTCATGCACGGCGCACATTACTGTGAGCTTTATTGCTGTGGAGCTCTGTGATAAGCTCACACACAAATTTTGGTGAACTGCCAGCAAGTACGGTGCCTGTTCGAAGGCAGTGAAATCCCCCATAGAGAAGCAATGGTTAATCTATTCACAGACACCGAACAGAAGAGAAATGTCCTGATGTTCAGTGTTTTCATTAAGCAGGTCTATTCAGGCGAACACCAAAGGTTTCAATGTAATAAAG
This sequence comes from Leptobrachium leishanense, assembly GCA_009667805.1. Classification (NCBI taxonomy): domain Eukaryota; kingdom Metazoa; phylum Chordata; class Amphibia; order Anura; family Megophryidae; genus Leptobrachium; species Leptobrachium leishanense. The sequence continues at coordinate 509,952,012 of CM019063.1, read as the reverse complement.
ATTCCCATTTTTATCCAATAGCTAATAATAACCTGTAGTAAAAAGTCTCATTTATTGATTTATTTTTTTTAGTATCTTGTAGGCATTTTTCTATTAAAAAAATAAATTTTTTTTATTCTTTCTAATAGCGTTTTTTCTTTTTTCTGTAAAATGCTCTTTTTATTATCATTCATAGGACATTATATGTTAATTCCAGACATTTTCGTTCAGTAGTTTTCTAAAAAAACAAAACAAAAAAAAACAGCGGGCGACGGGTTTGCATTCGGTGACACTTCAGGGACCCTGCGGTGAATTTATCAGGGAAATTTGATTCCCCAAAGTGCGGGGAACAACAGAACACTGAAATGCCTGCATTATTTCAGTGCTCTGTGAATATCCCCTTTAGTGGAGTTTTTTTTGCCGCCCCCTGGAAAGTGCCAGCCTAGGTCTTGCCTACCCAGGACATACAGTAGTGTTCAAAATTATTCAACCCCCAATGCTAGTGAGAAACAAGGGGGGTGTTTGTGAGGGTCCTGAGGACGAGCAACAGCACAATGGCCTGCTCTACGGTGGGTGCCCGCTCAGGTCTCACAAACAAGGTTTTAGCTTGCTTGTGCCATTACAGGGATGAATTTTCCATATGCAAATCAGCCTGCTCTCACCCAGAAAGGGTGGCCAGTGCTGATTGCCAAGGTCTAGTGCCCAGTGGCCAGTGCTGATCTAGTGGCCAGTGCTGATTGCAAGCTAAAAACCTTGTTTGTGAGACCTGAGCGGGCACCCACCGTAGAGCAGGCCATTGTGCTGCTGCTCGTTCTCAGGACCCTCACAAACACCCCCCTTGTTTCTCACTATAATTGTAAAGGGTCATCCAGACCTGGACCCCTTGCTTGATGTGCCTAGAGGGGTGTCAGCTATACCCTCCTGACGAGGCCCAAGAAGGCCGAAACGATCGTCGGGGGTTGCTGCACCTCTCGTGCAGGGATGACGTCCTTGGCAATCAGTACTGGCCACCCTTTCTGGATGAGAGCAGGCTGATTTACATATGGAAAATTCATCCCTGTAATGGCACAAGCAAGCTAAAACCTTGTTTGTGAGACCTGAGCAGGCCATTGTGCTGTTGCTCGTTCTCAGGACCCTCACAAACACCCCCCTTGTTTTTAACCCCCAATGCTGTAAAGGGTTTTAGGGAATTTAGTGTACATTTGTAATTGTATTCAGAATGAAATCCTACAAGGACTTTTTAACCCCTTAAGGACCGAGGACGTACCATGTACGTCATTGCAGCGGGTCTCTCTTAGACCCGCTGACGTACATGGTACGTCCTGCCGTTTTTTGAGCGCTGGAAGCGATCGGATCGCTTCCAGCAGCTCAAACGCCATTGCAGGCTGCCTGGGAGTCCAGGCAGCCGTGCAATGGCGGTTAGAAGTGCCGGGGCACCATGTGATCGCTCCCCGGGAGCGATCAACATCCGGTTTCACCGGAGAGGTGCCCGGCACTTCTAGAGAGCGCTGGAAGCGATCGGTATCGCTTCCAGCTGCTCTGAGTATATTACAAGGATGCCTCGACATCGAGGCATCCTTGCAATATGCTTACCTGCCGCCGGTCCGTCCGTGATCGCTCCCCCGAGCGATCACTTCCGGTAGCGGCAGGAAGTACTGAGTGCCACGAGGTATCGTGGCACTCAGTACAAAAACGATCACATCAGTGATCAGGTGCTCTGCTGGGTGCCTCGAGGGATCAAGGCACCCAGCAGAGTAAAAAAAGTGTAAAAAAAGTGAAAAAAAAGTAAAATAAAAAGTAAAATAAAATAAAAATAAATAAAATAAACTGACGGTTAGGGGTAGGGTTAGGGTTAGGGTTAGGGGTAGGGTTAGGGGTAGGGTTAGGGTTAGGGGTAGGGTTAGGGGTAGGGTTAGGGTTAGGGGTAGGGGTAGGGTTAGGGGTAGGGTTAGGGTTAGGGTTAGGGGTAGGGTTAGGGGTAGGGTTAGGGTTAGGGGTAGGGTTAGGGTTAGGGTTAGGGGTAGGGGTAGGGTTAGGGTTAGGGGTAGGGTAGGGGTAGGGTTAGGGGTAGGGTTAGGGTTAGGGTTAGGGGTAGGGTTAGGGGTAGGGTTAGGGGTAGGGTTAGGGTTAGGGGTAGGGGTAGGGTTAGGGGTAGGGTTAGGGGTAGAGTTAGGGGTAGGGCTAGGGTTAGGGCTCTAAGGGCAGGGTCATCTTGGGGCTGAGTGGGATGTTCCTAGCCTGCCTCAGAGAGGCAGGCTAGCAACATCCAATCAGAAGTTAGAAAAAATCAAAATAAAATTTCTAATTTGTCAGGTCAGGTCAATATTTTGTAAATATTGGCTCTGACCTCTGTGATTCTCCCTCCCTCTCCTCACTTGTGTTTTGGTGAGCGAGAGAGAGAGATCAGATTTGACAGGTTAGAGATTTTAGTGAGATTTAGTGAGATTAGAAAAATTGAGGCAGATTTAGAGAGATTTTAGGGAGATTTAGAAGAATTGAGGCAGGTTTAGAGGGATTTAGAGAGATTTAGGTGTTTATTTGTATTTTCTTGTGAAACCCAACGGTTCTTCTAAGAACCAACAATCCGCTTATATATATAATAATTATAAAATTTTATAATCTATTATATATAATGTCTGAGAGGGTGTACAGCGCCCAGGAGGCATATGCCATCCTGGCGTCAGAATCTGAGGCATCTGCGTCAGACTCAGACCCTCATTTCGACCCCGCTAACTGCTCAGAGACGTCGCTAGATACATTATCTACGCTGGCTGATGTATCTAGTGATGTTTCTGATGCAGATCCTGGGTCACCACCTGCCAGCAGGAGACGCACAGCTCCAGCTGAGGAGTGGGTAGTGCCTCATCGCCAGAGGCCAGATATCCCTCCTTTCACGGCAAATCCTGGCATCAATATTGATGTTGCAGGATTTACCACCACACAGTTTTTGCAGGTGTTTATGGGGGATGATTTGTTGGGCCACATCGTGGCCCAATCAAATCTGTATGCCCATCAGCATTGTGCTGCGAAGCCAGACTCCTACTTGGCAAGGCAGCAATGGACCCCGCTAGATGTGCCAGAATTTCTGAAATTCTGGGCACTTACTATGCTGAGGGCATCATAAAGAAGCCCTCAATTCGCTCCTACTGGAGTAGTAGCCCCATCTGCTCTACCCCCATTTACCCCCAATCAATGTCACGTAGAAGGTATGAAAACATTTTGCGTTTCATGCACTTCAGTGACAACAGCCTGTGCCCCCCTAGAGAGCATCCCCAGTTTGACAGGCACCAGACTTTTACATTTTATTCGTACATTTTTATGTTCTACAATTGGTGCTGTATTTTGCCAAAATCTTTGCACACCTATGCATGGGGGGCATGGGTGTACTCAGGAGATCTTGCAGAAAACAACCTGGAGAGTTTTCATGCAGTAACAAACAACAGTGTCTCCTAAATCACAGTCCAAAACTACTGTGGGCGTAAAAATCTGAAAATTGAAAAATTACACCACACACCTTCTCAAATGTTTTGGGCTAAAACCGTTGCATCCATGGCATCAAAGCACTCCATATGCAATACCTTGGGGTGTCAACATAACAAATATAAACAATTTTCTGGCAATAATTCAAACTGGGGTATGCGGTAGACCCAAAACCAAAGATAGCCCTAGCTGAAGAAATAATCTCAATTTCAACTCCAATGACAAAGTCATAAAAATTGTATTTGAACCTTCCCAAAATCCTGGCAAACCTATGCATGGGGGGCATGGGTGTACTCAGGAGATCTTGCAGAAAACAACCTGGAGAGTTTTCATGCAGTAACAAACAACAGTGTCTCCTAAATCACAGTCCAAAACTGATGTGGGTGTGAAAATGAAAAATGACCACCAAACTGTATCCAATTTGTTTGGAGCAAACGGATGCATCCATAGCATAAAAACACTCCATTTACAATACTTTGGGGTGTTAGCTTACCAAATATATGCACGTTCATAAAACTGGGGTATGTAAAAAGGCCCCTAAAAGAAGATAAGCAAAGAAGATACTGTATGTCAAATTAGAAAATTGACAAGCACATGTCAAAGATTGGCGTAGCACCCCAAAAACAACAGAACAAATCTATATATGGGTGGTATCAATTTACTCAGAAGATGTTGCTGAACATATTTTGGGGTGTTTTTTGGCAGTAACCCATAACTGGATTTGACAATTCATGCCTAAAGTACAATGTGTGTGAAAAAATAACACAAAAAGTGACTACCTGAAAGTTTGACATAGAGCTAGTGCATGGAAAGTGTTAAAATACAACTCTTTGAAGCACCCTAGGGTGTGCCCTTTCTAAAAATATATGGTTTGATGGGGGTAAATTACTTTGGCCGGCTTCAAAAATGTCCCAAATAGGACATGGGTGCATGATGACGAAATGTGAAAATTCCAAGTTGGAAAACTGAAATGCGCACCCCCCAAATAAGGCCTATTAGCCCCAAATGACCCGACATACCTATACATGGGTGGTATCAATTTACTCAGAAGATGTTGCTGAACATATTTTGGGGTGTTTTTTGGCAGTAACCCATAACTGGATTTGACAATTCATGCCTAAAGTACAATGTGTGTGAAAAAATAACACAAAAAGTGACTACCTGAAAGTTTGACATAGAGCTAGTGCATGGAAAGTGTTAAAATACAACTCTTTGAAGCACCCTAGGGTGTGCCCTTTCTAAAAATATATGGTTTGATGGGGGTAAATTACTTTGGCCGGCTTCAAAAATGTCCCAAACAGGACATGGGTGCATGATGACGAAATGTGAAAATTCCAAGTTGGAAAACTGAAATGCGCACCCCCCAAATAAGGCCTATTAGCCCCAAATGACCCGACATACCTATACATGGGTGGTATCAATTTACTCAGAAGATGTTGCTGAACATATTTTGGGGTGTTTTTTGGCAGTAACCCATAACTGGATTTGACAATTCATGCCTAAAGTACAATGTGTGTGAAAAAATAACACAAAAAGTGACTACCTGAAAGTTTGACATAGAGCTAGTGCTTGGAAAGTGTTAAAATACAACTCTTTGAAGCACCCTAGGGTGTGCCCTTTCTAAAAATATATGGTTTGATGGGGGTAAATTACTTTGGCCGGCTTCAAAAATGTCCCAAATAGGACATGGGTGCATGATGACGAAATGTGAAAATTCCAAGTTGGAAAACTGAAATGCGCACCCCCCAAATAAGGCCTATTAGCCCCAAATGACCCGACATACCTATACATGGGTGGTATCAATTTACTCAGAAGATGTTGCTGAACATATTTTGGGGTGCTCTTTGGCAGTAAACCTTAAAGTTCACAGTACATGTATTCTTAAATTGCGTTAAAAAAAAAAAATCACCAATTTTTTTTTTTCTCAAACTTTGGCATAGATTTGTGGTAAAATGGTTTGCATGGAAAGAGTCAAAATACCCCAAGTTTAATACCTTGATTTGTGTACTTTAAAAAAATATGTATATGTGGAGGGTTATTCAGGAATTAGTGACAGATATCAGTGTTACAATGTCACTATCACTAGTTTTGAAAATAAACTCTTTGGAAATGGCAAAGTGCTACTTGCACTTATTGTTGCATAAAATAAGGAAAAAAGCGAGGAATATGTAAACATTGGGTATTGCTAAACTCAGTACTAAATTTAGAAACTACTAAAGAATTAATTTTTTTTGACGGTTGTTGATACATAAGAAATTTTGGGGGTCAAAGTTCGAAAAAGTGGTGTTTTTTCAATTTTTGTGTCATATTTCACAATATTTTTTATAGTAAATTATATGAAATGATGAAAAAAATGGTATCTTTATAAAGTCCATTTAGTGACGAGAAAAACAGTGTAAAATATGTGTGGGTTACATAAATGAGTAAGAGGAAAATTTGACGTAAACACTAAGAGCGCAGAAACGTAAAAACAGCAGCGGTCACGAACGGACGGATTCGTGTAAAACCGCCCGGTCACTAAGGGGTTAAAGAACCATATGCAACTAAAATGACATCAATTGGTTTTGTAATACAGTAGTAAATGTTTCTTTTGTGAATTCTTCATTGACACAATTATTCAACCCCTTAAAGACTACCACTCTGAAGAACAGAGGTTCATTCAAGTGTTTTCAATCAGGTATTGAAAACACCTGTGGATGTCACGGAGCAGCAATAAAGCATAATAAGCACCAATTAGGCAGCTTTAAAATGACCGTGATACTCAGCTCCTTCTAGACATTTACTGGTGTGGTTACAAACATGGTGAAGTCAAGAGAATGGTCCAGGAAGACAAGAGAAGAGGTGATTACTCTTCACAGGAAGGGCAATGGCTATAAGAAGATTGCAAAGATGTTAAACATACCAAGTGAGACCATAGGAAGCATCATTCGCAAATTCAAGGCAAAGAGCACTGTTGAAACGCTACCTGGTCGTGGCAGAAAGAAGATGCTGACTTCGACTGCTGTGCGCTACCTGAAGCGTAGAGTGGAGAAAAGTCCCCATGTGACTGCTGAGAAATAGGGATGAGCTGTTCGGGTTCGGATGGTTCGGGGTTCGACCCGAACTTAGCCTGTTCGGGCGGATAGCGAACCCCGAACATTTCCGGGTGTTCGCCGCATGTTCGACCACAATGGACCACAATGCATTTTCCCACTGCCTGAAGCTCGTAATTGGCTACAGCCTTGCACCTGACCACAGGTCTGGTGCAAGACTGGTTGAACACTATGCCAATCACCGCTCAGAGTCCAGATTGGGCAAATTTTGCCCAATCATGGGCTCACAGAGCTAAGTTCCGCAGCACACTATATAAGGTTTCAACGCGCCGATTCTGCACGCATTTCAGAGGAGATTTCAAAGAAGATAGTTGTGTGTGTTGTTACTGCCGGTCTGCCACGCTACTGGGGGGGGGTCTCATTTCGACCAAATATCAGGGAATTTAGGTGATGTGTGTCTTGTCACTGTGCCAGCAAGTTTTTTTGTGGTTTACAACTTTATTTAAAACATTTGTGAATTGAGGTGATTTTCTGGGTCTTGTCACTGTGCCAGCAAATCTTTTTGGGGCTCACTAATTTCTTTAAAACACTTGGGAATTAAGGTGATCTGTGTCTCGTCATACAAACAGTACCACGCTGTATTTTGGGGCTCACTAATTTATTTAAAACACTTGGGAATTAAGGTGATCTGTCTCTTGTCACTGGCTGCCAGCTATCAGTGTGTCTCACTGAGTTATACCAGAGTTCTTTAAATCTTTATACCAGAGTTGAATCAGAGTTCTGTATATATTAATCTATATATCACTCACCATGTCTGAAAGAACAAAAAGGACAGGCAGACGCTCCCAGACACAGATAAGAGGGCAAGCAGCCCCTGTGTCGGGAGGCTGGGTCTCTGGTCGTGGTGGACGTGGTGCATCCTCTGCAGGGGCAGGCTTGTCCTTTCTAACTGGTGCTGGCCGTCTTCTTAACCTGCAGCAACATACAGAGGACTTGGTGGATTGGCTAACCAGGCCATCCTCATCCTCCAAGTCCTCTGCCAGCCAGGCTTGTAGTGCTTTGTTCGAGAGAATGACTAATCTAGGAACGAAGGAGGTTTAAGAATTATCTCTGTATTATGCAAGAGGGAAAGAAAGGAGGTTTCCTGGTTATATGGGATCAGGCTTTGTTCTATGAGCTGAAGCAAGGCTCTTTGTGATTGGGTACAATGGGAAGAGAAACAATGGAAGGGAGGATATAAGATGGCTGGGCGGGGGACATTGTGGTATTGCAATGATTTTTCTTTTACTGGAGAGACAGGGCGGCGGCGAGCTCCATTTTGCCACCACCATCATCATATGAAAACCAAGGACTGGATGAGTATTACTTGCTGTATCAATCTGTTATGCATACTCTATTATCATAAATCTGCTATATATATATATTCCTAGTTCCATTAATTTTTGGAGGAATAGGTGTGGGTTTACTATTGTATGGATTTGCAGGTTTATTTAGTGGATGCTTATTTATATTTGTTTCAATTTGCAAAACAATATTCCTTGTTCATTGGGTGTCCAGCTGCGTGATAGTAATTTCTAATGGGTTATTGTTCTGGGATAACTCTGCCAGAATTCAGGGATTTTTTGTTTTGTATGTTATTAGGATTACCATTAATTTGGCTTTGGCTGTCTGTGGACTGCTGTGCCTTATTAGTTTATGTGCTCAGTATAGCACATGACTGACTGTCCAATTTGATTATAATCCATGTATGAAGCCAAAATCAAAATAAGCAACCCATATAAACACCCTACACAAACACAGGACAGTAGAAACACACTATACATAGTGATATCAAACGTATAACCTCGGTATAACACACAAAGTCACGCTAATGCTGTAGCTATCATGCACCCTGAAATCACGAAATTCCTCTCTATAACACACTGAAATCACTAATGTAGTATACACTAAGAGAAATAAAAAAAAAAAAGAATATAATGTATGTATGTGTGTGTGTGTGTAGATATTATATATATATATATATATATATAAACATAAAATTAAAATAAAAACTTGCTATAGCACACCGTAATCACACACTAGAAACACACAGAAACCTAGCCATAGCACACGCAGATCCCACAAGCACTTAGCCATAGCACACGGAGGCAACGCAAAGGGAATGTAATCACACATAGGAACTTGATATAACAGACTGAATCACTGGACATTAGTCACTATAACTCTATAGTTGTATTCTCAAGCAGCTTCACATGCTGGCCTTTTATGTGGGTTATGATTTACAGGGTTATTCAAAGAGCTGTGTGTTTTTTAAATAATGTTGGAGTAACCCCAAGGGCTAAGCAAAAAGTTGAATAAATTAATACTGTATTTAAGTTCACCATTCTAATTGTTGCAATTTTAAAGTGACACAGCAGCAATGTACAATCTTTTGTTTTGAGCACTTGCTACAGTTGAGTAAATAATTATTTAGAATGGTAATTTTGTCTTTATTGAGGGAGAGGAGAGACTTATTTCAGGAATAGAGGAAACATGAGCAGTAACTCACTCATATTTCACACTTGTACCATCATCATAATAAAGCCTGCGAGTGTATAAGTATTAAGTATATTAATTCGGGGCATTTTAAGCTATGTTGATAAAACACACACACGCATATAGTATATTATCTATTGGGTTAAATACGCGCTAATTGACCCGTTCTAGTGATTTGCATTGTTAGCTAGAATATGCTCGTTGATATTTGCTTCACTTTGTAATACTTGATCAAACCTTATTATTTGTATAGTCTGTATGATCTTATAAACATAGGTAGTCGGTGACCGCATGGCTGGCAGCCATCTTAAACCTCAAAAAATCACATGTGCTTCTGCCAATGAGGAAGTGCTGCAGCAGTAACTGTACAATCTGTTTAAGCTTACATTTGCGCAACTAAATTAATCCAGATGGTTTCTGCCAGATTTATGAATATATAACAATTACTAACCAAATACACATCTAAATGTGTCTGTTATAATTTCTGAAGAGGCTTATCAACTAAACAGTGATGCTGTATGTTAGCAAATGCTGTGTCATTAGGTTAGTTCGGTTGGTTTAACTTCGGGTCTATAGATTAATATACTAAGCAAGAATCAGTTTCATTGTGGACGGAGGTTAAAGACTTTCACATGTGCAGCTTGGTTCTATTGATAAATGATTCAGGGCTGAGGAGGACTCATAAAATGGAGGACAATGCAGCCACTTATGTACAGAACATCTATGCTCTTTTTCAACTCAAAATGGAGACGGCGTTATTTACATTTCACAAGGGGAAACACACACACAGAGGGGGAAGAAGCACAAACAAACCAGTCGCTCTTAGAATCCAAACAATGGCTCAGATAACAGTGAGCTGCTGACCTTAGTTGCTGGGGGGAGGGGCTGATGGAAGCATGTGAAAACAAAAGGAATTCATTACTTACAGGGGGGTGTACACTATACAAAGACTGGATCGTAATACAGAGGTTACGCTATACAGAGGGAATACAATACTCTACATGATAAACAGAGCAAGGGAATGTAAGGAAAATACATACACATAAACATTGGGACGGCCGTTTCTTTGCAGAGGCAATAAGTAGGGAAGATGTTTCTGTTAGCTACCATTCATTCAATCAGGTGGTGAATTTGGTAAGGGTAGCTGGCGAGGGGACAGAGTTACCTATGCTTGATCTAGAGGCAGCCTTCAGGCCGTACCGCTGTGTCCAGGGGGTTTTCTTTTAATGGGGTGTAAATTCGATGGGTAATTTTACATCGATATCTGTTTACCCATTGGGGTGGGCAATATCCCGTGCCCCCCTTTTTAAAGGCTTCCTATTTTTTGCATTGCTTAGTGAAGAAGAGAGCGGGGAGGAGACGTATAGTACATTACTTGGGCGATTTCATGGTAACGGGTTCCTAAGGGACTGGAGAGTGAGGTAGGATGGGGGGGGGGGGTAACAAATAAGTTTAGTTGATCGGGGAGAATTGTAGGTGGTTTGGGGGGAATGGCCAGACACTAAGATCAAATGGTCTACTGTAATTTCAAATGGTGAGCAGGCAAATGGCCCAGAAGTGGATTCAATGGATGGGTGCAAGGCTTGGTGTTTCTGGAATTTTTTATTTAGGCAATCGTCGTGGCAATACCACTGTGGGGGATAGAATTAAAAAAATAAATAAATAAAAATAAAAAAAATAAAAAAACATCCCTCCCCTCCGCCTTTTCTATTTTTGGGTCTGATATTCAAGGTGTGGTGCAAGTGCTGAATAACATGTCTGCATCATCACAGCAGGTTATAGCCTATGTCAGGTAAACATAGAAACATAGAAAAATGTCGGCAGATAAGAACACCCAATTACATGGATACTTAACCTGGATTTATCTTTTGTTTAGGATAGCTTTATGCCTATCCCATGCTTGCTTAAATTCAATCACTGTTTTGGCCTCTACCACTTCTACTGGAAGACTGTTCCATGTATCCACCACTCGCTCAGTAAAATAATGCTTCCTGATGTTACTTTTAAGCCTTTGCCCCTCTAATCTAAGGTATTTGGCGTTGATATGTTGTTTGCATCATCACCACAGGTTGGAGCCTATGTCAGCTATTTGGTGTTGATATGTTTGAAAAGCAATATTAATTTCACGGTAATCACATACCGGGGGTAAGGAAGATGGTGGCGGATACATTGTCCAGTTTCAGGTGGGATGTGTTCCGACATTTGGCACTGGGAGGAGGAAAGCAAAAATAAAAAATAAAAAAATTAAATAAATAAATACTAATAATAAAAATATAAAAAAAAAAAAAAAATCCAGGGTGAAGACTGCCCTCCATTTCTTTGCCAGATGGGGAGCAGTTAGAGGGCATCAATGATTTGGTGAGGAGATTGTGATAGCAGAAGACATGGGCACCGTAGAGCAAGCAGTGAAAGGGTTGGATCGAGTTTTAAAGGGACAGAGAAGGTAGGGCAGAATGTTGTTTTCAAATAGCTACTGAAGTTCGGCGGTAAGTCAATAAAGAAAGGGCAGCTTAGAACTATTTAGTGGTATTTCATACTTTGCTCGGTTACAGGAAGAGGAGGACTGGGCTAAACAATTCGTGGTGAGGAAGATCTTGACAGCAGAGTACAAGTAGGAGATAAGATGGAGCTGATAACAATCTTTGTAGGGCAGCATTTGTTTTAGTTTTTCAGCTGCCATAAGGACTGAGGAAACAATTGCTCTAGGTGCCCATGGTGGGGAAGTATGCCCAGTGGTATGTATCAGGGGATACTTGGAGGCGACTCCTTCAAACGGTCGCATGTTATGGGGGCACAAGGGTGGTGCTAACTTGTCCGGGTATCAATTCAAATGGTTCCGCAGCAGGCCACGGAGGGGCTTGGTTGAAAGGGGAGTTACATTTGCCCCCATTCTTTCAGGATAGGAGCTGCTGGTACTTAGGCAGAATTGGGTTACCCAAAGGAACGAATTAAAAGGATGGGGAGATGGAAATGGGAAATGTATAGGAGATATGTGAGGTCATTAACCCTTTCGCTGCTGAGGCTTTTCCCGCCCCTGTGCTGAGGTCATTTTTTACCTGTTTTGCGCATCATTAAACGTCGTGTTTTTAAGGCTTATTTTAGTATATGACCCAGACATATTATATATCGTTCTTTCCGTCAGACTCGGTAGATTCATAATATGTCATTATTATATGTATACGTTATGTCATGTCTGTATATTATAACAAAAAATGCAATAAAATATGAATTTTTAATAATTTACAATGTGTAAAGTGTTTTTTCCACATTTTAACATGCGAGCAATTGCGGTTATATTTTGTATGGGGTGCGCTTGTTAATAAAATTAGAGATGGGGTCTCGTTACATTTTTTTTTGGGGAAAATTACACTATTTTTAACAAACGCACCGCATACAAAAATCGTTAGTGCAGCATCATTGTTCACATTATAATTGAAATGGGAACAATATTGCTACACTAACAAACCAAAAAAAATAAAAAAAATGTGTTTATTTTTTAAAATTTTTTTTTAATTTTTTTTATTTTTATTTTTAATTTTTTTTTTTTTACAAATTTTTTAACTTTCATGTTTGGTATCGTTGGAACGGCCATGCTCTGGCCGATCCAACGATATCAAAATTTAACCCCTAGCTGCCACGGATCGGGAGATAGGAGTTCATTGGAACTCCCTATCTCCACACTTGGTGGCAGTTAGGGGTTAACGCTAGGACGATGACGCGCACGATGACGCCAGTCCTCTGGGGGAGTTCCCGGAAGCTTGGCCGACATCCAAGATGTCGGCCAGCTCCCAGGAAGGATCGCGAATCGGCGCTTTTCAGCGCCGATTTGCGATCCAGCTCCCCAGGGGTTAATGCCAGGCATCATTTGGAAGGGCAGGCTGTGCCCTTCCAAATGATGCCTGGGTTAAGCCCCTGTGTGCCACCGATCGGGAGGGAGAGAGGTCCGAAGGACCTCCCCCCCCTCCCTTTCAGGCGCCTCCTCCGCACATGCGGGGGGGCGCCTGAATTAGGTGTCATCGCGCCCCCGCGATGACACCTAATAATGGCGGCTGGTGGTCCGGATGCCGGGCTGACATCCAGGATGTCAGCCCGCACCGGAGGGGCCAGCGATCGGCCGGAACCCGGCCGAACGCTGACCCCAAACTGAGGACGCGCTCAGCGCGTCCTCAGCACACCAGCGGTAATGCTGAGGACGCGCTGAGCGCGTCCTTAGCATTGAAGTGGTTAAAGAAATGAAGGGAAAACTTATGGGGAACCATTGTTTTGTTTTAATAATAATAATTTGTTTCCTTGTTTCTTTTGGTTTCTTTTCAGTTCGGGTACACTGTGTGTGTGTGCATTACAGTTAATAGTTTACATTTTGGTTATTTGCAGGACGTGCAATGAGAGTGCGGATCCTGGGACACTCCTATGTGCACTGGATGGAGAGTCATGCTGCTGGCACCAAGAGAGAAGCAACCCCGGGGTGCAGCGTAATTGAAGTAGGAATTAGATGGATAAGGGAAGCAAGGTAGGGGGTGGGGCAGTTATTGGGAATAGTAAAGACATCCAGGATAAAGTGGGGTAAGCCAGATATTATGGTACTACATTTAGGGGACAGCTAGAGAAGAGATGGGTATTGTGAGTGGTGAAATAGCGGCCTGGCACGTGGGGATGCAATGGTAGGGGAGGGTCTGCAGGGTACGGGGTGAGTTGTGGTTTCATACGGCCAGGCTCAAGTGCCTTCCTGGTTTGCAGATCCTCTCGGCCTGCTATTTGCGATATAAAGAGACCCCTGAGCAGACGTGTGGTCATCCTGCTTAGCCACGTGGGGCCGCTATTTCTGGGCAATATGTGTGGTGCATTGCATTTGCCGATGTTATATGGCAATGGTTTTGGAGCACCACGAAATAGGAGCAAGAAGTGAGGAGTTCATTGAAGGAGTGATAAGGCTGGGAACACACTCTTCATTGAAGGCGCAATAAGGAGCCTTTTGTGACGTAAGAGGAAAGGTCACGGTTTTTTATTGGTGGCAGTAAAAAGAGGGTCCTCGTTTTTGGTGGCGGTGAAATAGGCGGCCTGGCACGTGGAGGGCGATAGTGGGGGGAGGATCTGCAGGGTACGGGGTGAGTTGTGGTTTCATACGGCCAGGCTCAGGTGCCTTCCTGGTTTGCAGATCCTCTCGGCCTGCTATCTGCCATAAAAATACACTGAGCAGACGTGTGGTCATCCTGCTTAGCCACGTGGGGTGCTATTTCTGGGCAATGCTTGTGGTGCATTGCAGTTGCCAGTGTTATCTGGTGAAGCGTATTTGGCATACGAGGATCGATAATAATAATTCTGCCTTAGAGGCAAAGAATTTGGCCTTAAGTAATAAAAGACGTGACCTTTCCAAAATGCCAATACTTTGTTGTGTTTTCATTTACGGGAAAGGGAGGGGGTGGGGGCAAGTGGGGGGGGCCTGGGGGGGTTAGTAGAAGGTAACTTACATGGGGAAAAAGTGTAAGAAGAGGATAAGAGTATAATTCTTAACAGTCCACCTCAGCTGCCAAAGCATCTAATGCAGCCTCCATGTCCACAGCTACTCCTGCCGTAGCCTCGCTATCACACACGGAGGAGTCAGCTGAATTGTTTGACTACAATGAGAGTGACATGCTGCTTGAGGATGCGCAGCAAGTACAGTGCTCTGATTCAATCTCTGAGGTTGAGCAAGGGAGTATAATCAACCTAGAGGAAGGGGGTGCCAGTGATGACACACAAATAACTGGCACTCATGTTGCCCCAGCAGCTGCAGCATACTGCCAAGTTGGCTCCAGTGATGAGGAGATAGGGGGTGAAGATGACATTGATGATGATGAGGTCACTGACTCCACCTGGGTGCCAGATCGAACTGAGGAATCAAGTGAGGAGGAGGGGGAGGCACAACAAACACGAGGCACAACATCCTCTGTGACCAACCGTAGCACTAGCCAGTCCAAGGCATCACATGTCAGAGCTGCTCCGGTGCAGAGCGCTGTTGTCTCAAAGAACACATGCAGGAAATCTGCTGTCTGGGAGTTCTTTAAGAACTGTGCAGCAGACCCCAGCGTTGCTATTTGTAATCTATGTCAGAGGAGGCTGAAGCGTGGGATAAACACCGGACACTTGGGTACCACGTGCTTGAGGCGACATATGAACAAGTGCCACACATCCCGTTGGGGCAAAACTTTGCGTAGGTCCTCCTCATCTGTCTCTACCCACACTGTATGTCCTGCCATGCAATTGCCTACAACCTCCACCGACAGGGATGATGCTACAGTAATGGATGTACCAGCAGGTCCTTCCTCACAATGTGACATCATCCCAGTTGCTGAATATTTACACAGTCAGATTACGTTGCCGCAGCTGCTGCAGCGAAAGAAAAAATATAGTCCTAACCATCCCCAAGCACAGCGTATAAATGCCAGCTTAGCAAAATTACTCACATTGCAGCTGCTGCCTTTCCAGCTGGTGGACTCTGCTCCCTTCCGTGAATTTGCTGAATGCGCTGTACTACAGTGGCAGGTTCCAAAACGCCATTACTTTTCACGCAAGGCCATTCCAGCACTATACCAGCACGTGGAAGACAATGTTATCCAGTCATTGGGAAAGGCAGTCAGCAGCAAGGTGCATGTGACTTTAGACACGTGGTCCAGCAAGCATGGACAGGGTCGTTACATTTCCTTCACGGCACACTGGGTAACTCTGATTGCAGCTGGGAGTGATCCAAGACGGGGCTCTGTGCTGGAGCTTGTTCATCCACCACGCCTCCAGAAAGCTGCTTGTATGAGGTCTGTCTGCTCCACCACCACCACCTCTTCCACCTCCTCCTCCTTCTCTGTGTCTGGCGAAGTGGCAGTTAAACCGACGCCTGACAGGGTCTACGCAATGGCTCAAGCAAAAAGATGCCATACTGTGCTTGAGCTGGTTTGTTTAGGGGACAGGAGCCACAAATTTTGTCAGCTCTGCAGGGGCAGGTGCAGAGATGGTTAACACCACGCCAGCTTGAGCTGGGAATGATCGTCTGCGAAAATGGCAGCAACCTTCTCTCCGCCCTACGCAAGGGTAAATTGACGGATGTACCATGCCTAGCACACGTCCTAAATCTGGTGGTACAGCGTTTCCTAACCAAGTACCCAGGGCTGCCAGAGCTTCTCATCCAGGCCAGAAAAGTCTGCAGCCACTTCAGACGGTCATTCCCAGCAAGCGTTCGCCTGGCAGAAATTCAAAGAGAATTCCACCTTCCCACAAACCGTCTGATCTGTGACATGCCCACCAGGTGGAACTCGACATTAGCAATGCTGCAGCGTCTGCACAAGCAGCAGAGGGCCATCAACAAGTACCTGTGTGAGTATGGCACAAGGACAGGTTCAGGTCAACTTGTTTTTTCCCCCCCCCGCAGTGGCTGATGATTAAGGATGCATGCACTGTACTGTCACCATTTGAGGAGGCAACGAGGATGGTGAGCAGGGACAGTGCATGCATCAGTGACACAATTCCTTTAGTGTTCCTGCTGGAGCACACTCTGCGGGGAATTATAGATGTGGCTCTAGAGGCAGAGCAGCGGGAGGAAGAGGAGGCCTTCCCTAGCTCTCAAGGCCCCAGTCTTTCCGCAGACAGCATTCCAGCGGGTCCTACTCAGATCAGACAGGAGGAGGATGAGGAGGAGGAGGACTATTTAAGTAGTGGGGGCATTGAAGGTGGGGATTCCTCAAGGCAGGGTTCTGTGTGCCCAGAAACAGAAGGGCTAGCGCGTGGCTGGGAGGAGGAAGTGCACGATACGGTCATCCTCATTGACCAGGAAGACTCGGCAGCTAATGCCGCCTCCAACCTACGCTGCATGGGCTCCCTAATGATGCAAAGCCTGCTAAAGGACCCCAGGATTCGTGCTATCAAGGAGAGGGATCATTACTGGTTGGCAACCCTTCTTGATCCACGATACAAGGGGAAAGTTGCAGAGCTCATTCTGCCCGCACAGAGGGAGCACAGGATGACAAAACTTGAGGACGCTCTTAAGTGAAACTTGTGTAACACCTTTCCTGGCACTGTTAGATTTCCAAGTGCTGACACACGTGCTTCTGAGGCTGCAGGTGATCAGAGGAATAGCGGTGAAGGCCAGGGTCGCTTGACTGATGCATTTTTAAATTTTTTTAGTCCTCGACGCCCAGGGACGTCAAATGTAGGCACCCATTGCCAGCGTCTTCACCATATGGTGCAGGACTACCTAGGGGCAAGGGCAGACCTGGATACCTTTCCAGCAGATGATCCACTGGCTTACTGAGATTGGATCACTGGCCAGAACTTAGCCAATATGCTATGCAGCTACTAGGTTGCCCTTCATCTAGCGTGCTTTCCGAAAGGACGTTCAGTGCCGCTGGAGGTTTTGTCACAGACAAAAGAATGCGTCTGTCCACCGACTCTGTAGACCGGCTGACATTTATAAAAATGAATCAGTCCTGGATCAGCAGCTATCAATCCCCTGATGCTGAAGTAATGGAATAGATAGGGGATGTCCTCTTCTGCATTCACAAAACCTCCAGCACTGAACTCTTCCACAATACCACAAAAGGGTTACGGTGTGAAGGCACTTGCTGCCATGAAAGGCACAATATTTGGCTGCACTGACGCCTGTGCCAGATTTATATCATTTTATTTTTTTGAACCGCAGGGTCCAACCCTGCACTCTTCCACAATACCACAAAGGGGTTACTGTATGATGATACTTGCTGGCCTGGTAGTCTTGCACCAAAGGCACAATATCTGGGCGCACTGACGCCCATTACCAGATCAAAAACTTTTCAATAAAGGACCACATGGTCCACCCCTGCACTCTTCCACCATACCACAGAGGGGTTACTGTATGATAGTACTTGCATGCCTGGCACTAAAGGCACAATATCTGGGTGCACTGCCACTGACGCTTGTATCAGATTCAAATCCTCAGAGGGGTTACGGTGTGACGGCACTGTTGCCGACACTAAAAGCCCAATTTTAAAGCACCTATTGTTACTTTCATCCAAAGCCTGCATAAGTTTCACAATAATTTAGCCCAAAAAAACACTAAACTTTTTCTGCGCGTCCTAAAATGTCTTTTCATACAGGCTGCCGCCCCAAGCAGTTGTTTATGGATAGATTAAAGGAAAAGCATTTACCGTCATATGAAACGTCATTTATTTGTTTTTAAGTGTTTCTATACATCCTAGAAATCTGCCACTTCACGGGCAGGTTATGGGGACCTCCTAGTCACGATATTTGAATGAATTTTTCGTTTTTATTTTTAACCCTTATTTCATGGAAAACTCACTGTCCCTTTAAAAAGTTTTTTTTAAAACTTTTTGTCCTTGTTTCCTGTCCCCCAGGGCACTACCCGGACCCCCATACACCTTTTATGGGAAATATGTAGCATATATGCCCTCTTGGAGGGCACTCTAAGAAACCGAATTTCTTAGCCCCATTGACTTGCATGGGAGTTCGGGTTCGGTCCCGAACAAATGGGAGGTTCAGGTTCGGGCTCGAACCAAACTCGGGGGGTGTTCGGCTCATCCCTACTGAGGATCTGAGAAAAGATTTGTCAGATGTGGGTACTGAAGTTTCAGCTCAGACAATACGGCGCACACTGCGTAATGAAGGCCTCCATGCCAGAATTCCCAGGCGCAGCCCCATGCTGTCTCCAAAGAATAAGAAGAGTCGACTGCAGTATGCCAAAAGTCATGTGGACAAACCACAGAAGTTTTGGGATAGTGTTCTGTGGACTGATGAAACAAAATTAGAAATGTTTGGGCCCATGGATCAACGCTATGTTTGGAGGAGGAAGAACAAGGCCTATGAAGAAAAGAACACCTTGCCTACTGTGAAGCATGGCGGGGGTCAATCATGCTTTGGGGCTGTTTTGCTTCTGCAGGTACAGGGAAGCTTCAGAGTGTGCAAGGTACCATGAATTCTCTTCAGTGCCAGGAGATATTGGATGACAATGTGATGCAGTCCGTCACAAACCTGAAGCTTGGGAGACGTTGGACCTTTCAACAGGACAATGATCCCAAGCATAACTCCAAGTCCACTAGAGCATGGTTGCAGATTAAAGGCTGGAACATTTTGGAGTGGCCATCGCAGTCACCTGACTTAAATCCGATTGAGAACCTCTGGTGGGACTTAAAGAAAGCAGTTGCAGTGCGCAAGCCTAAGAATGTGACTGAACTGGAGGCTTTTGCCCATGACGAATGGGCGAAGATACCCGTAGATCGCTGCAAGACACTTGTGTCAAGCTATGCTTCACGTTTAAAAGCTGTTATAACTGTAAAAGGATGTTGTACTAAGTACTAAGATTGAATGTCACTTGGGGGTTGAATAAAACTGATAATGATGTGAGCACAGAAAAGACATTTGTGGTTATTTCATTATAAATGTTATGTTATATTTGTCTGACCTACACGTGCCTCTTTGATTTAATTGTAAGCAAGATGACTGAATGATCAAAATCAATGTCAAACTGGCCAAAACACTCAATTTCAGTGGGGGTTGAATAATTTTGAACACAACTGTACTTGAAAATGAGAGAAATCTCAATGTTTTCTTCCTGGTAATATTTTTGTGTTAAACAAAATATATATATATATATTATTTTTTTTAGGGTGTAACTCTAGGGGGTGGCTTCACCCGGTGCGGGCCATACCCAACGCCCCCCTTTGTGACGCCACTGATTGTATCACTAATCTGGAATGAACAGTGAGGCTATAGCCTGCAGACTGCTAAACTAGAATGATATGATACAATAGCGGTAATAGGTTACAATGATGAATGATTTATAATACAATTCGGTAACCCTGTGTGTTTATATTCTATTACAACAGATCAGTTCAAATTGATGTTTTCAGGCAACATTTATGTAAACTACTTTAAATCATCATCAGGATATGCCCTAAGGTCTTTATTTAGTGATACCTGAATAATTTGGGTTAACAATCAAATTACCCCAAGTATCACCTTTTACCAGCTGGTAATTATTGCTATTAATAAGTGTTTTGTGTTATATTTTTTAATTGATGACTCTTTAATGGTTTCAATATAGGTTATATTTTATTTTTACTATGAATTCATGTGTCTAGCCAGTTCAGTAGGGGCTTGAGTATTCAATCTCTCCCTCTGTTTCCCGCAAGAAAGCCAGAAAGGTATTTTTCAATCAACACATTTTTTTGCCACGTTCGGTGACTTTTCGTTCTCTTCAATTCGGTGCGATTTGGCGATCCCATTTCGGCCACCCTGCGGTGTATTCAGCAAGCACCACAGGGCCGTCGTAGTGCAGGGAAAAGCCACCACAAACCCGCCGAAAACTCACTGCAAAACGAGGGCGAACGCACACCGAAACCCGCAAAAACATCTGGATTAACCCGCCGAAGATGCCGGAGAAACCCGAGCAGGAGCCGATCAGAGCGCAGAGCAGCCGCCGGAAAAACCTGACACCGCAGACGAAGGAGGTGAAGAAAAAAAAAACAGTTTGCTTGAATGTTTGAAAAGTGAAACGCTGTTTGCAAATAAACTACTGAGCGAAAATGTCTGAAATTTACATATAAGATCCAATGAATGATAATAAAAAGGCTGTTACAGAAAAAAAGAAAAAAAAATGATTTATAAAAAATAACGGAAAAAAAATGGTTGAAAAAAAATCCCCAAAAATGCCTAAAAGATCCTAAAAAAAAAATCGATATGTAAAGAGAATTTTTACTGCAGAATATAATAGTAAACGGTTTATTAGATATTGAATTAAAACGGGAATATATTTAACATTGAAGCCTACGGGATTTGCCTGAATAAACCTGCCGCATGAAACCACCAATTGGCAGGGCAATTCGGCAACTTTTCACTGCTGGTTTTTGTTCTCTGAATAGACGAAGCATTGCTTCTCTATGGAGATTTCACTGCCCCCGAACAGGCACCGAACAGGCACCGTATGTGCAGGCAATTCGCCAGGATTTGGCGAACTGCCTGCTCTGTGAATAGCCGAATGGCCAGGAAAGATAACCGTACACTGAATTTCAGCGGTCGGTTCCCTTTCGGCAGCCATTCGGATCTCTTTGAATTCCCCTGTGTGTTTAATTCTGTGCTGATTCTCAGTCTGCTCTGCTCGTCTCATGGACGTTCATTCCGCTCTTAAAAACGCTCGTCTGACCTCGGCCTGAGATGATTGAGAAATTAAAATTCAACGCCAAAGGTTCTTACACTACACTAGAGCCTAAAAATGTGTAAAATTGTTATTTCTCCTCTGATTACACAGCGCTAAAGAGATTCTTGTAACTCGCTGACCACCGTTTCCAAGAGAAAAGAGGAAGCGATGTTATAAGGGCATATAGGACATGAATGGCGCAGATATACCGCATTCTGTAGGGTTATTACACCATATGCACCGCCATATCTTTAAACCTAACTCATGGGTGGCGTCCTGTTCTTTTTGTTGGGTTTTTTTTAGAGATAGAATTCTTCACTAACTTCCAAATTATCCCCGTAATTCACCATAAGTGCAATTTCGGAGCAGTTCCTCTAACCGCTAAGGCTAGGGTCAGACTAACGCATTTTTCGCGTCGTCTGTGAAAAAGTGCGTTGGAACGAATGGACATATTTTTCCAAGGAATACGCGATAGCGGTCATAGGATGCGCATTTCCGTCCGTGAATTTGTACGGATCATCAATAAAACACTTTTTGCGTCTGGACGTTATGTTGGCCGGACATTAGCAGCGTCTGACGTCTCCTAATCACGCACACACGCCGCTAGCGGACGCAGCGCACTCTGTACGTCAGTACTAGCGGTTTCACGTTCTCGAAAAAATGTGATTGTTTGCCGCTTGCGTTGCGCGGCCGTACTTCGTATATTGCCGATCATTGGCCGTCATTTGCTGCTACTACGGCTGTGATAAAGTGCAACTGCACGCGCGTTCGCACTGCGTTCGTCTGACTCCAGCCTTAGCTGTCAATTCGCTAAATACAGGTGAACTGACAGGAAAAAAAGCTGCAATTCACCACTAATCAGCGGTACTGAAATTAACCCATAGAATGGTGCCTTTTCTATTTGCAGAACGCCAAATTGCACGTAAATTGTGGCAAAATGCTCTGATTTTCGATGTTTCAATTAGGCAGGTTTAAACCAGGCCAAACCCACAGGTTTCAATGTAATAAATTGAATATCTTTGGGGGGGGGGGTTTTAAGACAGCTTATTCTTTTATAAAAAACTTTCTATTTTTTAAAAAAAGTTTTGTATATTTTGGTCATTTTTTTAAGACATGTTTGCTTTTTTATTTTTTTAAACCCTTTCGCTGCTGAGGCATTTCACGCCTCTGTACTGAGCTCATTTTTACCAGTTTCGCTCATCATGTTTAACCGCGTTTTGAAGCCTTGTTTTACTGTATGACCCAGACATATTATATATCGTTCTTTCCGGCAGACTCAGCCGATTCATAATATATCATATATACATCATATATTATATGTATACGTTATCTCCTTTCTGTATATAATAACAAAAAATGCAATAAAATTAGAATTTTCAATAATTTACAACGTGTAAAGTGTTTTTTTTTCACATTTTAACATGCGAGCATTTGCGGTTATATTTTCCAAGGAGTGCGCTTGTTAAACAAAATTTGAAATTGGGTTACATTTTTTTTGGGGAAAATTACGCGATTTTTAGCAAATGCACCCCATACAAAAATCATTAGTGCAGCATCATTGTTCACATTATAATTGAAATGGGAACAATATTGCTGCACTAACAAAAAAAAAAAACATGTTAATTTTTTTGTTATTTTTTTACTCTTTACATGGTTATGTTTGGTATCGTTGGAAAGGCCATGCTCTGGCCGATCCAACGATACCAAACATTAACCCCTAGCTCCCACAGATCGGGAGATAGGGGGTTCATTGGAACCTCCTATCTCCACCATTGGTGGCAGCTAGGGGTTAACTCCAGAACTGACGTCATTGCGCTATGCACGATGATGCCAGTAGTCAGGGTCAGTTCCCAGAAGCTCCCAGGAGAGGATCACGGTCCAGCGCTTTAATCGCTGGCCCCCGGCGATCGGGAGGGAGAGAGGTCCGAAGGACCTCCCCCTCCCTTTCAGGCACCTCCTCCGCACTCACGGGAGGGCGCGCCTGAAATAGATGTCATCGCACCAGCGCGATGACATCTATTGTCCCCGCCGGGGTCCCGGAGTGCCGCGCTGACATCCAAGATGTCAGCCCGCACCGGGGGGGCCAGCAATCGGCCAGAATCCCGACCAATTGCTGCCGCCTGTGCTAGGACGCGCTCCGTGCATCCATAGCACAGGAGGAGCACTTGGCAGGACGCGCTGAGCGTATCCTTAGCAGCCAAGTGGTTAAGAGACTTTAACAAATCTTTTTATTATTTTTTTAAAGGACCTTTTTTTATTTGGACATATTTTTATTGATTTAAACTCCTCTTAGGAGAATTTTTTTTTCACAGTTTGGTATAATTCACCGATGTCAATACGGCGCAATTATGCAGTTTTCATCGACGTCCGATAAAGGCTTCAGCGACTCCAATTTTGGCAATATACAGTGTCCATTCGGTAAATAGTGAATTCACCGTAATTTCGCGTATGAAATTGCATGCAATATCGGTGCTTTGTAAACGGACCCTATAGTTTCCGGATAATCTGTTCCATCAATGGATTAGGGGCAGAGGTCATGTCCTAAAAGAAATCCCAGATGTTTTGGAACTACATCTCAGCTATAGAATGGCAAAGACTCATGGGAAATGCAGTTCCAAAGCTACTGAAGGGCCTGGTTTGTTGACCCACAATAGCAAACAGTTGTCTTTCTGATATAGCGGTGATGACTATCTTTGGCACCCTAGAGTTGCCTTGTTTTCCTGGACACATATTACCCCTTCATGCAGTGGGACAACACAGGAAGTGCTTTTGAGCTTTTTCATTGTTTCTCAGACTATTCCTTTATCTCGAGTCATCTTCCGTCTAGACTCACTGCCTCTCAAGTTAACTTCCTCCTAGACTTCCTGCCTCTTGAGTTATCTTCCATCTAGACTCGCTGTCTCTCGAGTAATCTTCTATCTAGACTCGCTGCCTCTTGAGTTATCTTCCATCTAGACTCGCTGTCTCTCGAGTAATCTTCTATCTAGACTCGCTGCCTCTTGAGTTATCTTCCGTCTAGACTCACTGCCTCTCAAGTTAACTTCCGTCTAGACTCACTGCCTCTCAAGTTATCTTCTATCTAGACTCGCTGCCTCTTGAGTTATCTTCCATCTAGACATACAGCCTTGAGTTATCTTGCATCTAGACTCACTGCCTCTTGAGTTATCTTCCATCTAGACTCACTGCCTCTTGAGTTATCTTCCATCTAGACTCACTGCCTCTTGAGTTATCTTCCATCTAGACTCACTGCCTATTGAGTTATCTCCCGTCTAGACTCACTGCCTCTCAAGTTAACTTCCTCCTAGACTTGCTGCCTCTTGAGTTATCTTCCATCTAGACTCGCTGCCTCTCGAGATATCTTCCGTCTAGACTCACTGCCTCGAGTTATCTTCTATCTAGACTCGCTGCCTCTGAAGTTATCTTCCATCTAGACTCGCTGCCTCTCAAGTTATCTTGCATCTAGAATCACTGCCTCTTGCGTTATCTCCCAACTACACTCACTGCCTCTCAAGTTATTTTCCATCTAGACTCGCTGCCTCTTGTGTTATTGTCCATCTAGAAGCACTGCCTCTCAAGTTATCTTCCATCTAGACTCACTGCCTCTTGAGTTATCGTCCGACTAGACTCGCTGCCTCTCGCATTATCTTCCTTCTAGACTGGTGAGTCAATTATTATGTCGATAGGACATGCCATGTTGCCATGTCCCAACCAAAGAACGCCGCTGTCTACCACCTCATCAATATTAATCAGAGATCTGATAAGGTACAGTAGCAAAAAACGAATTACTCCATGAACCAGCGGATAACAAGATGTTAACTCTAACCCCGTCTGAAGATCAGGATTACATCATGTGTCACCTTGAAGTCTTTGCCTACCTTAAAGGGGTTATTAATTAGCCATCATTCTTTCATTGAATGAATGGTGGTGTAATGGTGAGTATACGACCCAACACGCCCACATCAGTATTAGAACAACACACAGATAACCTTTCTTAGAGCCAGTCCTTAGAAGACCAGGTTACAACAAGGAAGATTCTGGTAAACAAGCTGAGGTCTGGGACGGGAGATAAACAAGTGGGCAAGCAGAGGTAGGTAACACAATATCAGGTGCTCAAATATACTGGGGGTCAAGGAGCGGAGAAAGTAGGATCATAGTCTGGGAACAAGCCAGAAGTCAAAGAAGCAGATAATCCAAAAAAGGAAAAGAAATGCACCGAGGCCAAAACAAAACCACAACAGAGCAAAGGGAAAAGGAAGCAGAAGTCCTTATAAACCTGGACTGGGAACCCTATTGGGCCGGACACGAGAAGGGCAGATCGAGAACACCACTGGCCAGGGGAGGAGAAGGGTGGAACCTCTGGGTCCTCTCCTTACTAAATAGACAATACACAAGATAGTGAATGGCAGATCAGTGCACCTAAAGCGATGCTTCTAGAAGAGAAGCAAAACAGGAACCTCTCTGGCAACTGGAGAGATAGGAGACCTGACAAGATGCAGTGAGCTCTAAGAAAGACCAGAGGGTACAACAGGTGGTTCTTCTTCAGTGAAGTTTGGCACAGTCTGAGGAAATGTCACTGTACGTTTGAGCTGAAGTTGGCCAGTGTACTTCTCCCAGCATAGTTTATTATGGGGTTTCTACTCGACTTTCGGTTGAAGTTAATCAGTGCAGATTTCACTGTGCTTCCCACTGGTGTTTCCGTCAAAGCCATCTAATGTTGCTGAAGTATATTCACTGTTTTTTGCAAATAATGGTAGAACAACATTGAGTGGAGAATAGCCACGGTTTATTCATTTTATGAAAGTGTAGCGCTGTTTAAAACTCTGTTGCTGTATTGCTCAGTTTTGGCCACCAGAGAGAGACAAGCGCAATGTAAACTATACTGGACACAATGGGACTACGTTTTCCAGCATGCTTTGGGGCAGAGACAGGAAGTGGATGGGGAAGGAGGAAAGGACATCCGCAGCCTCGTGGAAGG
The DNA here is from genome assembly GCA_009667805.1 of Leptobrachium leishanense. Taxonomy (NCBI): domain Eukaryota; kingdom Metazoa; phylum Chordata; class Amphibia; order Anura; family Megophryidae; genus Leptobrachium; species Leptobrachium leishanense. The sequence goes on along the minus strand of CM019063.1, from coordinate 509,925,857 downwards.
AGAGCCAGTGTGAGCCGAGGGGTGAACAGAGTGAGACGCACGTGAGACTGTGAGCGATTGTAACCAGGCCGGAGAGCAGGCGCTGCCTTGCCGACGCTGGGGATCGATACAGTGACTTGCCAGAGACCTAGTAATCCACCGCTGAGAGGTTTTACACAGAGTTCCAGATTGGACCCCAAGTTAGGAGACCACGATGATCCACTGGGAGTGCAGGCGGTAGGCCGTAGATCTTGTTGTAGAAGACGGACAAGCAGGAGAAGCAGATCCGGTGGCACAGAGTCCCAGTATAATCCAGCGGAGAGACGTCCTTGATCGGGCAGCGGAACAGATTGTCTGGCGGATGGGTGAGAGGCCTCCCAGGCCACAGTTAAAGTTTAATGAAGCACGCTGCAGTATTGCTTAAATCTACAGGGCCCCAACGTGACTAGTCGAAGATTTATTAAATCCATTCACTGGCCAGTCGAATATAGTACCCGGGTACCTGAGCTCACACACACACACTTTTTGGGACATAACCTGCACGGGATTTACACTCCAGAAACAAAGGGGTTAAACTTTTCTTTTACCGCTGCGCGTTTCTCGCATTGCGAAATCCTGTTTTCTATATACCGTGCTTACATTATATATGCCGCTTTATTGAGACCAGTAAAGTATATAATTTATAAAATCCACAACAGTGCTGGTGTATATTTTTTCCCTAGTGCGGAGAGACTAACCCAAGGTTAAATTCAGCGGCTCCTCCGGGAGTGAGCGCTACAAAAGCATAATAGGGTTACAGTGGCACTGTTGTTCATGGTTATTCCCCTTTGTTTTGCAGCAACTTCACCTGCTGGTGCTGAATTATTCTTTTCTGGACAGCCGAAGTTCACTGTAGTAGCAACAATAGAGAACACCAGCAATTAGTGAATAGCCTCTCAAGTGGCACAAACCTGAATCAGAATTTATCGTATACTGTCACGACACACCTCCCTACGGGGCTCCCCTTCCTCTAGGTGCCCCAGGTCCGGACACGGCTGTCATTGTACGGCACATCTGGCGGGTGTCCGCCTTGCATGGGGTTCTCCCCGCACCATGGTTGCTCTGGCAAACCTGTCCCTGCAGGGCCGTGCGGTGCCTAGGTCCTCTCCTCCGGTGCGTGTGGCTGGCTCTCGGTTCGCTCAACCGGCGTGTGGGGTGGCTACCCCACTCGGATACCTCACTAAAGACTTCCCTTCACAAGGCCTGAATTTTGGGCTCTTGCCCATCCCCAACCAAGACATATACCTACAGCACAGGCTACAATGTCATCTCTCCGTTTCCCTCGTGTTGTTACACTGTGCCAGTCGCTTTGTGCTTCTCAACATTATTAGAGTGTTAATTATCATCTTTATGTTCACCGTATTTTGCCAAAATTGGAGTCACTGAAGCAGTTATCTGAAGAAAAACTTTCAAGTCTATTCACTAAAGGTGAAACTCACTAAAGGTGAAACTCAGGAGAATGACTGGAGAAGTGAAAATTCTAGGTCAAAATAGCCAAACCAGAAAAATTCTCCCATTTATCCCACTTTCCAAATCGGCTATTTGGTCTAGATTGTTCATTCTCCTGCCAATTCTCACCTATCTCTCAATAACCCTGTTAGTAAAAATGTGTTTAAATTATAAAAAGGTCCTTTAAAAAGGTAATAAAAAGGTCTGTTACAAAATATAAAGTCTTTTAAAAAATAAAAAGTTTTTTTGCAAAAATGTAAGAATAAACAGTCTATAAATTTTTTTGAAAAAAAGATATTCCAGTTATTACATTGAAACCCATCGGATTCACCTGTATAATCCTGTCGAATCGAAACACCGACAATCAGGGCATTTTCCCCGCAATTCGGGATTCTGTGAATAGAAGTCACGATAGTCGTCTATGGGATGATTTCGGTTCCGACGAATTGTACCGTATTTTGCTGTCAATTCAGTTGTATTTTTCGAATTGACTGCTCCGAGATTTGATGAATTGCCCCAAATTGCACTTACAGTGAAATTAACCGTTCAGTGAAATTTCAGGGCCAATTCGGAGGTTAGTGAATAACCCCTTTTGTGTTGGTCTGTGTTTCAGTAATCTAAAGAATCCTCTGTAATTTATACATGATCAGTGGTGGAAGTTACTTTATTGCTGTTTTCAGTCGCAGAATATAACCAATCAGCAGACATTTGTGTATATACGATTTCGGGTTATAATTGTGAAAGCAAAAGCCTTTAATCTCACCAAGGCACGGATTGATTAGACTACATGTCTTTGTTACTACGCAAACACGTCCCGTCTAGACAACTCCAGTCGTCGGGCGATCTCCACCTGTCCTCTGTCTACACCCGTACGGCCAACTCTCGCCTCCAAGACTTCTCAAAGGCAGCTCCGGTCCTGTGGAATGACTTGCCTCGTCCTATCAAACTCTCCCCTGACCTTCAGGCCTTCAAGAAATCCCTCAAAACCCATCTCTTCAGATTAGCGTACCGCATCACTGATGCAACTCCTCCCTCTGCTCACCTACTCACAGTCACATGATTGAAGCCGCTTCTATGGCCCCACCATTCCCAAACCACTGGCACTAATGATCCTGCCGTCCAATAAAATTCCCCTTGTCTTCCACAACCCCCAATCCCTCTAGATTGTAAGCTCCTATGAGCAGGGCCCTCTACACCTAGTGTTTCCATCCTATTTCCGTTTATCTATAGCTTGCTTCTTTTGGTTATTGGAAAGCGCTGCGGAATCTGTTGGCGCTATATAAGGCTGGGGTCAGACAAGCGCATTTTTAACGTGCGTTTAGGCGCACTTAATCACGGCCGCAGTAGCAGCAAATGATGCGCAATGACGGCCAATATACGAAGTACGGTCGCACGAAAGTCAAGCCGCGCAACACAAGTGGAAAACGAACGCATTTTTTCGAGAACGCAGAACCGCTAGTACTGACGTACAGAGTGCGCTGCGTCCGCTAGCGGTGTGTGTGTGTGATTTGGAGACGTCAGACGCTGCTAATGTCCGGCCAACATAACATCCAGACGCCCAAAGTTTCCTGGTTTGGATCCGCAACAAATCACGCACAAAAATGCGCATCGTATGACCGTTTTCGCACATTCCGTGAAAAAATACGGCAATGCGTTTGGACGCACCTTTTGACGGTCGCTGCGAATAATGCATTCGTTTGACCCTAGCCTAAATGACGATAATAATAATACTAGCAATGTCTGACTGTTCCCAGGACAGAGTGACAGGATCGCACTCATCCGCTATGTGCAAGAATGTGTGAGACGTGGGGGAATTTCTAAGAGATTCCACAGGGACGAGTGTCACCTGTTACCTCCTTTGAGCCGCCTTGCAGGGGTAGCAGAGCACGGAGGTTTTCAGGCGTCTCCTTAGCAAAGCTCCTCTATTTCACATGTCATTATTTCAGTAATCCTAATATGCGCTTGATTTAATTTTGCAAATGGTGCAATCTTGTCATTTTTTCTATTCAGTTTAGGGAATGTTACTTTTAGCAGAATGTCAAAGTCATTTTTCTTACACTTCCGGCTGCTAAAAATGTCTATTCTTAATTGAAAGAGATTTAAATAGAGAAATAGCATTTTGATAAATTCATACACCTTCTCCTCTCCAACCTTAGGACGGCTGTCTGTCTTGTCCGTTATGTCACACTGCTAAGTGTATCACACTGATTAGCATAAGGGCTGTTGGAGATGCAGCTCTGTAAAGGTGTCTGTCCCCTGGCAGACTGGCTGGAAAGGTAATTTAGTTTTGGCAAGTTTCCGAATCCAAACATTTTTTAGATTTCGGAGGTTTCCGATTCGGATCGATCTGAAATGTCAGTCAAATCTGGAAATTTTCAGAAATGGATGAAATTTCACACTTATTTTGTAGCCCCTATATTGACTCTATACCCTTACCCCTCTCTAAACCCCCCTCTTTACCTCCTACAGCTCCCCCCTTATTACTACCCCACACCCCCATCACACCCCCAAATGCTAGTTAGGGTTAGCGTACAGTTAGGGCTGCTTCTAGGGTTGGGTTATTGTTAGGGACAGTGTTTGTGTTCGGTTTACATTAAGATTAAAATTTGCATTAGGGTTAGGGTTAGAACTAGTTATTGTTAGGGTTATCGTTAGGGTCAGTTTGTCACGTTCCTCCCCTATAACTAATAAACTGATCCCTATACGCAGAAAAGCTATCCTAACGTTCCGATCCTTGAAATGGTCGACACAGCTTTTAACAGAACCCAGAGGAGGAACCATAGGGAAGTATACACACATAGGTTAGGCAGTACAGGTGACCGTAGACTTGAGACCAACATAGTCTTGAACCAGACAGATAGGACAAATAAAACAAATACCCAGCAAGGGTTAATAACAGAATATGTCACAGAAATATCAAGGATAGTAATGCCAGAGTATTGCATCAGCCGTAAGGCTGGGGTCAGACGAACGCAGTGCGAACGTGCGTTTAGCCGCACTTTATTACACCCGTGGTAGCAGCAAATGACGTCCAACGTAGGCCCACACACACGAAGTACGGCCGCACGAAAGTTCGGCCGCGCACCGCAAGCGACAAACTAATGCATTTTTGCAAGAACGTCGAACCGCTAGTACTGACGTACAGAGAGCGCTGCGTCTGCATAGCGGCGTGTGTGCGTGATTAGGAGACGTCAGACGCTGTTCATGTCCGTCCTACATAACGTCCAGACACCCAAAGTTTCCTGGTCTGGATCCGTAAAAAATCAAGGCCGAAATTGCGCATCGTATGATCGCTATCGCATCTTCCGTGAAAAAATGCGTTCGGACGCATCAATGCACTTTTTGACGGTAGACGTGAAAAATGCATTCGTCTGACCCTAGCCTAAGCCAGGATCGATTGCCAGAATGAGTCTCAGCCGTGTGCCAGGGTCAGTAACCAGATAGGGTTGCCAAAAGGGAAGCCAAAGAGTTAAACGCCAGAAGTGTAGTAGGACAAGCAATGCTCATACACAATAGCAAAATACAGATAAGAACTGAGAGGATGTGAAAACCACGTCAGGGCATCAAGCGTAATTAATCTGCCTGGTTTTAAACCTGGTGACTGCTGCATCATCACGCCCCGCCCCTGGCCATGTCACGTGATTGTGGACGGACGCCTCTTCACTTGGCGGCCAGCCAGCGAGCAGCGTGGAAGATGCTGGCAGCCACTGAGCAACGCGGGACATAACACAGTGTTTGTGTCAGGTTACATTAACTGTTAACGTTTGCATTAGGGTTAGAGCTAGGGTTGGGTTATTGTTAGAGTTAGGGTCGCTATTAGGCTTACTGGTTCTACAGACTTAGGGCCATATTACAAAGTTGGTGCTAACTTAACCAGATCTGTTGTAAACTTAAAACCTCCATAGGCTATAATGGCTCTGGGAAGTTTACAACAGCTCTGGTTAAGTTAGCATCAAGTATGTAATATGGCCCTAAGTGTGTGTGTGTGTGTGTGTGTGTGTGTGTGTGTGTGTGTGTGTGTGTGTGTGTGTATGGCTTCAGGGTCTGCCTCTCTCATTTCAGTGTAGCTGTACCTGTCAATGTTTTTGTCTGCATCTTTGTCAATGTCTGTGTCAATGTGTCTGACATTTCCTCTGTGTTTCAGTATGTCTGTCAGTGTCTCTGTAAGGCTAGGGTCAGACGAACGCAGTTTTAACGTGCGTTTAGCCGCACGAAATCACGGTCGTGCTAGCAGCAAATGACGTCCAATGCCGGGGAACATACGACGAACGGCCGCACGAACGTTCGTCCGTGCAACGCAAGTGGCAAACGAACGCATTTTTTCGAGAACGTCAAACCGCTACTACTGCCGTACAGAGTGCGCTGCGGCCGCATAGCGGCGTGTTTGCGTGATTGGGAGACGTCAGACGCTGCTCATGTCCGGCCAACATAACGTCCAGACGCAAAAGGGTTTTATTGATGATCCGTACAAAATCACGGACGAGAATGCGCATCGTATGACCGCTATCGCGTATTCCGTGACAAAATACATCCATTCGTTCGAACGCACTTTTTCGGGGACAACGCGAAAAATGTGTTCGTCTGACCCTAGCCTAAGTGTATGTATCTGTGTGTTTGTCATTTTGTATACCTTTGTGTGTGTGTGTGTGTGTGTGTGTCAGTTTGTCTTTGTATTTTTCTGACAGTGTCTCCTTTGTGTCTGTAATTAGAAACATAGAAACATAGAAAAATGTCGGCAGATAAGAACCTTTCAGCCCATCTAGTCTGCCCAGTTACATGGATACTTGACCTGGATTTATCTTTTGTTTAGGATAGCCTTATGCCTATCCCATGCTTGCTTAAATTCAATTACTGTTTTGGCCTCTACCACTTCTACTGGAAGACTGTTCCATGTATCCACCACCCGCTCAGTAAAATAATGCTTCCTGATGTTACTTTTAAACCTTTGCCCCTCTAATCTAAGACTATGTCCTCTTGTTTTGCTATTTTGTTTCCTTTTAAATATACTCCCTTCCTCTACCTTGTGGATTCCCTTTACGTATTTAAATGTTTCTATCATATCTCCTCTGTCTCGTCTTTTTTCCAAGCTGTACATGTTAAGATCATTAAGCCTTTCCTGGTAACTTTTCTCCTTCAAGCCGTACACCATTTTAGTAGCCCTTCTCTGAACTCTCTCTAAGATGTCTATATCCTTCTGGAGATACGGTCTCCAGTACTGCACACAGTACTCCAAGTGAGGTCTCACCAGTGCTCTGTACAGTGGCATGAGCACTTCCTTTTCCTACTGCTAATACCTCTCCCTACACAACCAAGCATTCTGCCAGCATTTCCTGCTGCTCTATTACATTGACTACTTACCTTTAGATCCTCTGAAATAATAACCCCTAAATCCCTTTCCTCAGATGTTGAGGTTAGGACTGTATCAAATATTCTATATTCAGCCCTTGGTTTTTACGTCCCAGGTGCATTATCTTGCACTTATCCTCATTAAAACTCAATTGCCACAGCTCCGACCATTTTTTTAGTTTACCTAAATCATTTGTCATTTGGCTGATCCCTCCAGGAACGTCAACCCTGTTTGCAAATTTTTGTGTCATCAGCAAAAAGACATACTTTACCATTAATACCTTCTGCAATATCACTAATAAAAATATTAAGAGAATGGGTCCAAGTACTGACCCCTGAGGTACCCCACTGGTAACAAGACCTTGCGCCGAATAAACTCCATTTACCACAACCCTCTGTTGCCTGTCACTCAGCCACTGCCTAATCCATTCAACAATATTGGAATCCAAGCTCAAAGATTGCAATTTATTGATAAGCCTTCTATGCGGAACAGTATCAAAAGCCTTACTGAAATCTAAATAAGCAATGTCTACTGCACCACCTGTGTCTATTATTTTTGTTACCCAATCAAAAAAATCAATAAGATTAGTTTGGCATGATCTCCCTGAGGTAAACCCATTTTGTTTCTGATCCTGTAATCTATGTGTTTTTAGATGTTCAACAATCCTTTCCTTTAACATGGTTTCCATTAATTTCCCCACTACTGACGTAAGACTAACTGGCCTATAGTTCCCCGATTCCTCCCTACTACCCTTCTTGTAAATGGGCACAACATTTGCTAATTTCCAGTCTTCTGGGACGACTCCTGTTAACAAGGATTGGTTAAATAAATCTGTTAACGGTTTTGCTATTACATCACTGAGCTCTTTTAATAATTTAGGATGGATCCCATCAGGCCCCATTGACTTATTTGTCTTTACTTTAGACAGCTGCTTTAGAACCTCCTCCTCTGTAAACTCACATGTAAATGTCTCTTTAGTGTTCTCTCCTAACTGAGGTCCCTTTCCTTCCTTTTCTTCTGCAAAGACTGAACAAAAATATTCATTGAGGCAGTCAGCGAGACTTTTATCCTCTTCTACATACCTTCCTTCCTTTGTTTTTAATCTAACTAATCCTTGTTTTACCTTTCTTTTCTCGTTTATGTATCTAAAAAATGTTTTGTCCCCCTTTTTTACTGACTGAGCTATTTTCTCTTCTGCGTGTCTCTGTAGCCAGTGTCTTTGCAAGGGTCTGTGTGTGTCACATAGTATTTGTGATGAGGTGGAGGGGGAGAGACGTGAGAAAAGCGTGCCGCAAAATGTGCTTTGTCATGAAACCCTTGTGCTGAGCCTGTCAATCATCTCATGGGCAACTATTATATTATTTCTTCCTAATTCTGATTTAACTTTTTTTAAAATAATTCTGTTTAACTGTGAATATGGCTCATGCTTAGCATCATGGGACATGTGTTATTATGAATTATGAATTTTTGTTTATTCATAAACAATATGGGCTAAATTACATTCTTCAAGCAAAAACGCTCGCGCAAAGCGTGAATTTATGCGCCAAACGTTAAACGTGTACGCGCGCAAATCACCACTGGAATTACAATCCTCGCCCTTCTTTTCATCTGTCGAGCAATAATGCGCGTAAACCGGACGCGCCCAAATGCTCGTGCAGTACCGTTGCGCGCAGAAATCAGTGTGCGGACTGTTTTTTTCTCGCGATTCTACCAATCAGAATTAAGAACCACAATTATCTCACATTAAGTTTTTACGCCTGTCATAGCAAATCTGAGCATATATGCTGCCGCAATAATACATGCACGCACAACTTCTCCATTTTATTGTTTGGGTATGAGTAGAATGTGTAACTATACTTTGCTGCATTTTTGGGCTGGTGTATTTGGGTTCGGCCAGAATGTTCAGATTTGCCATTAACAGCAGCTTTTAAAAGACGTTAAAATTATGCGCGCAAAGGCTATGAGTTAATTCCTGCGCATAGATTGTAATACCATCTGCGTACCAGCGCACATTCGCATTTGTGCTCACAATGTTAAGTAAAGTACGCGTGCAATACAGTACGCTCGCAAAGGGTTTGCACAGGTTCACCCGCGGTAGACGATTGCGCGCGTTTGTTGCACTGACTATCAGGGTTATCCAAAGAGATTCGAAAAGTCACCGCACGTTCGGTGTCTTTTCGTTCTCTTCAATTCGGTTCCTTTTGCCGATTGCATTTCGGTGACCCTGCGGTGTATTCAGCAAACACCACAGGGTCCCCGAATAGCAGGGAAAAGCTGCCGCAAACCTGACGAAAACTAACCGCAAAACCCACCGAATGCAACCCGCAAAAACATCTGGATTAACCTTTGAAAAACCCGAGCAGGAGTCGATCACACACATCGAAGCAGCCGAACAGGAGCCGAATCACACAGAGCCGAAGCAGCTGAGACGCAGAGGAGGCAGTGAATAAATTAGCAAAACCGTTTGTATGAATCTGTGAAAATGAAAAGCTGTTTGCAAAGAAACTACTGAGCGAAAATGTCTGAAATTTGCATATGAGGTCCAGGGAATGATAATAAAGAGGGCTGTTACAGAAAAAATAAGTAAACTTAAAAAAAAATCAAAAAAAAATCGGACTTTAAGCATTTTTCTGATTTTTTTTTTCTTTAAAGTATCCTAAAAAATCTGTAAATAAAAGAGACTTTTTGCTGCAGAATTTTATAATGAACGGTTTATTAGATATTGAATTAAAACGGGAATATTTTTAACATTGAAGCCTATGGGATTCGCCTGAATAAACTTGCCGAATTAAACCACCGAATGGCAGGGCATTTCGGGAACCTTTCACTGCTGGTTTGTGTTCTCTGAATAGCCGAAGCAGTGCTTTTTTATGGGGATTCACTGCCCTCAAACAGGCACCGAACAGGCACCGTATGTGCAGGCAATTCGCCAGGATTTGGTGAATTGCCTGCTCTCTGGATAGCCGAATGGCCAGGAAAGGTAACTGAACGCTGATTTTCAGCGTTCGGTTACCTTTCTCAAGCAATTCGGATCTCTTTGAATTACCCTGTATGTAATATGGCATTCGGAGCAAAGGGTTTTACCCCTCACGTTAACGGTTTGTTTGGGTGTAAATTAGAAAACACCTGAGAACTATTACATGATATAAGCATTAACCCCTTCAGTACCAAATGATTTCCCAAAAATCCAAAGTCGGGAATCGTTTTCTTTTTTTTTGGGGGGGATGACTCACGTTTAATTAATTATACAAGAAAAAATATTTGGAATATTCCCAATTTTTTTCTTACTGTAATAACCTATTTGGCATGCAAATGTTGCCATCTGCTGGTTAAAAGGAGTTACTGCAGATCTGGTCTCCGTGCAGGATCAGCTGGGGAGTGGTCAGTTTGAAACATTCCCCAGCCAATTTTAAACCATTTTAGCACCTTGGCCATCCTGCCCACAGGGCTAAAACTTTGAGGGCACCTTCTGCAGTCCAAAAACAAATGAATTTCATTTCATTTCCAATGATACAGCATAGCCCCAGATGGTGTTAACCCCTTCACTGCGGTGGACGCGCTCAGCGCGTCCACCCGCAGGTAGCATTCCTTGCGGAGGACGCGCTGAGCGCGTCCTCCCTTTGGGGCCAGCGATCGGCCGGGTTCCGGCCAATTGCTGTGCCCCCTGGTGCGGGCTGACATCCTCGATGTCAGCCCAGCACCCGGAACCGCCGCCGGCTTAATTAGATGTAATCGCGGCAGCGCGATGACATCTAATTCAGGCGCCCCCCCGCATGTGCGGAGGAGGCGCCTGAAAGGGAGGGGGGGAGGTCCTTCAGACCTCTCTCCCTCCCGATCGCCGGGGTGCAGGGGGTTAATCCAGGCACCGTTTGGAAGGGCACAGCCTGCCCTTCCTAACGGTACCTGGAATTAACCCCATGGGGGCCGGATCACGAATCGGTGCCGAAAAGCGCCGGTTCGTGATCCTTTCCCGGAGCTGGCCGACATCTTGGATGTCGGCCAAGCTTCCGGGAATGCCCCCTGAGGACTGGCGTCATCGTGCATAGCACGATGACGCCAGTCCTGGAGTTAACCCCTAACTGCCACCAATGGTGGAGATAGGGGGTTCCAATGAACCCCCTATCTCCCGATCCGTGGCAGTTAGGGGTTAATGTTTGATATTGTTGGATCGGCCAGAGCATGGCCGTTCCAACAATACCAAACATGACTATGAAATTTTTTATTTTTTTTTAAAAATAATAAAAATAAAAAAATATTTTAAAAAATTTATAAAAAAAAAAATTTTTTTTTTTTTTTTTAGTTTGTTAATGCAGAAATATTGTTCCCATTTCAATTATAATGTGAACAATGATGCTGCACTAACCATTTTTGTATGCGGTGCGTTTGTTAAAAATTGCGTAATCTTCCCCAAAAAAAAATGTAACGAGACCCCATCTCTAATTTTTTTAACAAGCGCACCCCATACAAAATATAACCGCAATTGCTCGCATGTTAAAATGTGAAAAAAAACACTTTACACGCTGTAAATTATTGAAAATTCATATTTTATTGCATTTTTGTTATAATATACAGACAGGACATAACGTATACATATAATAATGACATATTATGAATCTACCGAGTCTGGCAGAAAGAACGATATATAATATGTCTGGGTCATATACTAAAATAAGCCTTCAAAACGCATTTAAACATGATGAGCAAAACCGGTAAAAATGACCTCAGCACAGAGGCGGGAAATGCCTCAGCAGCGAAAGGGTTAATACAATCTCAAGCAGCTGTGTCTGCTACCGATGATTGTATACACCATCACAGTAGTGAACATCTTGCATTTATTACTTGTATTTCTGTAACGACTGTAACAATTCAATGTTCTTGAATCCAGGACATAAAGGGAAACGAGAAATCTCAATGTATCCTTCCTGGTAAAATACTTTATAAATAAATTAATTAATTGAGTCATGTTATTGTATTTATTTGTGCCCTGAGGTTTCAATTTACGCCTCTGCTTGGCACCTATGCCTAAGGCTCGGGTCAGACGAGCGCAGTGTTCATGTTTAACGTTCAACACGTCCGTGTTTCCGCACATTTTAACGTCCGTGGTAGCATACAATTATGATCAATAGAGACCCACACACAAAGTACGTGCGCACAGAAGTGCGGACGCATAACGGACGCAGCAAACGGACGCAAGTTAGGCAAGAACGTAAATCCGCTAGAACGGACACACAGAGTGCGCTGCGTCCACAATGTCCGCATAGCTTTGTGTGTGAGTGATGGAGCATAGTCAGACGGACTGTATTTTTGACGTCCAGCATTTTTGACGAACAAAATGTTTTTCATATTCATTTTATTTTCCATCTACATTAGTCAAAAAAAAACGTCAGCCACAAAAACGGACCGTGTGGCCACTACCTTGTCGTCAGTTAGAAAGTACGTCCGTTGTACACGGACGCACAGTCCGCTCAGAATGCGCTCATCTGACCCTAGCCTAAGCTGGAACAGTACCATAAGAGCTGTGGTTCTACAGAATGTAGGTCCAGGTTACAATTTGGGTACCTTTAACATTTGCTACTCTATAAAGGCAGGTAAGGGCTTGTGTATACAAAAAGGTCATGATGATTGGATAAGCCGTGTAAGTCCAGATGCCAAAATCACCAGAGTATAGCAGTACGTAGTGAACTTTTTTAAATGTAACAACGGTCCAATGACAAGCTTTCGAGAGTATAGCTCTCTTCTTCAGGTTTGGAAACTTTACTGAGAAAAATCAGGTTAGGATGGATTGTCATAAATACTGAATAGTGGAATAGAATGGTCAAGAAAGGTAAACGGAGGACTGATAAGGGAGGCGACACACGAGCACACTGTACTGCGTCCATTACGGACACACATTTTCACGGAGATATTGTGAGTACTGCATAATGTGTCAGTAGAAACTTTTTTTGCCTATATAACATGTGCTTTGTGAAAATAAAACAGTTTTGTGTTTACATTTTAATTTAGTTAGTGGATTCCTGTCCAGTGCGGCGAGAAGCAAACCTAATGCAGTGTAGACACGCTGCGAGGCGGAGCGGAGTGAAGTCAAGCCTGCAAAATGTTTGCTTCTCTTTGCTTCGCTACGCTGTGCGTCGCTACACGCTCAGTGTGTCTCAGCCTTTCATTCCCACATCGCTAGCTTACCGAATCAGTTTGTATACTTGTTACTGACCCTGCTTGTTCTGAGGACCCGATCTGTTGCCGACTTTGCCTGCCATTTGACTATTCTCTCTGTGTATTCCCTGCCTGTTCTGTTTGCTTCCTGTGGCTACTGGTGTGCGCCGATTCTCACCATATACAGTAGCGCAGTACAAGTGCCTAAACATTGCTGACCTGGTTTTGTTATAGCTGCTGATGTAACTGAATAGATCGGGGATCTCTTCTGCATTACCAAAACCTCCACCACTGCACTCCTCCACAATACCTCAGAGGGGTTACGATGTGAAGGCACTTGCTGCCACCAAAGAACAAAATATTTGGGTGCACTGACGCCTGTACCAGATTCATATCATTTTAATATTGGACCGCAGGGTCCACCACTGCACTCTTCCACAATACCACAGAGGGGTTACGGTGTGACGGCACTGTTGCCGACACTAAAGGCCCAATTTTAAAGCACCTATTGTTACTTTCATCCAAAGTCTGCATATGTTTCACCATAATTTAGCCAAAAAATCACTAAACTTGTTCTGCGTATCCTAAAACGTCTCCTCTTTTCATACGGGCTGCCGCCCAAAGCAGTTGTTTATGAATAGATTAAAGGAAAAACATTTACCGTCATTTGAAATGTCATTTTTTTGTTTTTAAATGTTTCTATACATCCTACACATCCGCCACTTCACGGGCAGCTTATGGGGATCTCCTAGGCACAATATGTGAAGGAATTTTTCGTTTTTATTCTTAACCTTTATTTCATGGAAACTCACTGTTCCTTTAAAAAGGTTTTTTTTTTTACTTTTTGTCCTTTCCTGTCCCCCAGGGCACTACCCGGACCCCCATACACCTTTTATGGCAAATAGCTAGCATATATGCCCTCTTGGAGGGCACTCTAAAAATCGAACGTTCGAGTCCCATTGACTTCGGATCGTGTTCGAGTTCGAACTCGAACTTTTGATATTGTTCTAGTTCGAAGTTGAACCGAACACTGGGGCGTTCAGCTCATCCCTAGTAGCTATATGCGTGGCCCGTCCGTGAAAAAGTGCGCAGTTGCTTTGTGTGGTGGGTTTCAGTGACTCCTTTATAAAGCTATGACGACGGCAAACAGTACGGTCAGACGGACGCAAAATGTATGCTAGTGTGCCTCCAGCCTAAAAGACCCAGAATACAACAGAGATAAGCATCATGATGTGAATTTATTTATTATTTGTTTTTATTTATAAAAGATTTTACCAGGACGGATACATTGAGATTTCTCTCGTTTTTAAGTATGTCCTTGGTTCAAGAACATTGAATGATTGTGCCTGAAGAGGATGAAGTCAGACAACTTCAAAAACAAAAAACAAAAGAACCCCCCCCCCCCAATTAAACCAGGTACAATGCTGAAGGTTACACAACATTAAAAAACATTAAATTGCGGGTTGGACGTGCGTCAAGGTAGAAATACGACAAACAATGAGCTCTTTATTTGGCCAAAGCAAAAACAAAAGAAGCCGCGAAGCCGTTTAATAAACATGATAGTGCAATAATGTAAACCCTTAGTAACAGTTGTGTATACAGTGCAAAATACAAACGCTCCCTGTGCGTCTTGCTGCGGATAGCTGCCAAGTGTCTCTATTTTTGATGGAAAGTCCCTCTCTTATACACACAATCATTCTTGCATCATATGGTTGTTTCGAACCAGTAGAGAACGTCTGAGAAATCCGTTAGTAATAAACACCAATATTGTTAAACGCAATAAATGAAACACGTCATATATGTGGCAGCCCCCTAGTATGCTAAATTCATTATTTCTGCAATGCAAACATTGTGGTTGACATATATGCTATAAGAAAAAGAAAGTTTCATTAATAGCTGGTATTCATTTTTTTTTTACCTCTATTATGACAAAAAAAAAAACAGCGGCCGCGTGGAGGGCGAACCAGTGAGAACGCAGTTCCTTCACTATTTTTGCAGAAGGAACTGAGTTTCCATTGGTCCCATACACTATAAAGCTTGTATTCAGGTGTTCAATCATGTCTTTCGGTGTTAAGTTACAATCAGTATAGGAGTTATCATATATTTGATCTATAAACCACACATATACTTCAATATAACAGATCTGAGCATGTGTTTGTGTTAAGTGCAAGATGATAATTGCTAACAGAGTGACAGGAATCACAGGGAGTTCTTCCCACACTTTTAATTTTTAATGACTTGATCCCTGCAATAAAAAGGATTAAAAAAAAGTTATATATCTCTTGGCAGAAATAAGTGTATTAAATTCACAGCTGCTGTTACGGTTATTATTAGGATTAGTATTAAGGATGGTGTAAGGGTTACTTTTTGGGTTGGGGTCAACCCTAAACGCAAACTTAAGATTCTACTCCATTTCTTCTTTTTCTTTTTTAAGCAACAGATTCTGCTACTTTTTATTTTGATGTGAGCACAGTGAGATCAGATTCTGCTACTTTTTATTTTGATGTGAGCACAGTGAGATCAGATTCTGCTACTTTTTATTTTGATGTGAGCACAGTGAGATCAGATTCTGCTATTTTTATTTTGATGTGAGCACAGTGAGAACAGATTCTGCTATTTTTATTTTGATGTGAGCACAGTGAGAACAGATTCTGCTATTTTTTATTTTGATGTGAGCACAGTGAGATCAGATTCTGCTATTTTTTATTTTGATGTGAGCACAGTGAGAACAGATTCTGCTATTTTTTATTTTGATGTGAACACAGTGAGATCAGATTCTGCTATTTTTTATTTTGATGTGAGCACAGTGAGATCAGATTCTGCTATTTTTTATTTTGATGTGAGCACAGTGAGATCAGATTCTGCTACTTTTTATTTTGATGTGAGCACAGTGAGATCAGATTCTGCTATTTTTTATTTTGATGTGAGCACAGTGAGATCAGATTCTGCTATTTTTTATTTTGATGTGAGCACAGTGAGAACAGATTCTGCTATTTTTTATTTTGATGTGAGCACAGTGAGAACAGATTCTGCTATTTTTTATTTTGATGTGAGCACAGTGAGAACAGATTCTGCTATTTTTATTTTGATGTGAGCACAGTGAGATCAGATTCTGCTACTTTTTATTTTGATGTGAGCACAGTGAGAACAGATTCTGCTATTTTTTATTTTGATGTGAGCACAGTGAGAACAGATTATGCTCCTGTCTCCCCTCTCCTCTTAGATTGTAAACTCTCGAGCAGGGTCTTTTCTCCTACTATTTGGTGAGTGTAATGTGTATGTATATTTGTTATTCTGTCTCTCCCATTGTACCGCGCTACGGAACCTGTTGGCGCCTTATAAAAGCTTGTAACTGTAACTCCTACCTAAAGAATGATGAAATAAAACACGCTACGGCCAGGGTGACACGAGCATGGAGGGGACACCCATGTGACCGCCTCACTGAGTGCACGTTAGTGCGTTCAGCTCTGCAGAGCACAAGCCTAGTATGGAGGATCGCGCACTGTAGTCCCGTCGAACGTCTGTAGTAGCGTTTTGATGGGGAGGGTGTTAGCCAGGGCCGTAGGAAGGGCGAGGCGAGTGAGGCACGTGCCTCGGGGACAGCTGTGAAGGGGCGCAGCCATGGCTCGAGACCTGCGGTAACGCTGCGGGAATGCAGGTTGCGGGAACCTGCGTTCTCGCAGCATTCCCGCAGGACTCGAGCCATGGCTGCGCCCCTTCACAGCTGTGAAGCTGTGGCCCTGCCTGAGCCCGAAACGATTGCCGGCGGCCGCGAGCTTCCTACTAGAGCGGCCACTGACAGGAAGTGCAGCCGCTCGGCTGGGATCTAACAGCCAGCCACGATCTCACAAGATCGCGGCAGGCTGTTTCATCAATCCCAGGCGAGCGGCTGCACTTCCTGTCAGCGGCCGTTCTAGTAGGAAGCACGCGGCCGCCGGCAAAGTGCGGCGGCTTGAGAGGTGAGCTGGGGACACTATCCATGAGACCAGGGGGCATATCCATGAGACCTGGGGGTAATATCCATGAGACCTGGGGGTAATATCCATGAGACCTGGGGGCACTATCCATGAGACCTGGGGGCACTATCCATGAGACCTGGGGGCAATATCCATGAGACCTGGGGGCACTATCTGGGGGCACTATCTGGGGGCAATATCCTTGAGACCTGGGGGCACTATCCATGAGACCTGGGGGCACTATCCATGAGACCTGGGGGCAATATCCTTGAGACCTGGGGGCACTATCTGGGGGCACTATCCATGAGACCTGGGGGCACTATTCATGAGACCTGGGGGCACTATCCATTAGACCTGGGGGCAATATCCATGAGACCTGGGGGGCATTATCCATGAGACCTCGGGGCATTATCCATGAGACCTCGGGGCATTATCCATGAGAGCTGGGGGCACTATCCATGAGACCTGGGGGCACTATCTGGGGGCACTATCCATGAGACCTGGGGGCACTATCCATGAGACCTGGGGGCATTATCCATGAGACCTGGGGGCACTATCCATGAGACCTGGGGGCATTATCCAAGAGACCTGGGGGCACTATCCATGAGACCTGGGGGCATTATACATGAGAGCTGGGGGGCATATCCATTAGCTGGGCCATATCCATGTGAACTGGGGCAATATATACCCATATGAGCTGGGGTCAATAATAGTCTGGGGGCTCAGTGCTTTGTATATTATTCTGGGGGGGGTTTATATTATGCTAAATGTTCTTTTGCTATACATGCATGTATTCTGTGTGTACTGTATTTGTACATGTACTGTGTGTGCACTATATATGTAGGGCCCCATCACCTCCTTAACGCTAGCACTCACACATGTGAGCGTTGGTGCTAGGTTAAATGAGGTTACTGCTTGCTGCCCATATTACATCCTAGCACAGGACCCTCATATTACAATCCCAACGGTAACAGGTTAAAAAATCCAGGAGATTGTGCTTTTCAGCGCGAGGTTACTGTACTTTGTGCTCCCTATACTTAACATGGGGAGCGCAAAGAGTAAATAGCGTTAGGATTACAAAGTCCTAACGCTAATTACCATCCCGCCATAGCTACAAAAGTTACCCACAGCTAGACGCTGGTGCTAAGTGATGCCGCTTCTGCAGAATCAGTCAGCACCAGCTGGAACCCCCCAAAAAAATCACAAACTTGCCTCTCATCCCATAGCGCAAAGGGTGGTCCGATCCACTGCTTCTGGTCGCGGGGAGCATCCAGGAGCTTAGCACTGCACCACTGGTCGGGGACTCTGATTTTTAAAATTATGTGGGGGGGGCACAATTTTCTGTTTTTGCCTCGGGTGCAAAAGGAGCTAGCTACGGCTTTGGTTTCAGCACATCCAGTGTAACGTGCAATACTAATATGCACATTACACTGTGTGGCCCTCCCAGTTGAGCCATCATCAGCTATGACGGACGCTGGGAGGAGGGGTCACTACGGACGCACTTAGTGCGCTCAGATGACCCCCTACCTAATTACCAGAGGAAGGACCATCTGTCTGGACTGTGTCTGTCTGTACCGTGCAGTCCTCCTGTCAGATCTTACAGTCTCCAGGAGTGAAAAACCACCACCACCACGGTCGATATCAGCCGAACCATTTTCATGTGATCTGGTTGGCGACCCGCCAGTGGCAGCGGGTTAAGTGGAAATTTAGTGGCTCCACATGTGATCTGATTGTCAACCTGGTGGCAGTGGGTTACCAGATGATTTCCAGAGCTGCTGCCACCTAAACACGGTATAGGGGCCTTTTTCCTTATTAGGACTTTTTCCCCCCTCATTATATTAGTACATGTTCCCCCCCTTCCCAGTTCGACTAGTGACCGCACGCTATGGCCTCGTATTGCGCCTTCAAGCTGAACAAGAAGCGGCGAGCAGATTAGTTCCTCTTTCTGCAAGAATTCTTGCAAAATCGCACAGAACAAAAGTGATGTTAGTCTGAGAGCAGAATGGCATATTTCCGCCCTTTCGATTTAATACTGAGGGGAATCTTCAAATACACAACTCAATCCCTGATATTACGGCAAAGATGGGTTTCCCGACTCCTAAAGTGCCAGAAAGTCCAGAGGACACCTCGCGAAGAGGCGCAGTTTGCTTTATTTATTTACATTGCAGGTTTTCCTGTTGCTGCATAAAGAACGATTTCCTGTCATCACTGTGATTAAAGCACGATTTGATATTACCGGTTGACGATTTGCCTGCCCCGCATAGGTCGAGACGCTGCCCAGTCTTAACCGGTCCACGTTTGCTGCGATGCGCGGCTCCGCCCTTACCTAGAACCTTCCCCAAAGGTATATTAAACACATTATTAGCACAGTCACTTCTCTCAAATATCTAGGTATGTGGTTAGACCCCAATCTATCCTTTGGCCCCCACATCGAAAAACTCTCATCTAAATGTAGCGCTCACTCCCGGAGGAGCTGCTGAATAAACCTCGGGTTAGTCTCACCGCACTAGGGAATAAATATACACCAGCACCGTTGTGGATTTTATAGATTATATACTTTACTGATCCCAATAAAGTGACACATATAATGCAAATACGGTATATGAACGACAGGATTTTGTAATGCGGGAAAACACGCGCGGCAAAAGGAAAAGGATTAACCCCCTCAGTTCTGGAGTGTAAGGTCTCAAAAAAAGGTGTACGTGTATTGATTCGTGTACCCGGGTACTGTATTCAACTGGCCAGTGAAGGTAATAAGCAAATCTTCGACTAGTCACGTTGGGGCCCTGTAGAATTGAACAGTAATGCAGCGTGCTGGGTTATACTCGGACTTGCGGCCTGTAAGGCCTCTCACCCATCCGTTGGACAGCCTGTCTCACTGCCCGATCAAGGATGTCTCTCCGCTTGTCCTCCGGAACTCTGTGCCACCGAATCCGCTCTCTTGCTCGTCCGATCTCCAACACAAGAACTACGCCTACCGCCTGCACTCCCTATGGATCATCGCGGTCTCCTTACAGGGGGTCCAACTGGAACTGACGTTCTGCGCAAACCTCTCAGCGCTAATGGGTATGCCTCCGCAAGTTACTGTCCTGATCTCCAGTGCCCTCGAGGTACCGTCTGCGCTCCGGCCTGGTCTCGATCTCAGGCAGTCTCACTTGCGTCCTCTGTCTTTCGTTGCTCCGCTCACACTGGCGCTCCTCCGCACGAGGCTGCTTACGTCTTTCCCCTCTATCCCACCCACTTCCAGTCTCCGCCGCAAAGCCTGATGGATCTTGTAGTTCGTTTATGTCCCGCATAGTCCATATGGCTTTTGTCTCCCTCTGGTGGCTAAAACCGAGTAATTGCAGCAACACAGTTTTAAACAGTGCTACATAAACTTTACCCCAAACTAGGTGCCCTGTACAGAAACAAATCCTGCCTGAGCCCTGCGGTAAGAAAGCAGATTGTATAACAAATGCTTATGCTAGCTATTGAATACGGAGATGCAGTGTATGCAGCGGCCCCGCAAACACACCTTCATAAACTTACTACATTGTATAACTCATTCTGCCGCTTTGTGCTACAATGTAACTACATGACCCACCTTTGTGACATGTTAAAAGAGCTAAACTGGCCATCGCTGGAATCTAAATGCACCCTTCACCTTTCCAACCTGGTGTTTAAGAGCTTTTCTGGGAAGCTGCCACCCTACCTGAGTAGGCTGCTTCCCCTAGCAGTTCCCTCATCCTATAACCTCCGATCCAGGACCTGCCCCTTACTTGCAATACCACAATACAAAAAGAAAGTGGCTCGATCCTCATTTTCCTACAGAGCACCGCAATTATGGAATAACCTCCCAGACGCCATCAAATCTTCCCCCAGTCTAAAGTCCCTTAAGAGCTCCCTATTAACAAACCTCAATACAGAATGCACCTGTAAACATGTAACATAGTGACTATATACAGAATGCACCTGTAAACATGTAACATAGTGACTATATACAGAATGCACCTGTAACTAGGGATGTGCGTTTCGGGTTTCGGAATTTTGGAATTTTCACGAAATTTCCCGATTCGTGTCTTTGGATCTCGCGAATTTCCGAATCGGATCAGACCCGAAAACCGATAGATCTGAAAGGTTTTCCGAGCCGAAACGAAAATTTTTTGGATTTTTTGAATGGACTTGAAATGTGTCAAATCGAAATTTATTTTTGCTCTATTCATGATTTCGGTTCCATTTGTGATTTCGGTTCCATTTCGGTAATTCTGGAAATCGTAAATTTAACTATTATCGGTTATATCGCTGATTCTGTAAAATTTGTATTTGTAAATGCGTATCCCTTGTTTCTTGTGGCATTCGGGTCAGTTTAGCGTTTTTTAAATCGTTTTGTTCATTTTTTTTGTTCCTTGGCTTTCATACCATTTTAATATGATTAACCACTTCGATGCTGAGGACGCGCTCAGCGCGTCCTCAGCATTCCCGCTGGTATGCGGAGGACGCGCTGAGCGCGTCCTCCCATTGGGGTCAGCGTTCGGCCAGGTTCCGGTCGATCGCTGGCCCCTCCGGTGCGGTCTGACATCCTGGATGTCAGCCCGGCATCCGGACCAGCAGCCGCCGGAATCTGGTGTCATCGCGGCAGCGCGATGACACCAAATTCAGGCGCCCCCCCGCATGTGCGGAGGAGGCGCCTGAAAGGGAGGGGGGGGAGGTCCTTCGGACCTCTCTCCCTCCCGATCGGCGGCTCTGCGGGGGTTAACCCAGGCATCATTTGGAAGGGCACAGCCTGCCCTTCCAAATGATGCCTGGCATTAACCCCTGGGAGCTGGATCGCGAATCGGCGCTGAAAAGCGCCGGTTTGCGATCCTTTCCC
The DNA here is from genome assembly GCA_009667805.1 of Leptobrachium leishanense. Lineage (NCBI taxonomy): Eukaryota > Metazoa > Chordata > Amphibia > Anura > Megophryidae > Leptobrachium > Leptobrachium leishanense. The sequence continues at coordinate 509,904,088 of CM019063.1, read as the reverse complement.
GGAGCTGGCCGACATCTTGGATGTCGGCCAAGCCTCCGGGAACTCCCCTGAGGACTGGCGTCATCGTGCGTAGCACGATGACGCCAGTCCTGGACTTAACCCTTAACTGCCACCAACTGTGGAGATAGGGAGTTCCAATGAACTCCCTATCTCCCGATCCGTGGCAGCTAGGGGTTAAAGGGAGCATGGCCGTTCCAACGATACCAAACATGAAAGTAAAAAATTTTGTAAAAAAAATGAAAAATAAAAATAAAAAAAAATTAAAAAAAAAATAAACACTTTTTTTTTTATTTTTTTTGGTTTGTTAATGCAGCAATATTGTTCCCATTTCAATTATAATGTGAACAATGATGCTGCACTAACGATTTTTGTATGTGGTGCGTTTGTTAAAAATAGTGTAATTTTCCCCCAAAAAAAATGTAACGAGACCCCATCTCTAATTTTTTTAACAAGCGCACCCCATACAAAATATAACCGCAATTGCTCGCATGTTAAAATGTGAAAAAAAACACTTTACACATTGTAAATGATTGAAAATACATATTTTATTGCATTTTTTGTTATAATATACAGACATGACATAACGTATACATATAATAATGACATATTATGAATCTACCGAGTCTGACGGAAAGAACGATATATAATATGTCTGGGTCATATACTAAAATAAGCCTTCAAAACACGTTTAAACATGATGCGCAAAACAGGTAAAAATGACCTCAGCACAGGGGCGGGAAAAGCCTCAGCAGCGAAAGGGTTAAATAAAGTTGTGAAATGTATATTCAATTATTCATAAGAAAAAAAGGATCTTTATTTAATAAAAAAAAACACAATAGAATCGCCAGAATTATCGTAGACACTATGAAACGAGGAGAACAGAAGTTCCGAAAAAATGAAAATTTCCAAAATTTCCGAAAAGTCGATACAAAAAACGAGCAAAGTGACACGAAAATATGAAAAATGGTCGATATTCGAAAAAAATGTACACGAAAAACGAACCGAACCGAATCGAAACAGAAATCGGTCGAAACGAGCCGAATCGAAAAGTTTAAACATCCGAACAAATCGAACCGAAAAAAAAAATCGGTGCACAAGCCTACTGTAAACATGTAACATAGTGACTATATACAGAATGCACCTGTAAACATGTAACATAGTGACTATATACAGAATGCACCTGTAAACATGTAACATAGTGACTATATACAGAATGCACCTGTAAACATGTAACACAGTGACTATATACAGAATGCACCTGTAAACGTGTTACATAGTGACTATATACAGAATGCACCTGTAAACATGTAACACAGTGACTATATACAGAATGCACCTGTAAACATGTAACATAGTGACTATATACAGAATGCACCTGTAAACATGTAACATAGTGACTATATACAGAATGCACCTGCTAACATGTAACAGTGACTATATACAGAATGCACCTGTAAACATGTAACACAGTGACTATAGACAGAATGCACCTGTAAACATGTAACATAGTGACTATATACAGAATGCACCTGTAAACATGTAACATAGTGACTATATACAGAATGCACCTGCTAACATGTAACAGTGACTATATACAGAATGCACCTGTAAACATGTAACATAGTGACTATTTCCTACATATTTATTTTCTGTTAATCTGTATAATTTGTGTTTTTAATATTTTGCATTTTATTACTTTGTATTTCTGTAACTGTAACACTTCAATGTTCTTGAACCCAGGACATACTGGAAAACGAGAGAAATCTCAATGTATCCTTCCTGGTAAAATACTTTATAAATAAATAAATTAGTGATGTCCAGGTTGCCATACGTTGCTAGTACCCCGTTGAGCCACCTCTGGTTACCCGATGCCATGCCTTGTGAAACGCTTTCATTCTATCACATTGTCATTGTTTCATGCGTTGTTTTCTGACTTGTATACTGTACTTATTATACAATAAAGCACAGTATGTTAAAAAAAATAGCATGATTTGATAATGTTTGCCCTCCATCTATTTCTAGATATCCCACTTAAGAGTATGGAGCTTCAAGAGGTTAGGGCTTCAAAGAGAACTATTGTTTGCCAAAGATAACTGCGGTTGGGTGCAACGGTAACAATGCTGGAATTTCACTAAGGGGGATCCAAACACCAGCAGGAGAATCCCCACAGTGAAGCTTCTCCTGCCAGTGTTTGACATTTAGGCTAGGGTCAGACTAGCGCACTTTAAACGTGCGTTCTGGCGCACTTAATTACAGCCGCACTAGCAGCAAATGACGGGAAATGACGGCCAATATACGAAGTACGGCCGCACGAAAGTCCGGCCGCGCAACGCAAGTGGCTATGAACGCATTTTGTCGAGAACGTCAAACCGCTAGTACTGACGTACAGAGTGCGCTGCGTCCGCTAGCGGTGTGTGTGCGTGATTTGGAGATGTCAGACACTGCTAATGTCCGGCCAACATAACGTCCAGATGCAAAAAGTGTTTTATTGATGATCCATACAAAATCATGAACGCAAATGCGCATCGTATGACCGCTATCGCGTACTCCGTGAAAAAATGCGTCCATTCGTTCGAACGCACTTTTTCACAGACAACGCGAAAATGCGTTCGTCTGACCCTAGCCTTAAAGGGTTATTCAGAAAGCACCGAAATTTCAGTGAAATTTGGGTGCTTTCTCGTTCGGCGCACTTTGGTGATTCCAGTTCGCCGAACCTGCGGTGAATTCACTATTCACAGCAGGGTCCCCGAAGTGCGCCAAACGTGGAGCCGCCGCCGTCCACTGAACCCGCTGCCAGCCTCCGAACGCCGCAGAACACACTGCCGAACTGCAGGAATAAAATATAAAAGGGAACTCTGCTATTTTAAAAAAGATGTTTAAAACAATAAAAATGCATGAAACTGTGTGGAAATAATAAAAAAAAAGTCCTATGAGAAAAAAAATAAAACCGTCTGTTTCAGAATAAAAAAACACGCCTAAAAAAAAAGGAACAAAAAATTTTGCCTAAGAAATCCAAAGAAATACAAATACAATCCCAGAAAATAAATAAAAAGACAGTTTGCTGAAAATGAAAAGAACAAACGGTTCAATAAAAAAATACTATAAATAAAAACTCCTTTATTTTTACATTTAATCCTACGGGATTCGCCTTTTAAAATCTGTGGAACTGAACCACCGAAAATCTGGTCATTTCACTGACACCGTTGGACAAAACGGTGGATTTTATTTATACCCTCAGCAAAAAAACGTCCCTTTACCATGTTTTTGTTTTTAATCCCAAAGTGGATATGTTTTACACATGAACTGGGCTGGATATGTCTGGCTGTTGCAGCCGCCCTGGTAGGGAGTAGGCGCGACACAGTTTTTGCATGGATATTTTGTTGTAGCCCCAGCCAGGTCAATTTTGCTGCTGTCCCTTTTCCGTGTTTTTGTTTTTAATCCCAAAGTGGAAGTGTTTCTGGTGAGGGTATAAATAAAACCCACCGGTTTGTCACTTAGCTGAAAAGCAGCATGATTATATGTGGTTGCTTAGAAAAGCAGCTCTTGGTTTCATTAGGTTAGGACTCACCTGACCAGAGGTGCCGTGACGTGGCAGGTGAGCTTACACTTTAATGGCCATTCAAGTAAACCAAAACCTCTGATTGTGTTTTGTTTCGCATGGAGCTATGGGGATAAGGGGAGATGACACCGTTTATTCTTGTTATATTTTTCACGTGTTCGTTACAACAGGCCTGGATTATCACATCCTTAAAAAGAAATAATAATAAAATAAAATCCTCATCATCTTCAATGATGATTCTACAATATTTAGCTCGTGAGTGCACAGTGCTCTCTGGAAACCACGATTTGTGGCACAGATAAAGTAACAGTGCAAAGACCTTGAACCTCACTTTATTTTCATAATTCTATAAAAATATACATTTATCTGCATCTATATCTGCAGCATAAGTAAAGGGGCCCAGTGTTTGCAAATGTAACTGGACCCATCCTTCACGGGACCTGTTGGAGCCAAGTTACAGTTACAAGTTTTTATAAAGCGCTAACAAGTTCCATAGAGCTGTACAATGGGTGAGACAGAATAACAAATATCCATTCATGTTAAACACACAGAACAGTAGGAGAGAGGACCCTGCGCGAGAGCTTACAATCTAAGGAGAGGGGTGGCACATTAGGGGAGAGAACCTGAAGTAGTGGGGCGCATGGGGGCTGGGTAAGAAATGTAAAGTGGGGGAATCATGGTGTGAGCCAATAGGCTTCTATAAAGTAAAGTGTTTCCAGAGACTTCCTGAAGGACTGGAGAGACAGAGAGAGTCTGTTGTTGTGGGGGAGGGAGTTCCATAGAAAGGGGGCAGCTCGGGAGAAGTCAGTTACCCCAATAGGAACACCAGTCTGTCCTTCTCATTTCATATGTCGATCCCTGCAATAAATGGTCAGCAGTGCCATGGGGCGAATCAGGCATTTTCCTGGGCAGCTGGACAAAGGGAACTCAAAAATTTATTAACATCCTATAGATCATTGGTTCCCAACCCTGGTCCTCATGTCCCCCTAACAGGCCAGGTTTAAGGATCACCCTGGGGAAAAGCAGACTGAATCCTGCAATCACTGAGCAGCAAATGATATCACCTGAGCTGTGCTTCACATATCCTGCAAACCTGACCTGTTAGGGGGACTTGAGGATCAGGGTTGGGAACCACTGCTTAGAGGACCACTCTGACGGACTGAATCATCCCACTCGCTACCAGCAGCAGATTATGAAATGCAACCACCAGGTGCTGACATGGAATGGACAAGGACTGCATGCATGTTGCTTGTATAAAACATATATATATACACACACGCATGTATATGGAAACATGGAAACTGCAAGCCAAGGTCTTCTTTCTAACCACAATGGTGCCCCCTGTTGGTGATCGGTTAATTCATATACTCCTGGAGGAAAGAAGATGTTCCTGAAGCTCACCTTAGGCTAGGGTCAGACGAACGCATTTTTCACGTTGTCCGTGAAAAAGTGCGTTTGAACGAATGGACGCATTTTTTCACGGAGTACGCGATAGCGGTCATACGATGCGCATTTTCGTCCGTGATTTTGTACGGATCATCAATAAAACACTTTTTGCGTCTGGACGTTATGTTGGCCGGACATTAGCAGCGTCTGCCGTCTCCTAATCACGCACACACGCCGCTAGCGGACGCAGCGCACTCTGTACGTCCGTACTAGCGGTTTGACGTTCTCGAAAAAATGCGTTCGTTTGCCACTTGCGTTGCACGGACGAACATTTGTGCGGCCGTTCGTCGTATGCTGCCCGGCATTGGACGTAATTTGCTGCTAGCGCGGCCGTGATTTCGTGCGGCTAAACGCACGTTAAAACTGCGTTCGTCTGACCCCAGCCTTACTCCGCACCACCAGCTCACTCATGTCAGGTTCTGGAGGATGGAGTCGAGATCCGAGATACCTTTCGTGTACAAGAGGGCAAAGAAAGGGGCTGTGGGACCTCATGAGATCGCCATTCCCGTCAAAGACCATCTTGCATATTTACAAAAAGCCGCTGCCAGCCACTGTGAGCAGTTGGCTGTGCGAAACGTCAGGGCAAGAGCGACCTCATTAAAAGAACATTTCAGCATTTTTAAAGTAAGCCTTAAAGGGATATTCTATTAAAAATAAAGTTTCCTTTTCTGGCCTTAAATAATTGGGTCTTGCTGACAGCCTCTGCCTAATTATTTATTTTTATTTTGGGTGGTTTTTTTTTACTCACCTCTTCTCCCTCGCCGCACGCTGCTTCTCCTCTTCAGCTCAGGTACTCCCGAAACTGGAAGTCCCTGAAGCTTTCTAACGCATCTTGCGATCCTACTCAACTTGCGTATCGTAGGATCCGCAAACTGTGCACCAATGCAGGACTTGTGCACTTTAAGTACGCAAGCTCCATTGTGCCTGCACGGAGCAATGGAATGGAGCTGTGTGCATGCGCAGGTCGATCCATTGGCTGCCTCTCTGAGACTGCTCGCCAACTCTATTTGACTGTCAGCCGGGAAACTCAAGATCCCGGCTGCTGGTGACTCTGGGTGGGTTGGAGGAAACTCCTTCACTTTACCCAGCATTTTCACCAGATCAGGGGAGCGGGGGGGGGGCACGCCTCACATTCTGAATAATTTAAAAAGATGAAGTTGTCAGGATTATTAGAGTGTCCCTTTAATAAACCCGGTAATGGAAGAAGTATTGTATCCACTTAAACCATTTCCTTATTTCCCCCCTACAAGAAGGTAACACTATGGGCTAAATTACAATTGTCGCGAAAAACGCATTAACGCGAGGGGTAAAACCCTTTGCGCCAAATGCTGTATTACATTGTCAGCGCAACAAACGCGCGTAATCGTCTACCGCGGGTGAACCTGCGCGAACCCTTTCCGAGCGTACTGTACGTCACGCGTCCTATACTTAACATTGTGAGCGCAAATGCGTTTGTGCGCTGGTACGCGGATGGTATTACAATCTATGCGCAGTTTGTAACGCACAGCCTTTGCGCGCGCAGAATTTTAGCAACTCCTAAAAGCTGGTGTTAATGGCAAATTCTATCAACCTGGCCGAAACCAAATACACCAGCCCAAAAAAAAATACGCAGCAAAGTATAGTTACACATTCTACACATACCCAAACCAATAAAATGGAGAAGTTGTGTGTGCATTTATTATTGCTGCAGCATATATGCGCAGATTGACTTTGGCAGGCGCAAATTTCTTAATGTGAGATAATTGTGGTTCTTAATTCTGATTGGCTGAATCGCGTGAAAAAAACAGTGCGCACACTGATTTCTGCGCCCAACGGTACTGAGCGAGCATTTGTGCGCGTCCGGTTTACGTGCGTTATTGCTCGACGGATGAAAAAAGGTGCGAGGATTGTAATTCCAGCAGTGATTTGTGCACGCAAACGTTTAACGCTTGGCGCAAAAATTCACGCGTTGCGCGAGCGATTTTGCGCGAAGATTGTAATTTAGCCCTATATGTTTAGCAGCCTTGCTAACGCTTTGGAAATTTACTGAAATAGTATTTCCGGATGTTTTTTTTACAAAGGCCACATAATGACTAGAAGAACACCTTTTTTGTGAATGCTCACAGCGTTTTTTTATGTGAAAACCCATGAAATATTATCAAAGTGATACTATCTGTAGTATCTATAAGATAGCAGCTTGTAGTTTCTATTTATATAGCCGTGTAAGTAAATCTGATTTCCGCCTCGAAGCAAATAAATATTTCGTAACAGCCTTGAAACTCACAGACTATGGGTGACGCCGCGCACCGCACGGCTTGCGACTGGATGTGTTTGCTCTTCGTATGAACAGCCTGAAGGAGGAAATAAAAAATACGGAAAATACGGAAAAAATAATGCTGCCCCGAAGAGCCCAGAATTTATTATATATATATATATATATTGAACGTGCAACCCACAACCAACCATAATCTACGCAGAACAGATTACCATAACCAGATCCACTCTGTGTGTCAGGAAAAGTCAAATAATATCTGTACGAGGTCATAACCCCACGGTAGAAAGCAAATTGTACAACACATGCTTATGCTGGCTATTGAATACGGAGATGTAGTGTATGCAGCGGCCCCGCAAAACGCACCTTCAGAAACTTACCACGTTGTATAACTCATTCTGCCGCTTTACGCTACAATGTAACTACATGACCCACCTTTGTGACATGTTAAAAGAGCTAAACTGGCCGTCGCTGGAATCTAGATGCACCCTTCACCTTTCCAACCTGGTGTTTAAGAGCTTTTCTGGGAAGCTGCCACCCTACCTGAATAGACTGCTTCCCTCAGCAGCTCCCTCATCCTATAACCTCGGATCCAGGACCTGCACCTTACTTGCAATACCACAATACAAAAAAACAGTGGCTCGGTCCTCATTTTCGTACAGAGCACCACAATTATGGAATAACCTCCCAGACACCATCAAATCTTCCACCAGTCTTAAGTCACTCAAGAGCTCCTTACTAACATACCTCAATACAGAATGCACCTGTAAACATGTAACATAGTGACTATATACAGAATGCATCTGTAAACATGTGACATAGTGACTATATACAGAATGCACCTCTAAACATGTAACATAGTGACTATATACAGAATGCACCTGTAAACATGTAACATAGTGGCTATATACAGAATGCACCTGTAAACATGTAACATAGTGACTATATACAGAATGCACCTGTAAACATGTAACATAGTGACTATATACAGAATGCACCTGTAAACATGTAACATAGTGACTATATACAGAATGCACCTGTAAACATGTAACATAGTGACTATATTTCCTACATATTTATTTTCTGTTAATCTGTATATTTGTGTTTTTTTAATATCTTGCATTGTATTACTTTGTATTTCTGTAACAACTGTAACATTTTAATGTTCTTGAACCCAGGACATACTTGAAAACGAGAGAAATCTCAATGTATCCTTTCTGTTAAAATCCTTTATAAATAAATAAATAAATAATAACTTCCAAGTCACCAATAGCTCTGAAAGGAAGCCAGGGCTGCCATCAGAAACATAGGGGTTCCTTACGGAATGTCACAGATCCCCCTGATAACAAGATCCCTGTATACAGTACCCTATCTACCCCTCCAATCCTTGAATGGTCGGTACAGTGGACTGTAATCAGGGACTCGATCTTATTACACACAGCAAGAGTAAACAGGCCACCGAGTAGTATCAAAGAGCAGACCCTGACAGTATTGAACTTAAAGCCATGAAAGAGGGTCAGCCTTACACCAAGGATTGAGTTCAGAGCAGGGCTATCAAGACTAGCCGAGTCAGTATACAAAGAGTGGTTCTCCGTAATAGCTGGGTCGGTACACAATGCAAGGTTCTCAGAACAGCCAGAGTCAATCTGTTGTACTTAATTCCTTTTATTTTTCTGCTTGTGCGTGTAACTAGTAATTGTAATATCTTTTTCTGTATGTGCACTGTGATTCAATCTTTTATTTTTCATCATAATAAACATATAATTTATTAAGCTCTGCCTTTGTCTGATATAAGAACCTCGTTAACTGAAGAGGCAGGATTATAATAGTTTTGAGCTCAGGACGATCTACAAAAAGTGAGTTGTGCTAGAGTCAGTCTACTGAACGGTTTTCTGTTTTGGGGTGCATAATTGAACAGAGTCTCAGGTCAGCACTGTTTCAGATATTAGGCATACTGGATATATATATTTGTCCTGCGGTGGCGACATTGGTAATTAAGGGACGTGGGTGTGGGGATTGTGTGAAAAAGTCATTATTCTGGGTCTAGTGCAGACGGATAGTGATTTTTAGCCTTGTAGCCACTTCGCCAAGTCACATGCCCTTCTAGAGTGAAGCCAGTATGTGACGGGGACCCGTCCCTCAGCTGCCCATTTCAGTAAACTAAATAAAAGCAGAACTTTTCTTCTTCTGCTTACCTGATTTTACAGGGACTGGGATAAATCCCTGGTGGTCCAGAGGGGGATATAAAAAGAGTTCCCTGGCTTGAGAGCGTTCACTCTGTGGCTCTACCTGGCCTAGACCATACTAATCGCACCCTCAGTGATGAGTCAGAGTGCTGCGACAGACCTCAGATGCTGCGGCCCACCGGGAAATTATATATATAATGTTATTTTTTGGAAGCCACATTGCCAATAATCTCACTATGATCATTACAGATCCCCATAAGCAGGAGATCTCACCTCCCAATTTATACCATCTATCTTTATCACAATGACTGTAAATAAGGGCCATCATCTAGTGTTCAGATCCTCTCATCACAACATAATATTTGTGAAGAATAAAGGAAAACTTCAGAAATGAACCTTTTAATTATAACATAATAACTCTGCCTATGCATCATTGCTATTTTATCCTACAATAAAGTGTTAGCCACGCCTCCCATGTTTTAAATAATTGTCTGGGTAATGTTTTTTTCAACAAAAAGTACAGTGTAATAAACTGGATTAAGGGTCGATTTCCCTCTAGAGATCAAATTTAGTCAGCTGTCTTTTGGATACTGCAGACACAGCTTTCTGCACTTTATCTTCATCAGTTACAGGGGGTGGGAGTTTCTGCTTTCCTGGGAAGAGGGGGTTGATATCAGGTTACAGAGTAAAGAAACAGGAAAACAGAGAGTTAAACCGTAAAGCACAAAGGAGTCATTCACTTGCATCCATTAATTTTGCAGCTGAAAAGATAAAATTCATAATTTAATAAGCCTTTTCACCGATTTGAAGAGCATCATGATGCAGTTGGTAGTAGACCGAATATATTTAGGGTTAATTAAACACTATAGAATATCCCTTTAAGACAGTGTTTCCCAAACCTGTCCTCAGGACCCTCTAACAGGTCAGGTTTTAAGGATCCCTTGGGGAAATGCAGACTGAATCCTGCAATCACTGAGCAGAAAATCATATCACCTGTGCTGTGCTTCACATATCCTGCAAACCTGGCCTGTTAGGGGGTCCCAAGGAAAGGTTTGGTTTAACCTTGCTTTAACCTCTTCATTACCAAGCGATTGTTGCAAAAAAAACATTGTCAGAAACCAGTTTTTTTTTTTGATAAATAATTTTTTATTAATTTTAAAATAAGAAATATTTGAGTTTATACCAATTGTATTTCTTACTGTAATAACGTATTTTTGGCCTGTAGATGGCGCCATCTACTGCCAAAATGAGTTAGAGCTAAAGGTTTCAGCGGCTGGTCTATTTTCTTCTATTTCTCCTGCATCGACTGCTGAAAGCCCGATATTTCAGAGCTTTGAGCAGCTTATTTTACAGTTTTAGCTCTTTGGGTATTATGCCACGGGGGTTAAACTTTGGGGGCACCTTCTGCAGCCCAAAAGCAAATGAAATTAATTTGCAGCAAAGAATTGTAATTTGCATTTGGGCTGCAGATCAGCAGATCGAGATATCTCAATATTGGGACGCCGCATGGTGCATTTGAAGCCCGAGATATCTTGATATCGGTAGTGAAGGGGTTAAGATCTACTTATTCAAGGTGATTATTTAATGCACTGTTGCTGAGGATATCCCATGTTCAGACAGGGTTTCAAGGGATTAAGTCAGTCCATAATTCAGCAGTGGCTAAAACACTGTTGATTGGCTGAATCACTTCCTGGTACGATGAGACTTCACTGCAGAGACTGGAAGCCAAGGGATTTTATAGAACATCTTTTATTTTTACTTATTTGTGCTATTTTAGTGCGTTACCCACATTTATATATAAGAAAAACGTGGGCCATGGCCTGCCCAGGCTGTCCTGTTTATATCCTCAAAGAGGAATAACACGGCTGAGTCACAAACCTTCCCACAGACAAAGCAGAACAACTGATTTCTTTTTAAGTTCTTGCTCAACGTACATGAGTTAGTGGAACAAAACACACTGAGCAATGAGGACCAACACAATCTTCCCCTTTGCTTCATCTGTCATAAGAGCACAGGCGGGTTAAACATTTCGGGCCGTATTTCTATTCCATTCCAATTCCGACCTTTCCGCAAACTGTGCGGCAGGTTACTCATATAACGGCTCCTATACGATGTATACCTTATATAGGAGCCTTTAATTTGTGGCCAGAATGAGAAGAACGAGCTATTTAGATTGTAAATGGTTCTTCTCATCTAGAGCCAGTACTTGTGAAAGAAACGCTTTTGCAAAATCACTTAAAACACATTAAAGGAATTCATAAAAAAAATAAAAGAACAATCACTAACTTATTGTCGATCTCACAGTAAAAGGTAGGGGTGATACGCCGCTGCTTTCCTCTCGCCATACTCAGTGGAAGACTGTTTTTGGAATGACGCCGCTGCTTTACATTATAGAGTGGTCACTCTTTAACCTGCCATATATATGGACTTATCTAACCTTGACTCAAGTCATGTCCTCACACCAGTTTCCCAATACCACGGGAATAGAACTCAATAATCACAACACGAGGTGCGAATTGCGAGTGTCTATCGAAAGGAGATCCAAGCAGAGAAACAGAATATATAGCGTGGAACAGAGAGTAGATTACACGTCATACTGTGGCACTTTTCAGCAAATCATAGGCAATAGAGATAAGGAAAGCACGCATCTTAATACAGCGGAAATCACGTACAAGGCACTTATGAATATGTAATAAGGAGAACATCATAGAATTCCTAGAAATCATGTAAATTCCAGTAAATTAAACTTAACTAGCCAATAGAGATTCAGGAACTTATCTTTGAGGTGGGTTCAAGTTTTGAATAGAGGTTGTGCATTTTTAACTTAGCCAATGCCTGCTTTAAATTCCTGCCAACTTCTGTGTACTCACTGTATAGGCGGTAGGCGAATTAACCCTCTCAACTGGGAACAGATAGTGTCCGGTGTGCACCAATTTCTTGCCGTACCGGCTCCCTGTTAGCGATAACACTGGTAAAAGGGCCCCTCAGGGATAATATATTAATGATGTAACCAGCCATACAGAAAGCTATTCTTGTATTATCTGTGCTGTGAAAATCCTATTGGGTTTAATTTTTAATTATTTTTTCTTATATATAAAATTTTTACTAAGAAGCCAGCAATTACACAAGCCAAGGAAAAAACACAGCATTTAGTTTGTAGGGTCGGGGTATAGAAAGAAAAAGGGGGTGTAGGAAAACTGAACGGCATTTCATGTATCACATTTATTTATTTATAAAGTATTTTACCAGGAAGGATACATTGAGATTTCTCTCGTTTTCAAGTATGTCCTGGGTTCAAGAGCATTGAAATTTTACAGTCGGTACATTGTACCTGGACATAAATACATAAATAACGGTTAGGTGTGTTATGTCATGGAATGGCGGGTGACATAAAGGGGCAGGCCGGTAGTCCAATGGATGCCCGCAGCTGCATTTGTTATCAATATGCTGCCCGGGTTCTAACTACTGATACCAGGTGATAAAAGGATAATAAAAGGAAACAAACGGGGGTGGGACATAGTGTGGACTACTCATCCGTGGGTGGCATTGGGTCAGGTGGTGGAAAAATTTTATTCGGAGCACAAAAGGATGTGACACGTGTCCCTCTGCACTGCTCGTAAATTGGACTGAAAGACAGAAGGTGTTTGTTAAGGCCGGGGTCAGACGATCGCACTATGTGCGCCTGTACTGACGTGCCTCCCGGTGTGTCCGTCGCAGTGTTGTGACGCTTTGACGGGGCTGGTCACAATCTGTAGCACGCGCACGAATTGCCCAGGTGTGCTGCGGACGTTCTGTAATCCTCCCCGTCAAAGCATTAGGACGCGCGTTCGACAGGGCTGCAAAGTGCGATAGGACGATCGAGCCTTGCAGCGCTGAGCGCACCAACTGTGCTCACTGAGGCGGCCAGACGGGCGTCAGAGTGGAAGGAACGTCCACTGTCATGGACGTTCCTTCCGCTCTGAAAAACACTTGTTTGACCCCGGCCTAAACAGTTTCATCTTTGATATCGTAAGATATTTGTTTGAGGAAGAGCCTCAGAGAAATAAGGGGCTGACGTCAGGATGGATGCATTTTTTTTTAAGGCAAAATTTTGGATTCCCAATTTTTTAATGGATTTTTTTTTATTCTGTAACAGACCTTTTTATTATTTTCTATAGGAACTTTTTTATTATTTCCGCACATTTTCCTGCCTTTTTATTGTATAAACGCCTTTTAAAGAATAGCAGAGTTCTGTTTCTTTTTCTTTCTAAAATTCAGTGGTTTGATTGGCAGTTTTGGGTGGCTCCACGTTTGACACATTTTGGGGACCCTGCGGTGAATAGTGAAGTGTCCTTGGGCAAGACACCTAACGGTACACACTCGTCACCCAGGACATACTTGAAAACGAGAGAAATCTCAATGTATCCTTCCTGGTAAAATACTTTCTCCAAAAAAAATAAAAAAATTCACGGCAGGGTTTGGCGAACTGGAATCTCCGAAGCGCACCGAGAAGCGCCGAACGAGAAAACACCGAAATTTCACTGAAATTTCTGTGCTTTCTGAATAACCCCTTTAAGTTTCAAATCTCAAAAACATCCAGAAAGATAAAATACCTGACTTTTAAAAATAGCGAGCAAGTCAGGCCTGGGTCGGAGTGTAAGTGTTAACCACACGACGCCTGTCACGGTGAGCCACTCACCCATTGTTCTTTGTTCGCGTCTTACGGTTTTGTGCTGAGGAAACAGTATCGTAGCCTTAGGGCTAATAATGAGACACGTTTACACGTTTCCTACAAAACAATCCGCTCTTTATGTAGCTTCGATACCTGAAATCACTGCTTTTTACCCAACTAAACACCGTCGCGGTGATTCCTCCAGCATGGTCCGGGCCATTTTACCTGCAGCGGCCATGTGACTTAAAGGGAAAATGATCATTTTGCAAACAGCCTGACCAAAAAAAAAGTCACCGCCTGGATTTAACTAAGCCAATAGGTGTGAGCCTTCCACTGGATAATTACTGCAGTGATTAATAGGTTTCAGCAATAAATGAGGTCATGTGACTCCCCGAATATACTGAATGAGCAGGTTTTTCCATCAATGTTTTCAATGGCACAGCGGGCATATTCCAAGATGGTAATGCCAGGATTCATCGGGATCAAACTGTGCAAGAGTGGTTCAGGGAGCATGAGACATCATTTTCACACATGGATTGGCCAGACCTTAAGACCATTGAGGTTAATCTTTGGGATAATGTGCTGGAGACGACTTTACGCAGCGCTGCGACTCTCCCATCATCAATACAATCTCACCAACTGAGGAAGCCACATGTTCTTGGCAAAACACGTCTTGGTGTATTCTGTTATCTGTATTTTGTAATAAAGTTTTTTTTTTTTTAATCATACTCCGTGTTCCTGGCATATCTGGAGAAGGTGGCCGAGGATGATGGGAGATCCAGTACTCCTTCAAGCCACTGGTGGCCTATAAGAGGGTGCCACGTTTGGGCACTTTACCATGTGAGTAACCCATTTGTATTCTTTGCACTCTTTCTGCATTAAGGCTGTTGCACTATAAGGGTTATTCAAAGAAAGGTGAAACTCAGGAGAATGACTGAAGTGACAATTCTAGGTCAAAATAGCCAATCCAGAAAAATTCTCCCATTTATCTCACTTTCCAAAAGGTGATATTCACCTTTCTCTGAATAACCGTGAGTATGTTTTATTGGGAGGCTGCTGTGTGATCCACTTAGGAGCATATCCTGAAAAAAGGGGGGCGGGGGGGTCGCCTTCACGGGTCCAAAAGCCTTACATCACAAGCCTGATTTAGTATTCTCTGAATCACGTTGAGTGGGACCAACTAGAAGCATTGATCTCATCCCCACCAGGCCATAATCTGCCCTTTCCAATGATACCTCATATGTCCCTCTAGCCCAGAGGACTCTAGAGATACAGTGGCCTAAATGATTGTAAATTAAAAAAAAATAATAATAATATATATATTCATTCTGGGGAGAAATAGATAGAGAGAAAAAGAAATATTCCGCAACTTTCATGCTGGTCCAAAGCGAGCTCAAGAAAGCCGAGGGTTAATTCAATATATAATAGTTTCAGGTAACAGATTGCAAGCTCTTGAACAGGGTCTTCTTTTCCTATTGTTCCCATTTTGTTAAAACATATTTCATAATTTTATGTTTGTTTGCTCCTCCTCATTGTACATCGCTGCAGAATATGTAGACACCGTATAAATAACTATAATTAGGCCCCGTTCACACCTGGGCGTTTTACAGCACGTTCCTACACGATGTAAAACGTCCAAACACGGAAATCCCATGATTTCCTATGGGGCCCGATCACACCTTGGCGTTTTACAGCTCGTAGGAACCCCAAGAAGTACAGGAGCTTCTTTGGGGCGTATTACAGCGTGTTCGCGGCCATAGACATGGACGTCAACGCGCGGTTATCGGCGTTTGCGTGTTTTCGTTATCGAAAACGCGCGTATGAACGCTGGGTTCAAATACTGGAAAAAAACGAGCGTATGAAATACGCTCAGGTGTGAACCCAACCTAATGTATTATATTAGTATTATACTACATACAAACATAAAAAGCACATGTAATATGAAAGCTTGACATATGTGGTTCGGTGAGCGCTCATTGTGTATGGGGGGGGGGATCCGATGTGTCTTGTATAAAAAGGCTTTTGAATGCCAGGCAGAGGTAATATTTTCAATCTTTTTTTTGTTTTTAATATTACAAACAAGAAGGTTGGTGGTCCACTGCATCAATATTTCTCCATTCCTCAGGTCCCCCAAACAGGCCAGGTTTGCAGGATATGTGAAGCCCAGCACAGGTGATATGATTTGCTGCTCAGTGATTGCAGGATTCAGTCTGTATTTCCACAAGGTGATCCTTAAAATTTGGCCTGAGGACCAGAGTCAGGAACCATTGCACTACTCTAACCCCGGCTCCCCATCCCTCCATTGCTAAACACCCAGAACTCTACAGCACCACCTAGAGTACAGAATGTGTAAAGGAAAAAGGCAGAGCGTGGCTGCACAGTGGAAGCCGAAGGAATCGGCTGGTAGTTATACGGGTGCTCTATCAAGGGATCCGCTGTCATACATGATTAAGGCTCCAAGCCGAAACGTTGTATTATTTATTATTAATTTATTTATAAAGGATTTTACCGGGAAGGATACATTGAGATTTCTCTCGTTTTCAAGTATGTCCTGGGTTCAAGAACATTGAAATGTTACAGAAATACAAAGTAATACAATGCAAGATATTAAAAACACAAATATACAGATTAACAGAAAATAAATATGTAGGAAATAGTCATTATGTAACATTTTTACAGGTGCATTCTGTATATAGTCACTGTGTTACATGTTTACAAGTGCATTCTGTATATAGTCACTGTGTTACATGTTTACAGGTGCATTCTGTATATAGTCACTATGTTACATGTTTACAGGTGCATTCTGTATATAGTCACTATGTGTTACATGTTTACAGGTGCATTCTGTATATAGTCACTGTGTTACATGTTTACAGGTGCATTCTGTATATAGTCACTATGTTACATGTTTACAGGTGCATTCTGTATATAGTCACTATGTAACATGTAACATAGTGACTATATACAGAATGCACCTGTAAAAATGTTTACAGGTGAATTCTGTATATAGTCACTGTGTTACATGTTTACAGGTGCATTCTGTATATAGTCACTGTGTTACATGTTTACAGGTGCATTATGTATATAGTCACTATGTTACATGTTTACAGGTGCATTATGTATATAGTCACTATGTAACATGTAACACAGTGACTATATACAGAATGCACCTGTAAAAATGTTTACAGGTGCATTCTGTATATAGTCACTGTGTTACATGTTTACAGGTGCATTCTGTATATAGTCACTATGTTACATGTTTACAGGTGCATTCTGTATATAGTCACTAGGTTACTTGTTTACAGGCGCATTATGTATATAGTCAGTATGTTACATGTTTACAGGCGCATTCTCTATATAGTCACTAGGTTACTTGTTTACAGGCGCATTATGTATATAGTCACTATGTTACATGTTTACAGACGCATTCTCTATATAGTCACTAGGTTACTTGTTTACAGGCGCATTATGTATATAGTCACTATGTTACATGTTTACAGGCGCATTCTGTATATAGTCACTAGGTTACTTGTTTACAGGCGCATTATGTATATAGTCACTGTGTTACATGTTTACAGGCGCATTCTGTATATAGTCACTATGTTACATGTTTACAGGTGCATTCTGTATATAGTCACTGTGTTACATGTTTACACGTGCATTCTGTATAGAGTCACTGTGTTACATGTTTACAGGTGCATTCTGTATATAGTCACTGTGTTACATGTTTACAGGTGCATTCTGTATATAGTCACTATGTTACATGTTTACAGGTGCATTCTGTATATAGTCACTATGTTACATGTTTACAGGTGCATTCTGGATATAGTCACTATGTTACATGTTTACAGATGCATTCTGTATATACTCACTATGTTACATGTTTACAGGTGCATTCTGTATATAGTCACTATGTTACATGTTTACAGATGCATTCTGTATATAATCACTATGTTACATGTTTACAGGTGCATTCTGCATATAGTCACTATGTTACATGTTTACAGGTGCAATCTGTATATAGTCACTATGTTACACATTTACAGGTGCATTCTGTATATAGTCACTATGTTACATGTTTACAGGCGCATTATGTATATAGTCACTATGTGTTACATATTTACAGGTGCATTCTGTATATAGTCACTATGTTACATGTTTACAGGTGCATTCTGTATATAGTCAATATGTTACATGTTTACAGGTGCATTCTGTATAATTTTTATTTATTTAGCCTGCGTTTTCATTTATTTATTTGTCCATTCACTTCTTATTTTTGCCTTTTTTTATTTGTCACTAATTTAGACACTTGGTCGTATTGGAGATGTATATCCCCTCCATTTTTTTTAAATCACATTTATGTATGCTAAACTCATTTCTCCTTCCAATTGAATATACCCTGCAATACTTTCTTTTCATCTAATTGCTTAATTGCTTAATGATGCTTGTTTAATTGTCTGGTTAGGGTATTTAAGGAGGAATTGCGTTTCAGCTTGTATGTATGATTAAGACCTTAGGGTCGAAACGTCACTGATTTTTCTAAGGGGTGCTGTACCCTAATAAACCGATTTGCACTGCTTATCCACTGGAGGTCTATCCCTTTCTTTTGTTCAGCTGATTCAGGGGGCTAGCGGCGTCCCCATTTGATAGAGACCTCGTGGAGAAGGTTGGTTAATTGGGTCTCCCACCGAGCTGTGTTCGTGGCGCTTGGATATTGCGTCATTCTGTATATAGTCACTATGTTACATGTTTACAGGTGCATTCTGTATATAGTCATTATGTTACATGTTTACAGGTGCATTCTGTATATAGACACTGTTACAGGTTTACAGGTGCATTCCATATTGAGGTATGTTAATAGGGAGCTCTTAAGTGACTTTAGACTGGGGGAAGATTTGATGGTGTCTGGGAGGTTATTCCATAATTGCAGTGCTCTGTAGGAAAATGAGGATCGAACCACTTTCTTTTTGTATTGTGGTATTGCAAGTAAGGTGCTGATCCTGGATCGGAGGTTATAGGATGAGGGAACTGCCGGTGCAAGCAGTCTATTCAGGTAGGGTGGCAGCTTCCCAGAAAAGCTCTTAAACACCAGGTTGGAGGTGTTTGGTGAAGGGTACGTTTAGACTCCAGCGACGTCCAGTTTAGCTCTTTTAACATGTCACAATGGTGGGTCATGTAGTTACATTGTAGCACAATACCCTAACCAATGTAGTAAGTTTCTGAAGGTGTGTTTGCGGGGCGGCAGCATACACTACATCTCCATATTCAATGGCTGGCATAAGCATTTGTTGTACAATCTGCTTTCTTACCGTGGGGCTCAGGCATGATTTGTTTCTGTACAGGGCACCTAGTTTGGGGTAAAGTTTAGATGAGTTTTTCGATGTGGGGGCCAAAGGATAGATTTGGGTCTAACCACATACCTAGATATTTGAGAGAAATGACTGTGGTCAGCGTTTCATTTGATTTTGTCCCAACACATAGATGGGGATTTTTCAATTTGTGTAGTTTAGGTGCGGTTCCAAAGAGCATCGTTACAGTTTTGTCAGTATTTAAAAAAAGTTTGTTGTGTTTGATCCACTTTTCTACCTCTGTGAATTGTTCTTGCAGCACTTGTATGCTTTGCCCCAGGATGCGGTGAATAAAGATTTAATCGGCGGTAAGAAATCGGTGTGGCCTATCCTTTACTTGCCTAGTGTACCGAAGCTGCTACAAACCCGTCCCCAGCGATTCTGATCATGCAGCCAACTGCAGCTTTAAAAGGACACTATCATAAAGAGAGAAATAGCGTGCATTTAGAGGGAAATAGCGTGCATAGAGAGAGAGATAGCGTGCTGAGTAAATACAAAGCAATAAATACTGCTCGTGTATTACATTCCTCTTTTTTTTTCACTTGACGGCTAATTAATCATTTGACCAGCATTTATTTCATCTCTGACACGTTACTAATTTGTCTGATTTCATGACCTTTCTGCAGCAGAATTTTTAGAAAGAGACAGGAAGCGACTCATGCACACATTGCATTCACATGATGCTGCTGACTAGCTACAATTTGAAATATATATATATATATATATATATATACATACATATTTTATCACCAGAGTATAGCAGTACGTAGTGATGGAAGCTTTAGGCCGGGTGCACACTAGCGTTTTTCTTCTGCGCGCTAGCGCGCGTTATAACGCTCTTCATGACGTCCTTTGTAGTATATAATTACGCGGATAGAGAAGAACACACGTAGTAAGCGCGCAACGTGCGTTGAAGACGTCGTCATGGAAACACCAAGGCTTTTGCACTAGGATTAACGCTGCGTGCGAATGTCAAACGAGCGCACCTGCACACTAGTGACGGCAGGCACGTTGGATAGGCCAGTGTGTCTCTGCAGCTGTGACAGAGTGACAAGAAATTCAGTTTTTACGACTTGCGTCAAAATTAACGCATCGTCTGGCATCTACCAATCTCTTTTGTCATAAAGTGCTTCCTTTTGAACACACGCTAGTGCGTAGAAGAAAACGCTAGTGTGCACCCGGCCTTACTGAGCACAATCATGGAATAGAACAATAAAGAGCCACGCTGAAGGGGGGGGGGTGTTGTAAATACTAATAGTGGAATTGTATGTTAAAGTAAACAAACAGAGGACAGATCATAGGCCCATACAGCCTCACAGATAAGCATCATGGTGAGCATCTGATGATGGGGCCTAGGAGGAAAGAGTAAATGACCAAACGTAAAAAAAAAAACAGGAGAAATAAACAATATTTATAACAACTATGTATAATATGTAAATTATATGATATAAACAGAGGAAGGGATTAAAAAGGGATTCTCTACACTAGAGCTTCTCAACGCTGTCCTCAAGTCCCCCTATCAGGCCACGGTTTAGGCTGGCCTCAGACAAGCGCACTATGTGCACCCGTACTGGCGTGCATTTCAGTGTCTGTCGCAGCATTGAGATGCTGCAACAGAACCAGCCACACGCTGTTGCGCGCGCATGAATTACGTGCAGAACAGCTGCCGTGCTGCGTCCGTGCAGCAGCCCTCTCCGTCAAAGTGCTAGGACGAGTGTTGACGGAACTGCAAAGCGTGATTCTCCATAGGAGGAGCGAGCCTTGCAGCGCTGAGCTCACTAAGTGCACCTAGCGAGGTGACCAAACGGGCGTCGAATGGAAGGAACGTCCCCTCTCACGGATGTTCCTTCTGCTCTTCAAATACGCTCGTCTGACGCCACCCTTAAGGATCACCTTGGGGGGAATGCAGACTGAATCCTGCAATCACTGAGCAGCAAATCATATCACCTGTGCTGTGCTTCACATATCCTGCAAACCTGGCCTGTTAGGGCTCCCTGAAAACCAGGGTTGGGAAACATTGCTCTACACCAGGGATCTCAAGCTCTAGCCCCCCAGATCTCTCTAATCTACGCCTCCCATGTTTTTCTGTCCAATATGATGTAGGCAATAAACAGCTAGGGCGCCATAGTCTGAGATCCCAGGCCTACACAATGTGAGCACTCCATGTTATCTGAACAGTCACACTGCCCTGATCTCTCTCAGGAGCCTGAGATCAATTTAACTTGATCTGGTCATATACTGGAGAAACTGGACTCCAGAATGTGACTCCCAATTTTTCAGCATCTCAGACTTGACAGTTGAGGTGTTGGAACTGTTTGAACAGCTTGGAGTTCTGTTTCACTTTCACAGAAACACAGATCTCTAGCAGTATTATTATACATGCAATATCACTTTTTGACCAGCAGGGGGAGCACTCTGCCTGTCAAAATAGCTACTGGCCTCTAAAAATGTGTTTATGAATGGTGCATACATTTTTACAGTAGGAGTAGTGAACAGTGGTTTTCCTGCCTCCTGAGAGTGTCTTTATGGAAACCTGTTGAAGGGGTTAAGGATAGTTTAACATGAAATTCAAGGGTTAACGTTTAACCCCTTCATGCACTCCAGACTGTTTAAACCCTGTAGTTCAGTGTTTCCCAAACATGTCCTCAAGACTCACTGACACGCCAGGTTTTCCAGATATGTGAAGCACAGGACAGGTGATATGATTTGCTGCTCAGTGATTGCAGGATTCAGTCTGCATTTCCATAAGGGAATCCTTAAAACCTGGCCTGGTTGAGGGTCCCGAGGACAGGTTTTGGAAACACTGCTGTAGTTCTAGGGTGGCCAGATCAGCCATGTTTTCCTGGACAAATTGTAATATTTCATGCAGAGGGAAACAAAGGGGAAAGTGCTGCCCTGCAACATGTATAATTCATATGCTGCAGGAAGGAAACTAAGGTAGGTCACCTGGGATTCCTCTTTGATTTCTTACCTGCAGCGTCTGGATTATACAGGCTGCGGGGGGGGGGCATTTTAGGCCCGTGTCAGACGAACGCAGTGATCACGTCCGTGTTACCGCACATTTTAACGTCCGTCGTAGCATAAATTTATGATCAATAGAGGGATGAGCTGTTCGGTTCGATCAGTTCGGAGTTCGATTCGAACTTTGGCCGTTCGCAAGTTTGCGAACTTTGAACTTTGACGTGTTCGGTTCGAGTTCGCAAAAAAAAAATATTTTGAAAAAAGTATAAAAAATGCTTAAAAAATACAAAAAAAATCTAGAAATAAAGAGACTCTTTACTACAGAATATTATGAGCAACGGTTTATTAGATATTGAATTAAAAACTAATGTGTACGTGCAAAGATTCTCACCTCTAAATGACCCTTGTTTTCAAACGGTAAACAACAGGTGTTTTTAGTCTGGTCTAATCAATTTGATACATTGTATGTATGTAGACTACACTGAGGGTGTGGTGTCTGCTTCTGAGAAGTGTTCTTCTAAAGTATTTCTCTCCTAAATCTTCCTCTAATATGCTGCATTTCACTGCTGTGTGCTCAGCTAATTTTTACCGCTTTCGCTCATCATGTTTAAACGCGATTTGAAGCCACATTTTATTAAATGACCCAGACATATTATATATCGTTCTTTCCGGCAGACTCCGCAGATTCATAATATATAATTTTTATATGTATACGTCATGTCCTGCCTGTATATTTGAATTTTTAATCATCTGCAGTGTGTAAAGTGTTTTTTTTTCAAATTTTAGCACATGAGCGTTTGCGGTTATGTTTTCTATACTTGTACAAAAATTTGAAATGGGGACTTGTTACATTTTGTGGGGGGAATTACGTGATTTATAGCAAACACACCCCATAGAAAAAAATCATTAGTGCATCATCGTTCACATTATAATTGAAATGTGAACAATATTGCTGCATTAATAAAAATAACACACAAAAACATACATGTTTTTTTTTTTTACTTTATACTTGGTCATGTTGGGTATCATTCGAAAAGGCCATGCTCCGGCCTTTCGATTGACACGCTCCATGACCCCCTAGATGCCTGGAGATATCGGGGTTCAAATGAACCCCCTATCTCCACCAGGGGATTGGCCTGTATATATATATATTGGCAATATATATATATATACGCATGATGTGAGCTGGCCTGGGCCTGGGCAATATATATACGCATGATGTGAGCTGGCCTGGGCAATATATATATGCATGATGGCGCATCTGTGACTGTCTGTGAGCATGATGTGAGCTGGTCTGGGCAATATATATACGCATGATGGGAGCTGGCCTGGGCAATATAACAACGCATGATGTGAGCTGGCCTGGGCCTGGGCAATATATGTACGCATGATATGAGCTGGCCTGGGCAATATATATATATACGCATGATGTGAGCTGGCCTGGGCAATATATATACGCATGATGTGAGCTAGCCTGGGCAATATATATATATGCATGATGTGAGCTGGCCTTGGCCTGGGCAACATATATACGCATGATGTGAGCTGGCCTGGGCAATATATATACGCATGATGTGAGCTGGCCTGGGCAATATATATATATGCATGATGTGAGCTGGCCTGGGCCTGGGCAATATATACGCATGATGTGAGCTGGCCTGGGCCTGGGCAATATATATACACATGATGTGAGCTGGCCTGGGCAATATATATACGCATGATGGCGCATCTGTGACTGTGAGCATGATGTGAGCTGACCTGGGTAATATATAGATATACGCATGATGTGAGCTGGCCTGGGCAATATATATACACATGATGTGAGCTGGCCTGGGCAATATATATATACGCATGATGTGAGCTGGCCTGGGCAATATTTATATACGCATGATGAAAATTTGCAAAGGATAAGGCACGCAAAGTGAAATTTTGATGTGTCTGAAATTGAAACTTACGTGACAACTCTTATTTTTTTTCCGTTAATTTATATTTGTTCAATACAGTTAATTTTAATTTGTTTAATAGAGTTAATTTAAAATGGTTTAATACAGTTTATTTATATTTATTTTACCTTTACTATTGGTGCTTTTCAAACTTTATTCTTAAATAAAAAGAAATTTAGCAGTTTCATGTTGTGTCATTTTTTGTTTTTTTTGGGGGGGGTGCAAATAACTGGTCTTGCCTAGGGCGCAAAATAGTCTAGCACCGGCCCTGACCGCATGGTCCACCCCTGCACTCTTCCACAATACCACAGAGGGGTTACTGTATGAATGCACTTGCTGGCCTGGCACCAAAGGCACAATATTTGGGTGCACTGCCACTGACGCCTGTATCAGATTCATATCCTCAGAGGGGTTACGGTGTGACGGCACTGTTGCCGACACTAAAGGCCCAATTTTAAAGCACCTATTGTTACTTTCATCCAAAGCCTGCATAAGTTTCACAATAATTTTGCCAAAAAATCACTAAACTTTTTCTGCGTGTCCGAAAATGTCTTTTCATACAGGCTGCCGCCCCAAGCAGTTGTTTATGGATAGATTAAAGGAAAAGCATTTACCGTCATTTGAAATGTCATTTTTTGGTTTTTACATATTTCTATACATCCTAGAAATCCGCCACTTCACGGGCAGGTTATGGGGACCTCCTAGGCACGATATTTGAAGGAATTTTTCGTTTTTATTTTTAACCTTTATTTTATGGAAAACTCACTGTCCCTTTAAAAATGTTTTTTTTGTAACTTTTTGTCCTTGTTTCCTTTCCCCCAGGGCACTACCCGGACCCCCATACACCTTTTATGGCAAATATGTAGCATATATACCCTCTTGGAGGGCACTCTAAAAACCGAATTTTCAGCCCCATTGACTTGTAATGAGTTCGAGTTCGAATGCGAACCGAACTCGGGGGTGTTCGGCTCATCCCTAATAGAGACCCACACACGAAGTACGTCCGCACCGAAGTGCGGACGCACAACGGACGCGGCACTGGACGCAATTTAGGCAAGAACGTCAAACCGCTAGGACGGACGCACAGAGTGCACCACGTCCGCAACATCCACATAGCTTTGTGTGTGAGTGATGAAACGTAGTCAGACGGACTGCATTTATACGTCCAGCATTTTTGACGGACAAAATGGTTTTTCATATCAAGTATCAATTTTTTTCATTTTACATATTAATGTTATTTCCCATCTACATCAGTCAAAAAAACGTCAGTTAGTGCACGGACGCACAGTATGCTCAGAATGCGTTCGTCTGACATTAGCCTTACACGCACTGCCCATCTGCATGAATAAAATAAACGTGTCCAGGAAAATATGGCTGATCTGGCAACCCTGTAGTACACATTTAGGTTTTGTTACAGAAAACGATTTAAATCGATACAGTTAAAAAAAGAAAAGTGGGTGATATATTCTATCTACAGTATATACACTATCTATACAGTGTTACACTATTTGGATATATATACAATATCTATACAGTGTTACACTATTTGGATATATATACAATATCTATACAGTGTTACACTATTTGGATATATATACAATATCTATACAGTGTTACTCTATTTGGATATATATACAGTATACAATATATCTAATACAGTGTTACACTATTTGGATATATATACAATATCTATACAGTGTTACACTATTTGGATATATATACAATATCTATACAGTGTTACTCTATTTGGATATATACAGTATACAATATCTATACAGTGTTACACTATTTGGATATATATACAATATCTATACAGTGTTACACTATTTGGATATATATACAATATCTATACAGTGTTACACTATTTGGATATATATACAATATCTATACAGTGTTACTCTATTTGGATATATACAGTATACAACTCACTATACAGTGTTACACTATTTGGATATATATACAATATCTATACAGTGTTACACTATTTGGATATATATACAATATATATACAGGTGTTACTCTTTGGATATATATTACAATATATATACAGTGTTACACTATTTGGATATATATACAATATCTATACAGTGTTACTCTATTTGGATATATACAGTATACAATATCTATACGGTGTTACACTATTTGGATATATATACAATATCTATACAGTGTTACTCTATTTGGATATATACAGTATACAATATCTATACGGTGTTACACTATTTGGATATATATACAATATCTATACAGTTACTCTATTTGGATATATATACAATATCTATACAGTGTTACACTATTTGATATATATATATACAATATATATACAGTGTTACACTATTTGGATATATATACAATATCTATACAGTGTTACACTATTTGGATATATATACAATATATATACAGTGTTACTCTATTTGGATATATATACAATATCTATACAGTGTTACTCTATTTGGATATATATACAATATATATACAGTGTTACACTATTTGGATATATATACAATATCTATACAGTGTTACTCTATTTGGATATATACAGTATACAATATCTATACAGTGTTACACTATTTGGATATATATACAATATCTATACAGTGTTACTCTATTTGGATATATATACAATATCTATACAGTGTTACACTATTTGGATATATATACAATATATATACAGTGTTACACTATTTGGATATATATACAATATCTATACAGTGTTACACTATTTGGATATATATACAATATCTATACAGTGTTACTCTATTTGGATATATACAGTATACAATATCTATACAGTGTTACTCTATTTGGATATATACAGTATACAATATCTATACAGTGTTACACTATTTGGATATATATACAATATCTATACAGTGTTACTCTATTTGGATATATATACAATATCTATACAGTGTTACACTATTTGGATATATATACAATATCTATACAGTGTTACTCTATTTGGATATATACAGTATATAATATCTATACAGTGTTACACTATTTGGATATATATACAATATATATACAGTGTTACTCTATTTGGATATATACAGTATATAATATCTATACAGTGTTACACTATTTGGATATATATACAATATATATACAGTGTTACTCTATTTGGATATATATACAATATCTATACAGTGTTACTCTATTTGGATATATACAGTATATAATATCTATACAGTGTTACACTATTTGGATATATATACAATATCTATACAGTGTTACACTATTTGGATATATATACAATATATATACAGTGTTACTCTATTTGGATATATATACAATATCTATACAGTGTTACTCTATTTGGATATATACAGTATACAATATCTATACAGTGTTACTCTATTTGGATATATATACAATATCTATACAGTGTTACGCTATTTGGATATATATACAATATCTATACAGTGTTACGCTATTTGGATATATATACAATATCTATACAGTGTTACGCTATTTGGATATATATACAATATCTATACAGTGTTACGCTATTTGGATATATATACAATATCTATACAGTGTTACTCTATTTGGATATATATACAATATCTATACAGTGTTACGCTATTTGGATATATATACAATATCTATACAGTGTTACGCTATTTGGATATATATACAATATCTATACAGTGTTACGCTATTTGGATATATATACAATATCTATACAGTGTTACGCTATTTGCATACTGTGTTTAGTCTTTTATATATCCAAGTAGAATAACTGCAGGAAGTCCAACATCCACCACGCGCTGTGAGGACTACCCACCTGTCGCGCCGCCGTGCGGACCCAAGATGGCCGCCGGCGAGCTTCCAAGCAATGCCCAGGCTCCTTCCCCAGCCACAGCCCGAAACGAAAGTGATCCGCGCATGCGCGCGCGTGGCGCGCCACGATGCTCCATACGTCTGACGTCATCCCGCCCACCAATCAGCTAGAACCTGAGACCCCTCTATAAGAAGCCGGCTGATTTCATTGCTAGTTCATTGCTAGTTCATCTAGTCTCTCATGTGTTACAGCGTGTTTGACCTACTGAAGCCTGCTTTACTTTGCCGTGTACCGAACCTTGCTTATGTCTAACGATTCCGCTGACTGCCTTTATCCTACGACCTTCTGCCTGAGTTACCGTTTATGCTGTCTGAATTAACCCTTTTGACCCCGGCTAATATTATCGACTTCGCTGCTTGCCTATATCCTGAAACCGGCTCTGGACATCACTACGCACCTGATTCTACCTATCACCCATGCACTATTCTGGATAAGGTTGTATATTTATACCTAACCCTCCACATAGTAGATGAGCCGAGTTGGTATACCTTGCACATTGGTTCCCATCACCGCCTAATCCTGACACGCGCGCAGTGTTACCGCCCAGAGAACCCAACTGGGGAAATGAAACCGGACTCCTTGCTACTCTCCTTATACAAAAGTTTAACACTTTAGTTCCCGCGGCCTTGTGGGTTTTTATAACTGTGTATGAAGCCTTTAACAGATAACTTTACCCCCCCCCCCAGTTTCTGACCATATTTAACCTCCCTAGCGGTTATCCTGAGTGTTGCTAAGGGTTAAATTTCACCGCTGAAAGCGGTAACCCCGAACCACCCTTGGGCTGCATACATTACCCGTCCCTGCGCTCCCTCGCTGATCCCTGCAGCGTTTTACTTCATGGTTCCCTTCTCACAAGAAGGGAGCCAGGAAGTATGAGGTCTCGATCGCTGTAGGAGACTGCGTGGGAGGGAACCTCCTCCAACTTTTAACGAAGCCAGAGTGGTGGTTATCCCCAAGCCCAGAAAGGATCCTACCCTGGTCACCTCCTATCGGCCTATTGCGCTGTTAAATACTGACCTGAAACTGCAATCCATCATCATGGCCGGCTGCCTACAGAGGAATCTTGCTCGCCTTGTGGGCCCCCAACAAACGGGCTTCCTCGCGGGCCGACACTCTACCACAAACTTACGCAAGGCTATAGCGGCCATATGGTCCTCCTCCCTTACTCCACACGCCTCAAATCTTCTATTGAGCTGCGACACCGTTAAAGCGATCAACAGGATATCCTGGGCTTATTTAGAGAGATTTATCACGTTCCACCACTTTGGGAAGGTATTCTTGACCCTATTTTGGACGCTTTACCGTAACCCTTCCACAGTGATCACAGCGAACAGACTTAATTCTGCCCCCTTCGTACTAGAAAGAGGAACCAGACAGGGATGTCCCTTATCACCATTAATGTTTAACCTTGCCTTGGAACCCCTCCTCCGCATCATAGAGACGTGCCCGGTAATCACGGGTATTCGTTTGTCCTTCTCTGTGGCACTGAAAGTGGTGGCTTTCGCAGACGATCTTCTATTGTTTCTCTCAAACCCAGAATCTGCTATTCCACCGTTGTTGAAGTTATTTGATTCATTTTACGCAGTCTCGGGTTTGCAAATCAATTACGTTAAGTCGGTCGCTCTGCCCTCGGGACCAAAGCCGCAAGGTGCCTGGCTCAGACAGTTCCCCTTCTCCTGGGCCCCTACACCTTCCATTAAATACCTAGGGATCATCCTACCGGCGGACCTTTTTCAATTATACAATCTCAATATTAACCCCCATTTCACCCAATCTAAGTTACTCCTGGAAGCGTGGAGTTCTCTCTCTTTGTACAATCTAGGAAGGGCAGCACTTATTAAAATGACCTTATTCCCCAAATTGCTCTATCCCTTACAGGTTTTGCCTCTACTATTGAAGCCCACAGACCTCCGTCTATTACATAGACTATATGCGGCATTCATTTGACAAGGTAAACAAGCACGCATTCCACTTCCTGCGCTTCAGCAGTCATTAGCTAGAGGAGGTATTAATTTTCCAAATATAGTTGATTACAGCTTAGCAGCCCTATACCGTTATGCTGCTGACTGGCTGAATGGTACCTCACAATTCGTGCCCTTATAGGTCGAACAGGCATTGCTCCCCTCATCTTCCTTATCGGCGTTCCTCCATCAAAGCTCACCCGTTTTCTCCCCTAGCCATGTTCTAACCCATTATTGTCCTCTACGAAATTGGCCTGGATGTAGATTCGCAAGCGCCTTCAGCTCGCCTGGCAAACAACTTTGTGGTCCCCTATTCTTCACAACCCTCACTTTCAAAACGTCTCCCCTGCTCCGATCTTTCACACTCTGGCCCACCGCGGTTTTACCCATCTGCACCATTACATTGATGGAGTGTCGGGCTTGCCGTATTCCTATACGACACTAAAAGACCGAATTACACCTTTAGACATACACCCGGTATATTACTTGCAATTAAAGCAATGTCTCCTTACCCAATTGAAAGTCCTATCCCCTAATGATCTAGCCAATCCGCTTGACACGCTCCTGTTTGCCCGCCCTTTGTCCCCTCCTCCTACCTCCACTATATACACGCTCTTACAATCTTCACTCCCTACCAAGCTCCCCTGAACAGCAATAACTAGATGGACCGCAAACTTTCCCGAGCTCTCCTCCACACATGACTTGATTGAGGCCACCTTATTATCCAGACGCTCCCTTCCCTCTGCTAACTACTGGGAAGTGTTCTATAGAATACTCCATCGAGCGTATATGGCGCCCGACAGAATGGCTCGGCAAGGATTGTCACCGACCGCAAATTGTTTAAAATGTCAAGGCACTCAGGCTGACTTACGTCATTGTTTATGGGCATGTCCCTTTATCCAACTGTTTTGGGACACAAACCGATGATTTGGGTCCCAAGTTCTTCGCCTGGAACTTCCTTTTACCTCGGAGTGGGCCATCTTTAATAGTCCAACCCGTCCCACCCCCAGACCTTTTGATAAGTGCCATCGATTTTGGCTCACCCTGCTAGCTGCAACGGGCAAAAAAGCGATCTTGTCACAATGGATCTCCGCTGCCCCTCCTTCCTTTTGCATGGTTTATGACAGAATCTACGCCGTATTTTTGGCGGACTGGATCAAGGCTGTGATGCAGCAAGAAAAGAGGACTCAGTCCTTTTTACCAATTGGACCCCCTTTGTTCGAACCCTTCCATGTGAAACTAACTTCTTAATCAACTGCTGGATGCCACATGTTTGTGCTAGTTTAATGCCTGACATCGATGTATAATAGGACGTCTCTCTGATTTTTTTCTGCATGTTGATCTGTATGTTTAAAAAAAAAAAAAAAAAGCCGCTTTGCGTTCAATTACCCGGGACATTTTTATTTATTTCTTTATTCTTTATTATTGAATTCTGCACTCCGACGTCAGCTCGGGACCCGCAGACTGCCGCCGCGTCATCAGCTCCCGAACCCAGGGTCGACCCCAGGAGCAGTGCCCCATCCGGAATGCCAGTCCCGGCACAGCTCTCTCCAACAGCCTCAGAAACAGGATAGCCTCCACACCCAGCACAGGAGCGAGGCGACCTCAGGCACAACCAGTCGTTTGGTACCCTGGTCTCCGGCAGCTCCTCAACACAGCCATCACCCGACACCAGGTGCCCCTGGTGAGCTCGGCGTCCACGGTTGCCTCCTCCACCTCCTCCTTCACTGTCTCTTCGGTGGCCTCCACAGCTGCTGCCGTTTCCACCTCCGCCGTCTCTGCCTCCATGGCAGCCTTCTCTGTATCCACGGCCACCTCAATCTCCACAGCCTTTTTGGCCTCAGCCTCCACGGCCGCCTCCATGGCCTTTTCAGCCTCCAAGGCCTTTTTGGCCTCCTTCGACCTCCATGGCCTTTTCGGCTTCCACGGCCTTTTTAGCCTCCCTCGTCCTCCTTTTTAGCCTCCTAGGCCTCCACAGCCGTTTTGGCCTCCTCCTCCTTTTCGGCCTCCATCTCTGCCTCCACGGCCTTTTAGGCCTTCGCGGCTTTTTCAGCCTCCTTGGCTTCCCTGGCCTTTTTAGGTCTCCACGGCTGCCTCCTTTACCTCCACTGCCTTTTTCCTTCCACGGCCTTTTTGGCTCTCCTCCTCCTCTTCTAAATGAACGCATCTTTTCGAGAACGCAGAACCGCTAGTACGGACGTACAGAGTGCGCTGCGTCCACTAGCGGCGTGTGTGCGTGATTTGGAGACGTCAGACCCTGCTCATGTCCGGCCAACATAACGTCCAGACACCCAAAGTTTCCTGGTTTGGATCCGTAAAAAATCACGCTCAAAAATGCGCATCGTATGACCGTTTTCGCGCATTCCGTGAGACGTTCGGACGCATTTTTTGACGGTCAATGTGAAAAATGCGTTAGTCTGACCCAAGCCTTATCTCACTTTCCAAATCGGCTATTTGGTCCAGATTGTTCTCTTTTCCTGCCATTCTCCTGGTTTTCACCTTTCTCTGAACAACCCTGAGAGAGAGGTGAAAGCCAGGAGAACTGGCAGGAGAAGACAACAATCTAGACCAAATAACCGATTTGGAAAGTGAGATAAATGGGAGAATTTTTCTGGTTTGGATATTTTGACCTAGAATTTTCCATTCTCCAGTTATTCTCCTGCTTTTCACCGCTCTCTGAATAACCCTGTGAATGTTTAATCTCGAGGTGAAAAATAACATTGCTTTAGCTGTTAAAAGCGGGCAATGAGGAAATTTTGTATTTTTTCACACAGCAGTTAAATGCAGCATATTAGGAAGTTTTAGGAGGGAAATTACTCACTCAGAACAGAAGCAGACACCCCACACCTTCATTCTACATAAAATGTATCAAATTGATTAGACCAGACTAAAACATCTGTTGTTGTTATGCCGTTTGAAAAAAAAAAAGGTAATTTAGAGGTGAGAATCTTTGCACCTAGACATTAGTTTTTAATTCAATATCTAATAAACCGTTGCTTATAATATTCTGCAGTAAAGAGTCTCTTTATTTCTAGATTTTTTAGTATTTTTTAAGCATTTTTTATACTTTTTTCAAAATTTCTTTTTTTTTGCGAACTCGAACCGAACACACCCAAAAAGTTCGAAGTTCGCGAACTTTCGAACTGCCAAAGTTCGGGCCGAACTCCGAACCGTCCGAACCCGAACAGTTCATCCCTAGTCACCATGTGAATAGTGTTAGACCGTTGGGCCTCATATGATCTAAGAAGCAATCCAAGCAGATAAATATTAGATGTTCCAGGAAAATACAAGCAAATGAGCCCCGGAATATGAATATTGTCTTTGTTATTTGACTCTTAGAAGTATTTTCCTTTTTAAAATATAATGATTATTCATTACCTTCTCCCTCTTGACCTGATCACATGCACTTACATACCAGCTCCGTGCCCACCAGCCGCATAGACATTTACAGAAGACGCTGGCTGGAGTCCTTGCAGAGACTTGCCTAGTAGGCTGGGTTCACACCTGCACATTTTTTAAACGTGTTTTTTTACGCACGTATGAAAAAAATGGGGGAACGCGCATTGCATTTCACTGCTGGTTTTTGTTCTCTGAATAGACGAAGCATTGCTTCTCTATGGGGATTTTACTGACCTCGAACAGGCACCGAACAGGCACCGTATGTGCAGGCAATTCGCCAATATTTGGCGACCTGCCTGCTCTCTGAATAGCCGAATGGCCAAGAAAGGTAACCGTACCCTGATTTTCACTGTTCAATTTCCTTTCGGCCACAAATCGGATCTCTTTGAATAACCCTGTAAATATATGATTCAACATGGAAACATATGATTAGACCAATGGGAACTCAGTTTATCCTGCAAAAATAGTGGAGGGAACTGCGTTCCCATGCATCCCCCTCGATTTGAACCCGAGGAAATAAAATACTTTGCTATTGTTCTAAATTCAGTTATTTTTGCCTTTTATGTAAAAAAAAAGTCATGAAATCATACCAAATGACCGGGGAAAGCGTGGTCTCCGGCGACATTCCCTAAAATACAAGTATACCTCCACGGTCAGTTGAAAAGTCGAGGAGTTGCGTTTCTGCTTTCATAACACTACGTTCCAGTTGTGGAGCCTGCACCGCTCTGCAAACTGGGGCCAGATCTCGCTTATGTAATTCAGTCGCGTCTCTCGAACGCAGCGAATTGAAGAAAAAAGACAAAAACAAACCCCTGTGTGAGATCTCTGTGATCTAGCAAGTGGGTACAGGCAGACCTGTTGTGGTTGCAGGTTTTCATACGGGAAGAGATATTATGCTTCCTGTACTGCACTTTATTTTTAGCAGTTTGCTTGTGAAAGTGAAACTATCAAAATACGTATATATATATATATATATATTTTTTTTCTGAATGTGCATCACAACTTCCACCCAAATCACTTTTTCCCCTTGTGTCTAAACCGAGCGTTCGGAAGGAAAAATATAAAAAAACCTGTATGCATTTCTGCTCGGAGAACTTGGGTGGTTTCTGAGCTGTTTATTCATTCACCCAAATTCTGTCGCTCTGAGGTTTGACCTCATTAGGCAAAGGGGGAAATGTTTGTGCAAGGCTGTTGTTGTGACTTGTTTGATTTCACTAGCAGAGTTAGATGGGAAATGCTTAAAAAAGAGAGGATACAAAACATATATATATATATAAGATAAAGGGCAGTATTACAAAGCTGGTGCTAACTTAGGCTGGGGTCAGACGAAGGCAGTGCAAACGTGTAGGCTGGGGTCAGACGAACGCAATGCAAACGTGTAGGCTGGGGTCAGACGAAGGCAGTGCAAACGTGTAGGCTGGGGTCAGACGAAGGCAGTGCAAACGTGTAGGCTGGGGTCAGACGAAGGCAGTGCAAACGTGTAGGCTGGGGTCAGACGAAGGCAGTGCAAACGTGTAGGCTGGGGTCAGACGAACGCAGTGCAAATGTGTAGGCTGGGGTCAGACGAAGGCAGTGCAAACGTGTAGGCTGGGGTCAGACGAAGGCAGTGCAAACGTGTAGGCTGGGGTCAGACGAAGGCAGTGCAAATGTGTAGGCTGGGGTCAGACGAAGGCAGTGCAAACGTGTAGGCTGGGGTCAGACGAAGGCAGTGCAAACGTGTAGGCTGGGGTCAGACGAAGGCAGTGCAAACGTGTAGGCTGGGGTCAGACGAACGCAGTGCGAATGTTCGTTTAGGCGCATTTTATTACGGCCGTGGTAGCAGCAAATAACGTCCAACGCAGGCCCACACACGAAGTACGGCCGCACGAAAGTCCGGCCGTGCAAAGCAAGCGACAAACGAACGCATTTTTTCGAGAACGTCGAACCGCTAGTACAGACGTACAGAGTGCGCTGCGTCCGCATAGCGGTGTGTGTGCGTCAGATGCTGCTCATGTCCGGCCAACATAACGTCCAGACACCCAAAGTTTCCTGGTTTGGATCCGTAAAAATTACGTCTGAAATTGGCATCGTATGACCGCTATCGCGTCTTCTGTGAAAAAATGCGTTCGGATGCATCAATGCACTTTTTGACGATAAACGTGAAAAAATGCGTTCGTCTGACCCTGGCCTTAACCAGAGCTGTTGTAAACTTAGTAACTCCACAGACTATGGGCATCATTACAGGCATTGCGCTAAAACGGGAACGTAAAGGAGAAAAACCTGCGCCTGCAGGTTCCTCTTTTGCGACCCCGTTTTAGAGCGATATAACAATGCAGATGCTAAAGAAAGCTTCCTGCATCGTTATCAGACGCTAAGCCCCCGGATGCGCGCATCAGCACTAAGCGCCGCAGCACGCATCTCCTCCATGGAGTCCACAGGACTTTATTGAGGCAGACGACGCCGGTCAAATGCCCTGCCGTATCTTGCCTCGCGAGATCCGGCAGGTCGGCGTAGTGATCCACAGGTAGAGACTGGGGGACTTTTTCCCCCAGTCTCTTCCTGCTCCTGCCGGACAGAGGAGGCGGTTGGAGCCGCGGTCCTCGCCGTGGGATAGGAGGTGAGTATGTGATTTTATTGGGGGGGGGGGGGTTTCCTGCTGGTGCTGACGGATTCTGTAGCAGCGGAATCCGTTAGCACCGAGTCCAGGCTGTGGTTAACTTTTCAGTAACCGCAGCTGGACGGTAATTAGAGTTAGTATATTGTAATACTAACGTTAATTAACTCTTTGCGCTCCCCATGTTAAGTATAGGCAGCGCAAAGTACAGTAACCTCGCGCTGAGAAAGCGCAAGGTACCAAACGCAAACGGGTTTTTTAACCCATTACCGTTTGGCTTGTAGTATGGGTGGCCCACACCTGGGCCACCAGGGCTAACGTTAATGCTCACTCAGGTGAGCGCTACTTTAGCACCAAGAATGTAATGGTGCCCTATAATGGCTCTGGTGAGTTTACAATAGCTCTGGTTAAGTTAGCACCCACTTTGTAATACTGCCCAAAATGTATCAGTCACGTAAAAAATTAATAATTAGGTTTCTTCAAGTTTATTATCGGACATGAGCTGAGAGCTTGCAAAGCCCAGGTCACCCTTATTCTATTACCACCCCTGGCGTCATTAATATCACACAGCGCTTTACAGGTAAAGTAAATTATTATGCTAACATTTATATGAAACACGGCACACGTATGTAACACTTAAAACGTAGGATAAAATGGTGATCTGTATCTTGCACACGTTCAAATAATGTTTGCTGCATTATCAGCATACAGGCAGACCTCTCCCTTGCGTGACATCTAGTAGATGTGATGCAGATATATAATTAAATATTATCAGATCTCCTGCTTATTGGGATTCGTAGTGATCTATTACTAAACCTCGATACAGAGTGCACCACTAAACATGTAACACGGCAGTGGTGTAGTGAGGGGGGGTGCCTTTCAGCCGGGGGGCGCCGCAGCAGCCCTGCCGCTCACGTGGGTTCCACCAGCCAGCCGCGAGACCGCGGAGTTCACGTGAACTCCACGATCTCGCGAGATCGCGACTGGCTGGTGGAACCCACGTGAGCGGCAGAGCTTCTTGCCGGCAGCCGCTCGTAGGACGAAAAGCACACGGCAGAGGAGAGGTGAGCTGGGGGCATTATATATCTGTTTGAGCTGCTGGGGGCAATATATATCCCTGTGTGAGCTGCTGGGGGCACCATATAGCCACGTGTGAGCTGCTGGGGGCAATATATATCCCTGTGTGAGCTGCTGGGGGCTGTGTGAGAGGCTGGGGGCAATATATATCCATTTGAGCTTCTGGGGCAATATATATCCCTGTGTGAGCTGCTGGGGGCAATATATATCCATGTGTGAGCTGCTGGGTACAATATATATCCCTGTGTGAGCTACTGGGGGCAATATATATCCCTGTGTGAGCTGCTGGAGGCAATATATATCCTTGTGTGAGCTGCTGGGGGCAATATATATATCCCTGTGTGAGCTGCTGGGGGCAATATATATATCCATGTGTGAGCTGCTGGGGCAATATATATCTACATGTGAGCTGCTGGGGGCAATATATCCATGTGAGCTGGGGCAATATATATATCCATGTGTGATCTGGGGGCAATATATCCATGTGTGAGGTGGGGGCAATAAATCCATGTGTGAGCTGGGGGCAATATATCCATGTGTGAGCTGGGGGCAATAAATCCATGTGTGAGCTGGGGACAATAAATCCATGTGTGAGCTGGGGGCAATATGTATCCATGTGTGGTGTGTATGAGTGTGAGTTTTATTGCTCTGGAGCTCTGTGATACACTCATACATACTGCACATTACTGTGAGTTTTATAGTTGTGGAGCTCTGTGATACGCTCATACACACACACCATACACAGTCAATGAGGCAAGTGGCACGTCGGCTAGTATTAGCAAAACCTGCCCGTCAGTAAGAGGTTAATGATGCTCTCCTGTTAACCTGTTTAATGTGTTGCACCTTTCCAATTGTTATTGAAAAAAATAGTAATTATATTTTTAACATGATCTCGCTACGCCTCTGTAACACGGTGAGTCGGTGACAACATTTCCTACATATTTATTTTCTGTGTTAATCTGTATATTTGTGTTTTGTTTTTAATATCTTGCATTTAATCACTTTGTATTTCTGTAACAACTGTAACAATTCGATGTTCTTGAACCCAGGACATACTTGAAAATGAGAGAAATCTCAATGTATCCTTCCTGGTAAAATACTTGCAAATAAATAATGAGATTATTTGCTGCAGCTTCTTAAAACACCAATAGAATATAAAAATAATATCTGTATGTGACATAATGCCTGTGTATGGAAATTACAGGAACACCTTGTATCTGTGCTGTACAGGGATTTTCAGTCATTATAACCCTTTGAATGTTATTCCTGTACAGCAGTGAGTGACCCCAGAGCTCTCCCTGTATTCTGCCCTCTCCCTGGCTGCTGTAATGCAGCAGTAAAGTTTGTTGAGCTCTTTGTTACAGCGCGTGTTGGGGCTGCTTTGTGTAGCTTCTTTCCAGCAATACAGGGTGAAAGGAGTGAGAGCTCGCCTCAGTGAAAATACTAATCAGGTTTTAAACCGCTATGCACATGGGGTTTTATAAGCTAATCTTAGGTTGTAAACGCTCGAGCAGGATCCTCTCTTCGACTATTCTGTGTGTGTGTAACGTGTATGTATATTTTTTATTCTCTCTCCCATTGTACAGCGCTATGGAACTTGTTGGCGCATTATACGTAAATACTTGTAACTGTAATTTTTTAATACAGAATGGTGTTTCTGGTAGTAAGGCCTGGGTCAGACGAGCGCATTATATGCACCCGTACTGACGTGCCTCCTGGCGTCCGTCGTTGCGTTGTGACGCTTCGATTGGACTGGCCATGCACTGTAGCGCACGCACGAATTTCGCGGGCTACAGTGGCTGTACTGAAAGCCTCCCTGACGAAGTGGTACAATGCACGGTCGACGGGGCTGCAAAGCGCAATCCTCCATAGGAGGATCAAGCCTAACTGCGCTCAGTGAGGTGGCCAGACGGGCATCAGAGTGGAAGGAACATCCACTCTCACATACGTTCCTTCCGCTCTGCAAAACACTCGTCTGATCCCAGCCTAAAAGGATGAATATTCCTATGGGCTATAACCATACTGACAGAGCACACGGTCAGAATTCACATTGCCACCCAGCATGATGGGTCAATCTGTCCATTAGCATAATGTACCATGGTAAATTTATTTATTTATTTATAAAGTATTTTACTAGGAAGGATACATTGAGATTTCTCTCGTTTTCAAGTATGTCCTGGGTTCAAGAACATTGAAGTGTTACAGAAATACAAAATAATAAATGCTAAATATTTAAAAAAAACACAAATATACAGATTAACAGAAAATAAATATGTAGGATATAAAGTCACTATGTTACATGTTTACAGGTGCATTCTGTATATAGTCACTATGTTACATGTTTACAGGTGCATTCTGTATATAGTCACTATGTTACATGTTTACAGGTACATTCCGTATTGAGGTATGTTAATAGGGAGCACTTAAGTGACTTTAGACTGGGGGAAGATTTGATGGCGTCTGGGAGGTTATTCCATAATTGCAGTGCTCTGTAGGAAAATGAGGATCGAAACACTTTCCTTTTTGTATTGTGGTATTGCAAGTAAGGTGCAGGTGTTGGATCAGAGGTTATAGGATGAGGGAGCTGCTGGGGGAAGCAGCCTATTCAGGTAGGGTGGCAGCTTCCCAGAAAAGCAGGTTGGAAAGGGGAAGGGTGCGTTTAGACTCCAGCGACGGCCAGTTTAGCTCTTTTAACATGTCACAATGGTGGGTCATGTAGTTACATTGTAGCACAAAGCGGCAGAATGAGTTATACAATGTAGTAAGTTTCTGAAGATGTGTTTGTGGGGCAGCTGCATACACTACATCTCCGTATTCAATAGCCAGCATAAGCATTTGTTGTACAATCTTTCTTACCGCGGGGCTCAGGCAGGATTTGTTTCTGTACAGGGCACATAGTTTGGGGTAGAGTTTAGATGAGTTTTTCGATGTGGGGGCCAAAGGATAGATTTGGGTCTAACCACATACCTAGATATTTGAGAGAAGTGACTGTGGTCAGCGTGCCATTTGATTTTGTCCCAACACATAGATGGGGATTTTGCAATTTGTGTAGTTTAGGTGCTGTTCCAAAGAGCATCGTTACCGTTTTGTTGGTATTTAAAAAAAGTTTGTTGTGTTTGATCCACTTTTCTACCTCTGTGAATTGTTCTTGCAGCACGGCTTCCAGCTGCGGGAGATTTGGTTTGCTGGTATAGATTACGGTGTCGTCTGCATACATGTGTACAGTTGAGGCTTTGCAGACGGTGGGCAGATCATTTATGAATATCGTGAATAGCAGAGGGCCGAGTATCGCGCCTTGTGGTACATCGCACGTAACTGGGAGGGGAAGGGAAGCGCTGTCAGAAATGATAGGAACATTAAAAAAAATATACAAATATCTTAAGATGCTCAATCAAGAAGATAGTGTTTTCATTTGGAATACAGGAATGACAAATTGCAAACGGGGATATTCAAAGAATTCCAGAAATTGTAAGCAATAAACATCAGGGGGGGGGCAGAGTTTGAGATCCCCGCATCAGGCAATATTAAATAACATTTCTTTACAGAAACGGTGTTGATTGCATGAAGTCCCCTTTCAGCAGGGTTGGTACACAAGTGCAACATTTAAACACAAAGCTGTCGGAGTATGAAACAAAGTAAAGTGACCTTTTGTGGGAAAAGAACAGACTAGATGAACCCATTTGTTTGTCTCCCTCAAACCTCCATCATTCATCTGCGTCTCCACCTTTCTCCATGGTCGAATGATCCATGACGGTTTCTTCATTTACTCTTTGCATGCATGAACACAAAATCTACTTCAAGGGCCAGTCATATGCGCTCCAATATGGCTGAATCAGAAATTCATACCGAGGAGGAAGAGGAAACAGATACCACACATGGGAACATAGTTTGTGGGATCATAAGCAAGTCCCTTAACCCCTTCACTACCAAGTGATTTTACAAAAAAACATTATCAGAAACCAGTGTTTTATTGTAAAATCACAATTAATTAATTATAAAGTAAGAAATATTTGAGTTTACATCCAGTGTATTTCTTACTGTAAATAATCTATTTGCCCACTAGATGGTGCCATCTACTGCCAAACTGAGTTACAGAGGTTTGAGCCTCAGGTCTATTTTTTTTTTCTCCCTGCATCGGCTGCTGAAAGCCCGATATTTCAGAGCTTTGAGCAGTTGATTTTACAGTTTTAGCTCTTTGGGCATTATGCCACAGGGCTAAAACATTTTTGATTGCAGAATTCAGTCTGTTTCCCCAAGGTAATCTTTAAAACCTGGCCTGTTAGGGGGACTGAGGAGCAGGGTTTGGATTGGGAACCACTGCCTTAAACAGTTCTTGGTTTCTGTAGGTTTAGGCTAGGGTCAGACGAGCGTCTTTGGAGAGTGGAAGGAACGTCCGTTAGAGTGGATGTTCCTTCCACTCGATGCCCATCTGGCCACCTCACTGAGCGCACTCAGAGTGCTCAGCGCTGCAAGGCTCGATCCTCCTATGGAGAATCGTGCTTTGCAGCTCCGTCTGCGCGCATCCTATCGCCTAGGCTTGGATAACGGCGTTTGTTGCGCACGCATGAAATGCGCAAGCACAAGCGCGTGACCAGCCCTGTTGCAGCATCACAACTCTGCGACGGATGCTGGTAAGCACGTCAGTACAGGCGCACATAGCGCGCTCGTCTGACGCCAGCCTTAGCCCATATGACAGTAAACAGGGAGTCCCATCCTAAACTGGAAATAGATATGTAAAATTATTAAAATGAAGGTAAATAGAATGTACAGTATTGTCGTAAGACAATAAGGTAATATGTACTTGGCATTAATACACACGGATACAACACGGCAGCTATATCATTGGAGAAAAATGACATCTTCCCAACTGACAAGCTGTGCAAGACCCAGAAATGTCTCGGAGGGAAGAATATTTTGCTATTTTACTTTCTCATGGGCAACACATTCTTTGTTCTGAAAAACACTTCTGTGATACATATTGGTGTAAGGGAAGAGGAACCATCACCACAGAAATGACAGTTCCTGCTTCAAGCTGTAAATGACATCAGCACATATTTATATCTATTACTGGCATGACACATCAAGGCAAATTATTAAAAGGGATACACTACTAGTTTTAACACTTAAATGGAAGGGGATAACGGTTGGATTAAACATTACACCCTCCTGACCCTCCGCACCCCACCCACCGAACCCCACTTTATCCCTAGAGTGTAATCCTCGCCTTTGGTCGAGAACCATGGTTCCTCTGTGCTGGACATGACATGCAGCATCTGTCACATGACTGGGGATACGCTGGGCCGACAACAAGTGAGCATGCAGCCAGTCCCATGGCTCTCAATGTGAGTTCGTTGAGAGCCATTGCTCCAGTGTTAATTCCTGACCTTTATCCAGGAAGCCTGATCAGTACATGCAGATCTCAGCTTTCTGGGTGGGGCAAATCCCCCACACTCTGATTGCTGGATTCCAAACTTGGTGTAAATGTAACTAGATCTGTTGTAGACTGGGAAACTCCATAGACTATGGCAGTGGTTCCCAACCGCTGGACTATGGGATAGATAGATCACAACTTAAACGTTAATAGTGTGTCGCAAAAGAGAAAAAGCTGCACAAGCTTTTTCTCATTTGTGGCTCACCATTAGGCTGGAGCCAGATGAGAGCATGATATGTGCCTGTACTAACGTGCCTACTGGCGTCCGTTGCAGCATTGAGATGCTGCGACGGGGCCAGCCACACGCTGTTGCGCGTCCACGAATTAGCGTGCAACAGCGGCCGTGCTGCATCCGTGCAGCAGCCCTCTCCATCAAAGTGCTAGGTCGCGCAGTGACGGAGCTGCAAAGTGTGATTCTCCATTGGATTACAAACAACTAGCTGGCTCCTATGTTTTCTTACTGGCTCCTCAGGCTGGGGTCAGACGAGCGCACTACATACACCTGTACTGACGTGCCTCCCGGCATCCGTCGCAGCGTTGTGACTCTTCGATGGGCCGGCCACACGTGTAGCGTGCACACGAATTGCTGCACTACAGTGGCAGTGCTGAAAGCCTCCCCGAGAAGCGCTACAGCGCACGTTCAACAGGGCTGCAAAGCACGATGCTCCATAGGAGAATCGAGCCTGGCAGGGGCGCACTAAGTGCGCTCAGCGAGGTGGCCAGATGGGCGTCGAGTGGAAGGAACGTCCACTCTCACGGACGTTCCTTTCGCTCTCCAATGACGCTCGTCTAACACCAGCCTAAATTGCTCTCTTCTGGCCGAGTGGCTGTATGAGCAGCAGGAGATGGAATGTCTTGTAGCTGCTGACTGATACCTGCAGCAATGCCGCTAGTACTTACTCCTCGAGTCAACAGGACCCAAGCGCGATCCTGCATGATCTTTGCTAGAGCTTGCTAGAGTAGGGTAGGGTCCCGAAGAAGCCGTGGAAGAACACTTGGGATTGTTTGTTTGTCCCTAGTCTTCTGCTGCTCGTGGCCAGACGAAGCAGTGGATCACGCTGCCCACTGTACCATAGGATTTCAGGTAAGTAGTAAGGCATTTGCCTTTTGATTCTTGTGTTAAGTGATTCTGCTTTTGTAAAATCACTTAACACCAGCCATAACACCTCATCCATCCCACCCGATTTTGCAATTTCATACAAAATATATAAAAGTCATACAGTGAAAATAACCAGGACTCATTAGTGCTCTGATACCATGTATAGTAGGAGTATTTGATTGATATCAATACATATATTTCCAAGGTGGCTGAGGATGAATTGAATCACATAACAGGCCAAGGAGTGCAGTTACACCTGCTCAACCCTTAGGTTCAAATATTAAATATAAAAAAAGGAACATGGGGTGTAAAAAAACCAATGTTTCTGTATGTTCCTCTTTTGCTGTTACTAAGATTACTTCAGGGAATCTGAAATCGCCTCTCTCGCACAGATGTTGCTGCTAGTGCTGTT
Source organism: Leptobrachium leishanense (assembly GCA_009667805.1). NCBI lineage: Eukaryota > Metazoa > Chordata > Amphibia > Anura > Megophryidae > Leptobrachium > Leptobrachium leishanense. The sequence continues at coordinate 509,859,924 of CM019063.1, read as the reverse complement.
TCTAGGGTTTTCAGTAAAATATTTATCATTTTTCTAAAGAACCTATAAAAAAATGTGCAACGTTGTGCAATTCTACTTCTTTTATCTGCTCATTCCTTTACAGAAAGATTGTGGAGGAGTGTGGTATAGTGTAACTGGATCTGAATATTTCAGGCAAGGCATAGCAGCAACACTCTTTTAATCTGTAACATGCAGTAATTGGAGCCTGAATCCTATAAAATGGTCTAATACCCTGCTAATGGGTAAATGTAGGGAGAATGGAGATCAATGGTGTTTTTTGATTTCCCGGAAGGACACCAGGGTTAAAAGTAAGTTTATGTGCGTGTGTTTTTTTCTTTTACAGATATTACAATTTCTTACAGACAGGGTCGGATTAACATAGGGGCTGATGGAGCAGCAGCTCCAGTCCCATGTCCCAGAATAGGCCCAGAGAAAGGATAACTATCAGTGTTAAAAATATGCCTGTTTTAATTCAATATCTAATAAACCGTTGATTATAATATTCTGCAGTAAAAAGTCTCTTTATTTATAGATCTTTTAGGCATTTTTGGGGATTTTTTTGCAAAAAGTTCTCTTTTTTTTTTAATCGTTTTTTCTTTTTTCTGTAACAGCTCTTTTTATTATCATTCATTGGATCTTATACGTAAATTCCAGACATTTTCGTTCAGTAGTTTCTTTGCAAACAGCGTATCACTTTTCAAACAATCAAGAGTACTTTTTTTTTTTCACTCCATTCATCTGCGGTGTTGGGTTTTTCCGGCGGCTGCTCTGCGCTGTGATCGGCGGCTGCTCGGGTTTCTCCGGCGTGTTCGGCGGGGTTAATCCAGATGTCTTTGCAGGTTTAGTGGGCTATCGCCGGGTTTTTGCGGTGAGTGTTCGGCGGGTTTGCGGCGGCTTTTCCCTCCACTACGACGGCACTGTGGTGCTTGCTGAATATACCGCAGGGTCGCCGAAATGGGATCGCCAAATCACACCAAATTTTTTTATAAATAAAGTAAAGATTTTTTTATTTTTCACAGCTAAGAGCATGCACTTACAATACTGACTAATAGAGGGTGCTATTATAACTCTTACTGTAAAATAAAGTTTGCATATAGGTTTTCTTAATGTTATAAGAGCATGCACTTACAATACTGACTAATAGAGGGCGCTGTTACACATATCTTGATTGCTGAGCTCTGCCTGCCCCCCCCCATGACTGATAAGGACAGTCACATGACTGTCCTGCGTCAATCAATCCATGGGGAGCTCTGCCTCCCATGGGGGGTGTTTTTTTTTTTTTAAAAAAAAAGAAGTGCTTGAGACCAATGGAGCTTTCCCATTGGCTCAAGCTTTCCATTGCTCTCATTGCCTCTGGAGGCACTGAAAAGTGTAGAACCAGGAAGCTTGAGCTATGCAATTAGTGTACCATTCAGCTGCGCAAATTGCGTAGGCTAGGCTGGCTCAGTGCTGCCCCTGCTGTCTGTGTAGGGAATCACACACACAGCAGCCGGCAAGCTGAAAGTAGCAAAAAAAAGCGGAGGACAGAGAAGCACAGCGAGGGAGCATGGAGAGGTGAGTATGACAACTTTTTTCAATAAATAACATTTTATTTACAGTTTAAATATACACATCACACATGTCATTACAGCACAATGACCACATTAATTTACTGGAATGGCAGAGGAGACTCTGCTTCCCCTGCCACCGCTGACTGCACGTCCCTGGTGTGAAAGGAGGGAAATCAGTCTGGTGCGGGAAAACGTCAGAGATGCAGAGGGACAGAGAAGCGGGAGTTAAATTTGCTTCCCTGTCACATCAACACTGGAGATTGAACAACAACCACGTCAAGTGACATTTTATGTGTTGTATCTCATGTTGCCTTGATTTGCAACAAAAACAAAATGACCCAATACTTCTATATGATGGAGGCGGTCAGAGGGGGAAAAAAAAGAATAAGGCCGGCGTCAGACGAACGCAGTGATCCCGTACGTGTTGCCGCACAGTTTAACGTCCGTCGTAGCATAGAATCATGAGCCACACATGACCCACACATGAAGTACGCCCGCACCGAACTGCGCACGCACAACGCACGTGGCAAACGGACGCAAGTTAGGCAAGAGCATAAAACCACTACCACGGACGTACAGAGTGCACCACGTCCGCGTAGCGTTCTGTGTGAGTGAGGAGATGTCAGACGCAGCGCATTTGCGACATCCAGCACCTTGACACACAAAATGGCTTTTCATATCCTTTTCAAATTATTATAATTTTTCCTATTAATTTTGTTTCCCATAGTTCCCTTTTTTTTCTACGTCCGTCAACAAAAACGGACCTTGTGGTGTCTACAGTATCTTCCGTCAGTACGTCCGTCCGTTATGCACGCACGCAGAGTGCGCTCAGACTGCGTTCATCTGACATTAGCCTAAGGCTGGGGTCAGACCAGCGCACTTTTAGGCTAAGGTCAGACGAAAGCATTTTTAACGTGCGTTTAGCCACACAAAATCACGGCCGTGCTAGCAGCAAATGACGTCCAATGCCGGGGAACATACGACGAACGGGCGCACGAAAGTTCGTCCGTGCAACGCAAGTGGCAAACGAACGCATTTTTTCGAGAACGTCAAACCGCTACTACTGACGTACAGAGTGCGCTGCGCCGCATAGCGGCGTGTGTGATTAGGAGACGTCAGACGCTGCACACGTCCGGCCAACATAACGTCCAGACGCAAAAAGGGTTTTATTGATGATCCGTACAAAATCACGGACGAAAATGCGCATTGTATGACCGCTATCACGTATTCCGTGAAAAAATACGTCCATTCGTTCGAACGCACTTTTTCACGGACAACGTGAAAAATGCGTTTGTCTGACCCTAGCCTTAACGTGTGTTCTGGCGCACATAATTACGGCCGCACTAGCAGCAGATGACGGGCAATGACGGCCAATATACGATGTACGGCTGCACAAAAGTCCGGCCGTGCAACGCAAGTGGAATTTGAACGCATTTTTCTGAGAACGCTGAACCGTTAGTACTGACGTACTGAGTGCGCAGCTGCAGCATAGCGGCGTGTTTGCGTGATTAGGAGATGTCAGACACTGCTAATGTCCAGCCTACATAACGTCCAGACGCAAAAAGAGTTTTATTGACGATCCGTACAAAATCACGCCCGAAAATGCGCGTCGTCTGACCGTTTTTGCGCATTCCGTGAAAAAATACGTCAATGCGTTTGGACGCACTTTTTCACGTTCGCGGGGAAAAATGCTTTCGTCTGACCCTAGCCTAAAAGTGTGCCACTGGTGACCTGTTCAGTGACAGAACTGTACAATGGAAAAGAGATGAGATTGAGACCTGAAGGATAGACGATTCTCCTACAGCAGAGGAATGGGTTAATTACAGTAAAAACTATTTTAAAAAAATGCCTTTCTATAAATCTGAGCGTTTTCTATAATTATTTTGTGGCAAATTCTGTTTCCTCTATTTTTTTGGGGGTCAAAGGCAGGAAAAGTCGTACTTGACAAACTTTATTACTTTGTAACTAGCCTTAGTGAATAATCCCACTTCTTTGTGGATACTTTTTGTAACTACTGTAAATCGCCTGCAGCCTTCAGGGCTGGAAATTTATGCTGAAAAGCATTTTATTTGTACAAATCCAGATTGCGAAGCCGCTGTCATACTTGAGTTGAGAATGGACCTCAATAATCTGCCTTCGCACGGTTTAATCCTGGCTCAAGCAAGAACAGACAAGCATATACCCGGGGAGAGACAAAGAAGCCTTATTGAACAACCGTGCCTTAAAAAGCAGTTGGGACTCGTTTACCTGAGGGTTCTTTGTTAATAAAACACCGATTGAAAGGATCTCATCTTAAATATGGGCTCACATTCAAGTGAACTGTGACTGCGGATTATCCCTGAGGTCCATGAGGATTAAAGGAGCCTCGGTGGACCATAAAACAGCCTGAAGTTGTAACATTGTGCCATTGCATTTCAAAAATTCCAGGTGTATGTATGCATGTGTGTGTATATATAGGTCATTTGCATATTCTACCCAGCATTCCTTGCTGTATATGGGGAATGTGTCACAGGAGCTCTGGGATGCAATTCTTTGAATTGCTGTGATGTGCAAGTGGCTTCTGCAATAATAAACACACTATATATATATATATATATACATATATATATACTGTATTAGACTGGAAGATACAAATTAGCGCATGACTACATCCTCGTTTCTAAAAAAAAATGCAGCAGGGGTAATATCAGCTGTCCTGTATCTTGAGGTGTCAGTTCGGCCATGTTCTCCGGGACACATTATTTCATGCAGAGGGAAAAGTGCTGCCCTGCAACATGTATAATTAATATGCTGCAGAAAGGAAAACAAGGCATGTCACCTGGGATACCACTTTAATTTCTTCCCTGCAGCGTATGGTTTCTACATGCTGCAGGGTTGCATTTTTCATGCGTTGCCCATCAGCATGAAGAAATGACATGTGTCCAGGAAAACATGGCCGATCTGCAACCCGACCTGCGACCCTTTTGTCTCTCCTCCAAGAAAATATACAAATGTTTTTAAAATGTTTAATTTAACCAATATTCTGAAGCTTGATTTTCAGGAATTCAGGAATAGTCAACAAATGATCTGGGGGATAAAGGTCCAAGGGTGGGGTGGGTGAAGAGGTCCTCTTTCACCTTCTACATTTATGTTTAAAGCTGAGGTCAGACTAGCGCATTTTTAACGTGCGTTTAGGCGCACTTAATCACCGCCGCAGTAGCATCAAATGACGCGCAATATACGAAGTACAGCCGCACGGAAGTGGCAGATGAACGCACTTTTTCGAGAACACAGAACCGCTAGTACTGACGTACAGAGTGTGCTGCGTCCGCATAGCGGCGTGTGTGCGTGATTAGGAGAGGTCAGACCCTGCTCATCTCCGGCCAACATAACGTCCAGACACCCAAAGTTTCCTGGTTTGGATCCGTAACAAATCACGCACGAAAATGCGCATCGTCTGACCGTTTTTGCGCATTCCATGAAAAAATACGTCAATGTGTTTGGACGCACTTTTTGACGGTCGCTGCAAATAATGCGTTCGTTTGACCCTAGACTTATATATTGTCCACCTCCTGGGCTGTACAAGAGCTTGTTTGACTCTGTATTGTGTGCAGGGAATAAGAACCAGCGTTGGGTAAAGAGGGGGATAAAAAACAGGGCAGTCAGGAAGCCGTATAGTTGTTCAAATTTTCAAGAGAAAATGTGGATGTAAGGCCAACATAGAGGAATTTTAGTTGTGTTTTTTTTTCTTTTTTCCATCAACTCGTTTTCTTTCAGGTCAATGATTTTGACCTAAAATTCCACTGTTTGTAGATAATGTTTGCAAATGCAATGATGCGGCTTGGAAGTCTGAAACCTTAAAGGGACGCTACCACGAACATAAGCTGTAACTAGATTACCAGTGCGTTACGAGCAACACCACTTTATAAAACACATGCCGCTTGTTTTTTCTGTCTGCTGAATTAATTGCATGTAAAAAGGAAGAAATAAGGTTAGGTTTTTATCTCCTGTCTCCATTTTGAGGATTTCTCCCATGATGCAACAGTTACCAAAATCTTACCACAGCTGTAAAGTGAAACGTGTGCTATGGGATTAAACAGTAGTGAAGAGGCAATGGGGTGAAGGAGGGAATGTTTAGACAAGGCTGCAGGGGTTCTATTGTATTGTCTGTGCCACCCAAGATAAAAGATGGGAGCTGAATGAGATCGGAGAGTGGGCTTCCAGCACTTTAATCTACCAATTCTATCAGCTTTACACTTCCTGCACACGTGCAATCCTTATGACTCGGTTTCCTGAACTTCTGACCCATAGATTTCATTCATTGACAAAAGCCACGCAGTGAGGAGCAAGTGATGTAAATATACTGTGTGTGGGGGAGGGGGCAGTTTGCAACACAAAAAGATCACACAACGGATGCACCCAGTGACACGTATATATGAATATAGAATATTTGATACAGTCCTAACCTCAACATCTGAGGAAAGGGATTTAGGGGTTATTATTTCAGAGGATCTAAGGGTAAGTAGTCAATGTAATAGAGCAGCAGGAAATGCTGGCAGAATGCTTGGTTGTGTAGGGAGAGGTATTAGCAGTAGGAAAAGGGAAGTGCTCATGCCACTGTACAGAGCACTGGTGAGACCTCACTTGGAGTACTGTGTGCAGTACTGGAGACCGTATCTCCAGAAGGATATAGACATCTTAGAGAGAGTTCAGAGAAGGGCTACTAAAATGGTGTACGGCTTGAAGGAGAAAAGTTACCAGGAAAGGCTTAATGATCTTAACATGTACAGCTTGGAAAAAAGACGAGACAGAGGAGATATGATAGAAACATTTAAATACGTAAAGGGAATCCACAAGGTAGAGGGAGTATATTTAAAAGGAAACAAAGTAGCAAAACAAGAGGACATAGTCTTAGATTAGAGGGGCAAAGGTTTAAAAGTAACATCAGGAAGCATTATTTTACTGAGAGGGTGGTGGATACATGGAACAGTCTTCCAGTAGAAGTGGTAGAGGCCAAAACAGTAATTGAATTTAAGCAGGCATGGGATAGGCATAAGGCTATCCTAAACAAAAGATAAATCCAGGTAAAGTATCCATGTAATTGGGCAGACTAGATGAGCCGAAAGGTTCTTATCTGCCGACATTTTTCTATGTTTCTACGTATAGAGGAAAATGTCTTTTTAACTGAACATACAAGAGAAAAACAAAGCACATGTAAGATATCAGTAACATAAACCAAACACATTAAGGATATTTCATTTTTTTGGTGGTACCGGCCCTTTAAGACAGAGCCCTCCAGTTTTTTTGGAACTATATCTCCCTCAATGCTCACCCACCCATTAGATTGGCTGACTCTGATGGGAGATGTTGTTTCAAAACCTCTGGAGGGCCAAGATTGCCGACGCCTGGCTTTAAGATGTAAATGCGAGCTGAAACCTATATAGACTATAACCCCCAGGTGGATTGCCCACCCTATATAAGACGCAGAGGGTTAAACGTACCTTAGAAGTGATGATTTCGCATTGTGGGTCACTTATTGACCTGCCGGTGGCTCAGATAGTCACTTATTATGCACAAGGTTAAATCTGCTCAATCATTACCGTGTATTTCCCCAGCATCAAGTAACGCTTGGCATTCAGTGAACCATTACTACCCGGCTATTAAACATTCCCACCCGTTTGTTTACCGTGATACAGTCACTCTGCAGGCTACGTTTATTTAATAATCCACTCATATGAATCACTTTCTCAGACTCAACGGCTCCAGGTAGACAGAAATAGGTATAGATATTCTTCTTCTTCTCGCAGGTGAGCTATTAGAAAGGAGCATGCTGATTGGATACGACTTCCAGAGCAAATATTTCCTCTTATATCTGTTTTATCTAGTCTTCTCTGCAAGATACATTGTGTATGAAGTAGCCCAGCCATAACCAGGGCATCATTAACTAGGAAAAAGTTACAATGTATTATATTTGGTATATGCAGGGGTGTATTTTTTGCATCGGGCAGCTAGGCCCAGATTAGAGGGGGGCAGCATTTGTTTTCACTAAAATCCATTTTTCTGTAAGGCCCAATAAATTTGGGGTGTATGAATGTATAACAGAGCTGCAAAGCAATACATTTCCCGGCAAAGAGTCTCTAAACTATAACTGTTGTTAGAAATTAGTTGGTGTAAATAAAATATATATTGATTTAACCTCCCTGGCGGTCTAATTTTTTCAAAATTTCGTGTCTAAGGCTAGGGACAGATGAGCGCATTTTCTGCAGCCACCGTCAAAATGTACGTCGATGCGTGCGCACGCATTTTTTCACGGAATACGCTTAAGTGGTCAGACGATGCGCAATTCTGGACGTATTTCATGACGATGGGTGAAAAGAAGTCTAGGGAAATCCGGCTGTTTGAACGTTATGTTGGCCGCACACTAGCAGCGTCTGACGTCTCCTAATCACGCACACACGCTGCTATGCGGCCGCAGCGCACTTTGTACGTCAGTAGCAGCGGTTTCACGTTCTGATAAAAATGCGTTCATTTGCTGGTTGCGTGGTGTCGGCGCACTTTCGTACGCACGTACTGCGTATATTGGCCGTCATTGGCCGTTATGTGCTGCTACTGCCGCCGTGATTTAGTGCGCCTGCACGCGCGTTCCGACTGCCCCACTCTGACCCTAGCCTAAAAGCGTCTCAATTTTTTTTTAAAGGAAACGTGTTTTTGTACATAGTTAGCCTGTAATAATTAGGAATCACGCATTGAAATCCGTGAAATCAAGAGTCCTTACTGGTAAAATCCTTTATAAATAAATTAATTAATAAAAAAAAAATAGTAAATAATAAAAAAAAAATAATAGTAAAAATAGAGTCCGATAAAGTTTGAAACACGACCTGATAATTTATTATCCCAAAAATAATTATCCAAAATAATGCAAATAAATAATATTCAATAGAATACAACAAAAAACACTGAAATCTGTCTGCAAGCAAGGGTGAAACGATGTATGGTCTAATTCTTATCCTGTACTGCCACCTAGTGGCCGTTCATAAACATTACACTGTATAATCCAAATGTAAAAAAGATTTATTTTATGCTGGCCCCGCCCCCTCTGTACCATGTGACTCGCAGGGAGCCATCCAGGAAGCAGCTCGCTGCGATCACACTGCAGGGACAGCGAGGGAGCCAGGAGGAGGTATGTAAACATCCAGCCCGAGTGTGGCTCGGGGTTACCGTTCGTGGTAGCGAAATTTTGAGTCAGGTAGCGAGTCACACTCGCCGAATTTCGGTAGCGAGTCACACTCGGGAATACCGCCAGGGAGGTTAAATGGGGGGGGGGGCTAGACCTCACTGGGCCACGTGGCAAAGTGTGTGCCCTGGACCCCCAAAGAAGCATCTGAGCATCCGAGTCAGCTGGCTAAATGCTGTGGCTCAGCTAGTCAGCTCACCTGGAGAACACCTCCGATTTGGACATCAATCCTAATAGGTTGTTCACTAACCTCTCAATCAGCACTGAATTTCACCGGTCGGTGCAATTTCGGCCAAATTTGTGTATTCTCTAAGCTGTCAATACGCCAAATACAGGCAAATTTACAGCAAAATTTGATGCAATTCAGCGTCACTGAAATTGCCCCATAGCAAACTATCGTGTCTTCTATTCAAAGAAATGCCCAGATTTTCGGTGTTTCATTTCGAAAAGTTTAAGCCGATCACTACAAAGTAATGTTTCCAAATACTGTTGTCAGAAACAAGCCTGGTGGAGTAGAGGTAACATCACTGCTCTGCGTGGAGAGAGCCTGTGGAGACATGGGTTCAATCCTGACAAACACCTCTCCAGTATGTGTATTTGGGCAAGACCCCTAACGGTACATACTCGCCACCCAGGACATACTTGAAAACAAGAGAAATCTCAATGTATCCTTCCTGGTAAAGTACTTTCTCAAAAAAAAAACAAGTGTTTTTTGTAAAAACATTTCAATTAATTATACGTTAATAAATAGCTATTACTGTAAATAACCTACTTGGCCACTAGATGGCACCATCTACTGCCAAATTGAGTTACAGAGGGTTGAGCTGCACGTCTTTTTTTTTTTTCTCCCTGCATCGGCTGCTGAAAGCCCAATATTTCAGAGCTTTGAGCAGCTGATTTTACAGTTTTAGCTCTTTGGGCATTATGCCCACAGGGCTAAAACTTTGGGGGCACCTTCTGCAGCCCAAAAGCAAATGAAATTCATTTTTGCTTTTGGGCTGCAAATCAGCTGATCAAGACATCTCACTATTGGGGCACCAGATGGTGCCTTTTGAAGCTTGAGATATCTCTATTGGTAGTGAAGGGGTTAAGAGAATACTGTAGACTTTTTTTGCAGTTTGGTGGAGTTCGCGGATGCCGATTTGGCTGCTATTAGGTGCAATTCGTGAGATAACCGCTTCGGCGACTCCAATTTCAAGAAAATATAGTGACCATTCGCTAAATAGTGAATTCACTGTATTTTTGGTGAAATAGAAGCCTCCGAAATACAAATCACTGAAATTGCACACAGATGTGAATAGACCCTGTAGTGTTTGGTCCCTGGGCGACCCATCGACTGCAGTACTGTCTCTTGGAGTGCTTAGGAGTCCATGGTAGTAAGCCAAGTGCTTCCCTACACAAGCTCATGTTTGCAGGGTCTCTCCTGCATCATTGAAATATTTGTTGCCAGTGCTCTGCTGCATAAGGCCAGAGGAGGTGGTGAACAGTGCCACCTTCTGCACCGTGGCACCAGGGGCAAGTTTCTGATTTTTTTTCAGTCCTCTATTTTAAAGTGGTTTTGCAAAAGTCCTATCGCTTCTCATCAGGTTTGTGAGCCTGGAGCCGAGAACATCGAGTTACCAGGGAGCAGCTTGTTCTTCTCAGGCTGCCACGCATTATCTGCTCCTATACAAAGTATAGGGGACATTAATTTACAGCAAGCAGTCCTAATGCCAAGTCGCAAGCCCTAATGGAATAGCATCTCGAGCTGTTTATATTGCGGCTGCAAACAGAGCCGCATTCCAACCCTGGTGCAAACTTAACCAGAGCTGTTGTAAACTTACCAACTCCATAAACTTTAATGGCTCTGGTAAGTTTACACCAGGATTGGAATAGGGCCCATTGTCTACATAGGTTGTTAGTTAAAAGGTTGGCTGAAATAGGGCACCGGGTGTCTTTAAAACCCTCCAGTATTTTGGGTAAATCTCAGTTGGACATACCGCTGGATGCTATGAGATGCACTGAACAATGGACTTCTGGAACAAAATGAATCTTCCATGTGGACTGGACAACAGAAGCAGTGAAATGACTAGATAATGTTATCTTCTGCTAAAGTCATGTATTAACCATTGTATAGAATCTTTCTAGATTATCATCTTAACACAATCATAATTTCCAGCCATTGGCTCAAAAAATTCCCCAAAACCAAAGGCAAACAATGGCAAGTATTGTGACCATACATGGAATACCTGTAGGAATTGTGTGCTTCAGGAACCTGCCAGAACTTGTTGGGAGACGCAGCACATTGCCCAGGGACTGTATGACTGCTTTATGACACATTCTCTGCCATCATTTCCCGTAACCAGGATTAAAGGGCGAGTGCTACATGAGCCTTGTGTCCTCGGCGCTGCACACACATTGTAACAGCGAGTGCTACATGAGCCTTGTGTCCTCAGTGCTGCGCACATTGTAACAGCGAGTGCTACATGAGCCTTGTGTCCTCAGTGCTGCACACACATTGTAACAGCGAGTGCTACATGAGCCTTGTGTCCTCAGTGCTGCGCACATTGTAACTGCGAGTGCTACATGAATCTTGTGTCCTCGGCGCTGCACACACATTGTAACAGCGAGTGCTACATGAGCCTTGTGTCCTCAGTGCTGCACACACATTGTAACTGCGAGTGCTACATGAGCCTTGTGTCCTCAGTGCTGCACACATTGTAACAGCGAGTGCTACATGAATCTTGTGTCCTCAGAGCTGCACACACATTGTAACAGCGAGTGCTACATGAGCCTTGTGTCCTCAGTGCTGCACACACATTGTAACTGCGAGTGCTACATGAGCCTTGTGTCCTCAGTGCTGCACACACATTGTAACAGCGAGTGCTACATGAATCTTGTGTCCTCAGAGCTGCACACACATTGTAACAGCGAGTGCTACATGAGCCTTGTGTCCTCAGTGCTGCACACACATTGTAACTGCGAGTGCTACATGAGCCTTGTGTCCTCAGTGCTGCACACACATTGTAACAGCGAGTGCTAGTCCACACATTGTAACAGCGAGTGCTGCATGAATCTTGTGTCCTCAGAGCTGCACACACATTGTAACAGCGAGTGCTACATGAATCTTGTGTCCTCAGAGCTGCACACATTGTAACAGCGAGTGCTACATGAGCTTGCCTCAGTGCTGCACACAATTGTAACTGCGAGTGCTACATGAGCCTTGTGTCCTCAGTGCTGCACACACATTGTAACAGCGAGTGCTACATGAATCTTGTGTCCTCAGAGCTGCACACACATTGTAACAGCGAGTGCTACATGAATCTTGTGTCCTCAGAGCTGCACACACATTGTAACAGCGAGTGCTGCATGAGCCTTGTGTCCTCGGCGCTGCACACACACACAGATTGTAACAGCGATTATTGCACAGACATTAACACTGAAATACTACACAAACATTGTAATGCTGCACAACTATTGTAACATTCAATGCCACTCACACACTGTAACAAATTGTGTACATACATGCTTTGTAACAGTGAAACACTCAGGGCAAAATTCCAAAGTTGGTGCTAACTTAACCACAGCTGTTGGAAACGTAACAACTCCACACACTATAATGGCTCTGGTAAGTTTACACCAGCTCTGTAATATGGCCCTCAGTATTTGGGATTTATAAATTCAAGCATACACCCCACCGTGTGCCAGAATGCCATAGCTGGCAGAATGGCAAGTCCAAGATGGTTACAGAAGTCTTTCAGCCCTGTGACTGATGAGCATGACAGCTCTCTGCTAAGATGCATCACTCCCATGGGTTACCCCATGGCCAGCCTGACCTGCATGCTTTAACCCAGGGGTCCGCAAACCTGGCCCGCCAGATGTATGGGACTACATCTCTCATAAGGTTTGGCTAGACCAGGGGTCAGCAACCTTGGAACAGAAGGAAACAATGGCCTGATAAAGCAAGGGTCAGCAAACTTGACCCTCCAGATGTTTTGGGAACTACATCTCCCATGAAGCTCAGTCGCCCTTTAGGCTGACTGAGCCACATGGGAAATATAGTTCCTAAAACATCAGGGAGCCAAGGTTGCTGACCCCAGGACTAGCTGTGACTGAGCATCATGGGGGAAGTAGTTCCAAAACATCTGGAGGGCCAAGGTTGCTGACCCTTGCTTCAACAGGCCCTCGTTTCCTTCTGTGCTGGTTTGTCAAATGTCGTTCATTCCTATTGTATTGTAACCCTGTCTATATGGTGCTAATTGTTCAGCGCTGTGGAATATGCTGGTGCTATATGAATAAAGAATAGTAATAATAATAACAGAAGTTCAGGACTAACAGACATCAGACAGTACCTGTTGCAGCCTGGATCCTGCACCCTGCACGGACTGGGCATTTAAATCCAACAGATGTCCATACACATGTTCCCCTGAAGTCCTTCTTGCAGAAGACTCTCCAGTTCTGAGCAGCAGGAGGAGTGCAGCCTCACTGAGCAGGTTTGCAGGCTGCATGCAAGCCTAGCACCTCCTCTAGGCTGACATCAGCCAGGCTGCTCCAGCCTCCCCCGTACCTTTCCTGCCTAACCACACATCAACCAGTTAACCAGGTTCTCTCAGCCTCCCCTAAACAGTCCCTCTGCAACCTGACATCAGCTTCCAATCCAGGCTGTCCCAGCTTTCTGAAACACTCCCAGTGCACTCTAACACGAGCCTCCAAAGCAGGCTGCAACAGCCCCCTCTGCACCCTGACATCCTCTCACAGCCCTCCTTAAACTCTGTCTCTTCACGCTGACCTCAGTAGGTCAGGCTGGACCACTCTGTGCCTGTCTCTTCTCCTGGCATACATTTTATCGGTTTCCCCGCGCATGCTTATCACAAATTTCCCGTTGCTTGGATATTTTTGATTGCACACTTATAACGCACACCCTCCCTTTCTTGTTTCCTTCCTGTATTTGCGCATTTCTACATTTTGTTTCATGTTTGATAGAAAGGGGGGGGGTGTGAAATTCACCAAGCGCCAAATTCGTAGAGAATCGCAAAAGGAACTGCTGATTTTAAGTCAAAATACCTAAAATTCGATTTCCCCCCCCCGACTCTTTTATTCATTCTGTTTGACTATTTTAGCCAAAATCTTGTAATTTTACACCGATTCACTGAGATAGCCAATAAACCATTGAATGTGTGCTTAGGAAACACGCAATGCAAAATGCATGATCTAGGGGAAAAAAAACACAAAAAGATACACAGGGTTATCTCTGGTGAGACCTCACTTGGAGTACTGTGTGCAGCACTGGAGACCGTATCTCCAGAAGGATATAGACATCTTAGAGAGAGTTCAGAGAAGGGCTACTAAAATGGTGTACGGCTTGAAGGAGAAAAGTTACCAGGAAAGGCTTAATGATCTTAACATGTACAGCTTGGAAAAAAGACGAGACAGAGGAGATATGATAGAAACATTTAAATACATAAAGGGAATCCACAAGGTAGAGGAAGGGAGTATATTTAAACGGAAACAAAGTAGTAAAACAAGAGGACATAGTCTTAGATTAGAGGGGCAAAGGTTTAAAAGTAACATCAGGAAGCATTATTTTACTGAGAGGGTGGTGGATACATGGAACAGCCTTCCAGTTGAAGAGGTAGAGGCCAAAACAGTAATTGAATTTAAGCAAGCATGGGATAGGCATAAGGCTATCCTAAACAAAAGATAAATCCAGGTAAAGTATCCATGTAATTGGGCAGACTAGATGGGCCGAAAGGTTCTTATCTGCCGACATTTTTCTATGTTTCTATGTTATTCAAAGAGATCCGAATTGCTGGCAAAAAGGTAACCGAACAGTGAAATTCCACCTTTCCTGGCCATTCGGCTAGTCAGAGAGCAGGCAGTTCACCAAATCCTGGCGAATTGCCTGCACGTGTTCGGTGCCTGTTCGAGGGCAGTGAAATCCCATAGAGAAGCAATGCTTCATCTATTCAGAGAACACAAACCAGCAGTGAAAAGTTGCCGAATTGTCCTGCCATTCGGTGGTTTCATTCGACAGGTTTATTCAGGTGAATCCCATAGGCTTCAATGCTAAAAATATTCCCATTTTAATTCAATATCTAAGAAACCGTTCATTATAATATTCTGCAGTCTAAAGTCTCTTTATTTATAGATTTTTTTTAGGATCCTTTAGGCATTTTTCGGGATTTTTTTTGTGAAATAATTTTTTTCTTTTTTTTTAATCGTTTTTTTTTTTTTCTGTAACAGCCCTTTTTATTATCATTCATTGGATCTTATGTGTAAATTTAAGACATTTTCGCTCAGTAGTTTCCTTGCAAACAGCGTTTCACTTTTCAAACATTCAAGCAAACTGTTTTTTTTTTTTTTTTTCACTCCATTCGTCTGCGGTGCCGGGTTTTTCTGGCGGCTGCTCTGCGCTGTGATCGGCTCCTGCTCGGGTTACTCCGGCGTGTTCGGCGGGATTAATCCAGATGTTTTTGCGGGTTTCAGTGTGCATTCGCCGGGTTTTGCGGTGAGTGTTCGGCAGGTTTGCGGCGGCTTTTCCCTGCTCTACGACGACCCTGTGGTGCTTGCTGAATACACCGCAGGGTCGCCGAAATGGGATCGCCAAATCGCACCGAATTGAAGAGAACAAAAAGTCACCGAACGTGCTGTGACTTTTCGATTCTCTTTGAATAACCCTGTAAGGTTAAAAAAAAAATTAAAACAACAACAAAAAGGAGCAGGTCAATACAAGCTCGATGAATGTTTGGAGAGGCAGACGGCTGCACAGATGGACGTTTCGAAAGACAGCACAGAGGGGCACACGAGACCTTATACTCCACCAGCCGAGGTTCCAGCAGTCGCAGGGTCACCGAGCACAAGAAATCTCTTCAAAGGAATAGAAGGACCGGTGGTTGAAGGTCTATTTACAAAGCACTGAAATTGGTGCAATTCCAGTGCTTTGCTTTTCGCCGCATTTCGGCACTCCACGGTGATTCCATTTTTCCGAAAATACGGTGAATTCAGTATTTAGTGAATGGTCATCGTATTTTGCTGAACTTGGAGTTGCCGAAGCAGTTAAGAGACAGTGGAAAAAAACACGTAATTGCGCCGATAACCACTAAATTGAACGAACTGGCATCTGAGAACTTTTTATTTTTTAAAAAGGAGGTATCCTATTCTCCTAATAGAAGCATTAATCAATAAAAATGTAGTAAAAATGTATCAAAATAATAACAAAAGGTCCTGTTACAAAATAAAAAGAAGGTTTAAAAAATAAAAAAACGTCATCAAAAAATTACAAAAGGGTCTTTTAAAAAAAATAAGGGTTTTTGCAAAAAATAAAAAGAATAAAGGGTCTTTAATTTTCTTTTTAAAAGATCTTACTTTTTTACATTGAAATCTATGGGATTCGCCTGTTTATTCCTGTCGAATCAAAACACCGAAAATCAAGGCATTTCGTTGGAATTTCGGTGCAATTTGGCGTTCTGTGAATAGGAGATGCAATAGTCTTCTATGGCACAATTTTGGTGCTGCCGAATTGTGGTGAATTGCATCGTATTTTGCTGTCAGTTCGCCTGTTTTTGTTGAATTGACAGCTTTGTGAATAGATGAATTATCTGAAAATGTACCATTCGGTGCATATTTTTTTGTTTGTATCTCTTAAGCGAGTTGTGTGCTTTTTTTGTGCCTGTGAAAATATCTTACGGTTTCTACGCACATGGTCTTTTTTTCATTTTGGGCACTATCAGCTGCCCCTCGCTAAAACCGGGACGCAAAAGGGAAACAATAGTTTCTCCTTTGCATCCCAGCTTCCCAAGCCGATCACGAGGTAGGCACCGAGTCCGGCAGCCTGCCCCTTAGCGATCGCTAAGCTCGCCAGCACCGTCTCCATCATCCCCTCCATGGCAACCCAAAGGACTCCCGTCTCCATGGAGGATCGTGCTGCCGGGTCACACATGACCAGCAGGATCTCTTGTGAGAACCTGCTGGTGGTCAGAGTGATTGGGAAGGGAGACACGGGACTTTCTTCCCCCAGTCTCCCTCCGCTCCCAGCAGCCAGAAGCAGCGGATCAGGCCTCCGTTCTCGCTGCGGGAAGAGAGGTGAGTATGTGATTTTTTTTTTGGGGGTTTTGAGCTGCAGGTAATGGGTTCTGCAGCAGCGCAATCCATTACCTGCACCTCTGAGCTGGTGGTAACTTCTTCATTAGCGTCAACTCTTAGGATCACTTGGTCCTAACGCTAGTTACTAACGCTAGTTAATCTGTGCTTGCACTTTGCGCTCCCCATGTTAGGTATTGGCAGAGCAAAGTACAGTAAACTCACGCTTCGAATCGCTAATTAACGAGCGCTAATGTTTTTTTTTAACCTGTTAGCGATTCGAAGGTGATGTGGGCGCAGCGCTATGACCTCCATTAAGCTAACGCTGGTGTTAGCTTGAAGGAGGTGATAGAGCCCAAAGTGTTTATCGGCGTTTGCGGTTTCTAAGTAGGGATGAGCTGTTCGGTTTGATCGGTTCGGAGTTCGATAGGCTTGCGCACCACAGGTCAGGTGCAAGACAGGTTCAGGACTATGCCAATCACGGCTCAATCATGGGCTCACAGAGCTAAATCCCGCGGCACACTATATAAGGCTTCACACAGCGCTTCAACACGCGTTTGAGAGGAGATTGTTGTTGTGTTAGTGTGTGTTCTCACTGCCAGTCTGCCACCAGCTACTGGGGGGGTCTCATTTATACAAAATATCTGGGAATTGTTCTAATATTTGTGTTCTCACTCCCAGCAACTATTTTGGGGGTCAGTAATTTCTACAAAATATCTGGGAATTGTTCTAATCTGTGTGTTCTCACTCCCATCAACTATTTTGGGGCCAGTAATTTCTACAAAATATCTAGGAATTGTTCTAATCTGTGTGTTCTCACTGCCACCCATCAGGGGGTCTCACTGATTTATAGGAGGTTTCTGGGAATTGTAATCTGTGTTTTGTCACTGTTGCCAGCTATCAGGGGGTCCTATCAGGGGGTCTCACTGATTTATAGGAGGTTTCTCGGAATTGTAATCTGTGTCTTGTCACTGGCTGCCAGCTATCAGGGTGTCTCACTGAGTTATACCAGAGTTCTGGAAATCTTTAATCTAGATAACACAGTTGAATCAGAGTTCTGCATATCTCCAATTTTTATAACAGCGTTGAATCAGAGTTCTGTATATCTTTAATCTATATATCACTCACCATGTCAGAAAGACCAAAAAGGACAGGCAGACGCTCCCAGACACAGATAAGAGGGCAAGCAGCCTCTGTGTCGGGAGGCTGTGCCTCTGTTCGTCGTGGACGTGGTGCATCTTCTGCAGGGGCACACTTGTCCTTTCTAACTGGTGCTGGCCGTCTTAAGCAGCAGCAACATACAGAGGATTTGGTGGATTGGCTAACCAGGCCATCCTCATACTCCGAGTCCTCTGCCAGACAGGCTTGTAGTGGTTTACAGTCCACCTCAGCTGCCAAAACATCTAATGCAGCCTCCATGTCCACAGCTACTCCTGCATTAGCCTCACTATCACACACAGAGGAGTCAGCTGAATTGTTTGATTACAATGACAGTGACATGCTGCTTGAGGATGCGCAGCAACTACAGTGCTCTGATTCAATCTCTGAGGTCGAGGAAGGGAGTATAATCAACCTAGAGGAAGCGGGTGCAAGTGACACACAAATAACTGGCACTTATGTTGCCCCAGCAGCTGCTGGCATACTGCTGGCATACTGCCAAGTTGGCTCCAGTGATGAGGAGATAGGGGGTGATGACAATGATGATGAGGTCACTGACTCCACCTGGGTGCCTGATCGAACAGAGGAGTCAAGTGAGGAGGAGGAGGCACAACAAACACGAGGCACAATGTCCTCTATGACCAACCGTAGCACTAGCCAGTCCAAGGCATCAGATGTCAGAGCTGCTCAGGTGCAGAGCGCTGTTGTCTCAAAGCACACATCCAGGAACTCTGCTGTCTGGGAGTTCTTTAAGAAATGTGCAGCAGACCGCACCGTTGCTATTTGTAATCTATGCAGATGAGGCTCAAGCGTGGGAAAGACACCAGATGCTTGGGTACCACGTGCTTGAGGCGACATATGACCACCTGCCACGCATCCCGTTGGCGCAAAACTTTGCGTAGGTCCTCCTCACCTGTCTCTACCCCCACTATATGTCCTGCCATGTCATTGACTCCAACCTCCACTGACAGGGATGATGCTACAATAATGGATGTACCAGGTCCTTCCTCACAATGTGACAGCATCCCATCAGCTGAAGATTTACACAGTCAGATTACGTTGCCGCAGCTGCTGCAGCGTAAGAAAAAATATAGTCCCAACCATCCCCAAGCACAGCGTCTAAATGCCAGCTTAGCAAAATTATTCGCATTGCAGCTGCTGCCTTTCCAGCTGGTGGACTCTGCTTCCTTCTGTGAATTTGCTGAATGTGCTGTACCACAGTGGCAGGTTCCAAAATGCCATTACTTTTCACGGAAGGCCATGCCAGCACTATACCAGCACGTGGAAGACAATGTTATCGAGTCATTGGGAAAGGAAGTCAGCAGCAAGGTGCATGTGACTTTAGACACGTGGTCCAGCAAGCATGGACAGGGCCGTTACATTTCCTTCACGGCACAATGGGTACCTCTGATTGCAGCTGGGAAGGATCCAAGACGGGGCTTTGTGCTGGAGCTTGTTCATCCACCACGCCTCCAGAACGCTGCTTGTATGAGGTCTGTCTGCTCCATCACCACCTCTCCCTCTTCCTCCTCCTCCTCCTTCTGTGTCTCTGGCGAAGTGGCAGTTAAACCGACGCCTGACCGGGGCTACGCAATGGCTCAAGCATAAAGATGCCATACTATGCTTGAGCTGGTTTGTTTAGGGGACAGGAGCCACACCGGGCTAGAAATTCTGTCAGCTCTGCAGGGGCAGGTGCAGAGATGGTTAACACTACTCCAGCTTCATGGGAATGGTTGTCTGTGATAATGGCAGCAACCTTCTCTCCGCCCTACGCCTGGGTAAGTTGACGCATGTACCATGCCTAGCACGTCCTAAATCTAGTGGTACAGCGTTTCCTAACCAGGTACCCAGGGCTGGCAGAGCTTCTCATCCAGGCCAGAAAAGTCTGCAGCCACTTCAGACTTCCCAGCAAGTGTTCGCCTGGCAGAAATTCAAAGAGAATTTCACCTTCCCGCAAACCGTCTGATCTGTGACATGCCCACCAGGTGGAACTCGACATTAGCAATGCTGCAGTGTCTGCACAAGCAGCAGAGGGCCATCAACGAGTACCTGTGTGAGTATGGGACAAGGACAGGTTCAGGTCAACTTGTTTTTTTTTTCCCCTGCAGTGGCTGATGATCAAGGATGCATGCACTGTACGGTCACCATTTGAGGAGGCAACGAGGATGGTGAGCAGGGACAGTGCATGCATCAGTGACACAATTCCTTTAGTGTTCCTGCTGGAGCCCACTCTGCGGTGAATTATAGATGTGGCTCTAGAGGCAGAGCAGCGGGAGGAAGAGGAGGCCTTCCCTAGCTCTCAAGGCCCCAGTCTTTCCGCAGACAGCATTCCAGTGGGTCCTCCTCAGATCAGACAGGAGGAGGATGAGGAGGAGGAAGAATATTTAAGTAGTGGGGGCATTGAAGGTGAGGATTCCTCAAGGGAGGGTTTTGTGTGCCCAGAAACACAAGAACTAGTACGTGGCTGGGAGGAGGAAGTGCACGATACGGTCATCCTCATTGAATTGACCAGGAAGACTCGGAAGCTAATGCCACCTCCAACCTACGCTGCATGGGCTTCCTTATCCTGCAAAGCCTGGTAAAGGACCCCAGGATTCATGCTATCAAGGAGAGGGATCATTACTGGTTGGCAAGCCTTCTTGATCTACGATCAAGGGTATAGTTGCAGAGCTCATCCTGCTCGCTCTAAAGCGACACTTGTGTAACACCTTTCCAGGCACTGGTAGGTTACCAAGTGATGACACAGGTGCTTTTGAGGCTGCAGATGATCAGAGGAATAGTGGTGAAGGCCGGGGCCGCTTGACTGATGCCTTTTTAAATTTTTTTAGTCCACGACACCCAGGGATGTCAAATGTAGGCACCCATTGCCAGCGTCTTCACCGTATGGTGCAGGACTACCTAGGGGCAAGGGCAGACCTTTCCAGCAGATGATCCACTGGCTTACTGGGTGTTGAGATTGGATCACTGGCCAGAATTTAGCCAATATGCTATGCAGCTACTAGGTTGTCCTTCATCCAGCGTGCTTTCTGAAAGGACGTTCAGTACCGCTGGAGGTTTTGTCACAGACAAAAGAGTGTGTCTGTCCATCGACTCTGTAGACCGGCTGACATTTACAAAAATGAATCAGTCCTGGATCAGCAGCTATCAATCCCCTGATGCTGACATAACGGAATAGATCAGGGATGTCTTCTGCATTCAAAAAACCTCCAGCACTGAACTCTTCCACAATACCACAAAGGGGTTACGGTGTGAAGGCACTTGCTGCCACCAAAGGCACAATATTTGGCTGCACTGACGCCTGTACCAGATTTATATCATTTTAATTTTTTGAACCGCAGGGTCCAACCCTGCACTCTTCCACAATACCACAGAGGGGTTACGGTGTGACGGCCGCTGTTGCCGACACTAAAGGCCCAATTTTAAAGCACCTATTGTTACTTTCATCCAAAGCCTGCATAAGTTTCACCATAATTTAGCCAAAAAATCACTAAACTTGTTCGGCGTGTCCTAAAAGGTTTCCTCTTTTTATACAGGCTGCCGCCCCAAGCAGTTGTTTATGAATAGATTAAAGGTAAACCGTTTGCCGTCATTTGAAATGTTATTTTTTTTTTAAATGTTTCTATACATCCTACAAATCCGCCACTTCACGGGCAGGTTATGGGGACCTCCTAGGCACGATATTTGAAGCAATTTTTCATTTTTATTTTTAACCCTTATTTCATGGAAAACTCACTGTCCCTTTTAAAGACTTTTTTTAGCTTTTTGTCCTTGTTTCCTGTCCCCCAGGGCCGTACCCGGACCCCCATACACCTTTTATGGCAAATATCTTGCATATATGCCCTCTTGCAGGGCACTCTAAAAACCGAACTTTTGAGTCCGATTGACTTGCATTGAGTTTGGTTCGAGTTCGTACTCGAACTTTTGAAATTGTTTGAATGCGGACCGAACACAGGGGTGTTGGGCTCATCCTTATTTCTAAGCAATGATCAAAACCACACACTGCTTTGGGAGATTATATATATATATATATAGACACGATGAGGATAAGCATGTGACTCCCCCTCACTGCATGCGTTCTCAGTGACTTTTTCATTTTAAGAGCTGTGAAATTGTGGTTTATCTTGAATATGGCTTACTTACGCATTATGATTATTATTAGGGTTGAGATCAGGACTCTGTGCGGCCACTTGAGTGCCTGCAAAACAAATTCGTCACACTGTAGGCTCTATTCACAAAGCATTGGAATTGCGTGCAATTTTCGGTGCTTTGCCTTTCGCTTCATTTCAGCGCACTTTAGCCATTCTGTTTTGCTGAAAATACGGTGAATTCACGAATTAGCAAATGGTCACCATATTATGCCTAAATTGGAGTCACTGAAGCAATTAACAGACGGTGAAAACCGCTGATCTGGCATCAGCGAATTCCATCGAACTGCAAAAAAAAGGAAAAGAAAGTCTCCTATAGTCCTAATAGGAGTTTAAATCAATAAAAATGTGTCTAAATAACAAAAAAAGGCCTTTTTTAAAAATGATTAAAAGGTCTGTTACAAAATAAAAAAGTATTTTAATTTTTTTTAACCCCTTAGTGACCGGGCGGTTTTACACAAATCCGTCCTTTAGCGACCGCTGCTGTTTTTACGTTTCTACGCTGTTAGTGTTTAGGACAAATTTTCCTCTTACTCGTTTATGCAACCCACACATATTTTACACTGTTTTTCTCGTCATTAAATGGACTTTATAAAGATACCATTTTGTTTCATCATTTCATATAATTTACTATAAAAAACATTGTGAAATATGACAAAAAATTGAAAAAACACCACTTTTTCGAACTTTGACCCCCAAAATTTCTTATGTATCAACAACCGTAAAAAAATGTAATTCCTTAGTAGTTTCTAAAGTTAGTTCTGAGTTTAGCAATACCCAATGTTTACATATTCCTCGCTTTTTTCCTTATTTTATGCAACAATAAGTGCAAGTAGCACTTTGCCATTTCCAAAGAGTTTATTTTCAAAACTAGTGATAGTGACATTGTAACACTGATATCTGTCACTAATTCCTGAATAACCCTCCACATATACATATTTTTTTAAAGTACACAAATCAAGGTATTAAACTTGGGGTATTTTGACTCTTTCCATGCAAACCATTTTACCACAAATCTATGCCAAAGTTTGAGAAAAAAAAAAGTTTTGATTTTTTTTTTTTTTTTTGAACGCAATTTAAGAATACATGTACTGTGAACTTTAAGGTTTACTGCAAAAAAACACCCCAAAATATGTTCAGCAACATCTTCTGAGTAAATTGATACCACCCATGTATAGGTATGTCGGGTCATTTGGGGGCTAATAGGCCTTATTTGGGGGGGTGCGCATTTCAGTTTTCCAACTTGGAATTTTCACATTTCGTCATCATGCACCCATGTCCTATTTGGGACATTTTTGAAGCTGGCCAAAGTAATTTACCCCCATCAAACCATATATTTTTAGAAAGGGCACACCCTAGGGTACTTCAAAGAGTTGTATTTTAACACTTTCCATGCACTAGCTCTATGTCAAACTTTCAGGTAGTCACTTTTTGGGTTATTTTTTCACACACATTGTACTTTAGGCATGAATTGTCAAATCCAGTTATGGGTTACTGCCAAAAAACACCCCAAAATATGTTCAGCAACATCTTCTGAGTAAATTGATACCACCCATATATAGATTTGTTCTGTTGTTTTTGGGGTGCTACGCCAATCTTTTGACATGTGCTTGTCAATTTTCTAATTTGACATACAGAATCTTCTTTGCTTATCTTCTTTTTAGGGGCCTTTTAACATACCCCAATTTTATGAACGTGCATATATTTGGTAAGCTAACACCCCAAAGTATTGTAAATGGAGTGTTTTTATGCCATGGATGCAACCGTTTGCTCCAAACAAATTGGATACTGTTTGGTGGTCATTTTTCATTTTCACACCCACATCAGTTTTGGACTGTGATTTAGGAGACACGGTTGTTTGTTACTGCATGAAAACTCTCCAGGTTGTTTTCTGCAAGGTCTCCTGAGTACACGCATGCCCCCCATGCATAGGTTTGCCAGTATTTTGGGAAGGTTCAAATACAATTTTTATGACTTTGTCATTGGAGTTGAAATTGAGATTATTTCTTCAGCTAGGCCTAACTTTGGTTTTGGGTCTACCGCATACCCCAGTTTGAATTATTGCCAGAAAATTGTTTATATTTGTTATGTTGACACCCCAAGGTATTGCATATGGAGTGCTTTGATGCCATGGATGCAACGGTTTTAGCCCAAACCATTTGAGAAGGTGTGTGGCGGTAATTTTTCAATTTTCAGATTTTTACGCCCACATTAGATTTGGACTGTGATTTAGGAGACACTGTTGTTGGTTACTGCATGAAAACTCTCCAGGTTGTTTTCTGCAAGGTCTCCTGAGTACACCCATGCCCCCCATGCATAGGTGTGCAAAGATTTTGGCAAAATACAGCACCAATTGTAGAACATAAAAATGTAGGAATAAAATGTAAAAGTCTGGTGCAGTAAAAGAAAAAAAAACTAAACTGAACTAACTAACTAGAGTATAAGAAAAAATAGAAAGGAAAAAAAAATCACAGATCACGCACAGTGTGATATAGCTTGAAACAGTCCCCAAGACACAGACCGGGTTGTCCAGGGCATTCTGGGCAGTAAAAGATTGTCTCTCTCCTCTGCCCCCTCTTGAAACACACCCTGCACCTTTTTTTGGGGTTTCTGATTGCCCTCAGTAGGGGGGATTTTATAAATAAAATGTGTAGCCCCAACTCTGTCCCCCATCACGGCCCGGGGAGCAGGTGCATCCTGGTACAAAAACCCCGAAATGACCTGGAGCTGAAACTGTAAAAAGGACAGCGTCACTCCGGGGTTTGCCTTTTTGCAGAGCAAAAAGGCATTGTGGGTTGCAATTTGCATCAGGTAAATTGCAACCTTTTTGTACCAGGCCCTTGACTTCTGCATAATCTGGTAGGGCTGGAGCAGCTGATCTGCCAGATCAACCCCACCCATATGCCGGTTATAGGCTTTGATGCACACTGGCTTCCTGATGCGCTCAGCTCTGCCACGTACAGAGACCTCCACAGACCTCTCAGTGTGGATGGTGGATAGAAGGTATACATCCTTCTTGTCTCTGTACTTGACCGCCAACAGCTCCTCTTGGCGCAGAGCTGAGGTCTCCCCCCTTTTTAACCGGGTGCGGACAAGCTGTGCTGGGAAACCTACGCGGTTCTTGTGAACAGTACTGCATGCTGCTGTATCAAAACAATACAGCAGCTTGAACAAAGGGACACTCGTATAAAAATTATCAACATACAAGTGGTACCCTTTGTTCATCAGGGGAAAAAGTAGGTCCCACACAATCTTGCCACTGGTTCCAATGTGTTCTGGGCAACCTGGAGGGTCAAGGCTACTATCCTTTCCCTCGTACACCCGGAAGGCCTGAGTATACCCACTCTCGCTGTCACAGAGCTTATACACCTTCACTCCATACCTGGAGCGTTTGGAAGGAATATACTGCTTGAATCCCAGCCTTCCCTTGTATTTCATTAGGGATTCATCCACGCAGATATTCCTTCCAGGTGTATAAGCCTCTGCAAACCTGGCGGCGAAGTGGATAATCAGGGGGCGGATTTTATACAGCCTGTCAAACTGGGGGTAGAGCAGATGGGGCTACTGCTCCAGTAGGAGCGAATTGAGGGCTTCTTTATGATGCCCATCAGCATAGTAAGTGCCCAGAATTTCAGAAATTCTGGCACATCTAGCGGGGTCCATTGCTGCCTTGCCAAGTAGGAGTCTGGCTTCGCAGCACAATGCTGAGGGGCATACAGATTTGATTGGGCAACAATCTTTCTTATGAAATAATAATCCCTGATATATTGGAGGCGACTGCCGAGGTAGGTCCAGTAAGTCCAATATAGACATATTGGAGGCTTGGCTGATAAATCCAATATATATGAACGTGTTGTATTCACGTGCAGAGATTATATCCGACAGTGCCACGATACCTCGTGGCACTCAGTACTTCTTGCCGCTACCGGAAGTGATCGCTCGGGGGGAGCGATCACAGACGGACCGGCGGCAGGTAACCATATTGCAAGGATGCCTCGATGTCGAGGCATCCCTGCAATACACTCAGAGCAGCTGGAAGCGATACCGATCGCTTCCAGCGCTCTGTAGAAGTGCGGGGCACCTTTCCGGTGAAACCGGATGTTGATCGCTCCCGGGGAGCGATCACAAGGTGCCCCGGCACTTCTGTCCGCCATTGCATGGATGCCTGGACTCCCAGGCAGCCTGCAATGGCGTTTGAGCTCAAAAGACCGCAAGACGTACCATGTACGTCAGCGGGTCTAAAAGAGACCCGCGGCCGTGACGTACATGGTACGTCCGAGGTCCTTAAGGGGTTAAAAAGTCGTCAAAAAAAACAGAGGTCTTTTAAAAAATTAATTAAACCGTTTTTTGCAACAGAGAAAAAGGAATAAACGGTCTTCAATATTTTTTAAAAAATATTACTTTTTATACATTGAATCCTATGGGATTCGCCTCTTTAAGGCTAGGGTCAGACGAACGCATGTTTCGCGTCGTCCGTGAAAAAGTGCGTTCGAATGAATGGATGCATTTTTTCCCGGAATACGCGATAGCGGTCATACGATGCGCATTTTCGGCCGTAATTTTGTACGGATCATCAATAAAACACTTTTTGCGTCTGGACGTTATGTTGGCCGGACATTAGCAGCGTCTGACGTCTCCTAATCACGCACACACGCCGCTAGCGGATGCAGCGCACTCTGTACATCAGTACTAGCGGTATCACGTTCTCTAAAAAATGCGTTCCTTTGCCGCTTGTGTTGCGCGGCCGCACTTTCGTGCAGCTGTACTTCTTATATTGCCCATCATTGGCCGTCATTTGCTGCTACTACGGCCGTGATAAAGTACGGCTGCACGCAGGTTCGCACTGCGTTCGTCTGACCCCAGCCTAAACCTGTCGAATTAAAACACTAAAAATAAGGGCATTTCGCCTGAATTTCAGTGCAGTTTGGCATCCTATGAACAGAAGACATGATAGTCTTCTATGGGGCAATTTCGGTGCTGCCGAATTGCGGCAAATTGCACCGTATTTGGCGAATTCACAGCTTAGTGAATAAATGAATTGCTTCGAAATTGCACTGAATGGTGAAACTCATTGTGCTAATTAAGAGGTTCGTGAATAGCCCCTTATGCCTTCATGGACCCCGCTTCTTTTTGAGACGCACAATGCTGGGACAGGTAAAGGCCCTCTCCAAAGGCTGGAGCTCCGAACATGGGCGTGCCTAGGGGGGACAGGAGGCGGGCCGCACCGGGTGACACCACCCCCTAGGGCAGTGGTCAGCAACCCGCGGCTCTGGAGCCGCGTGCGGCTCTTTCATCGCCATGCTGCGACTCCCGGGATGGTGCTCATGCTAGGGCGCAGACAACCCTGACCTGGAGCTTCCCCACACTCCGCCGGCCACTGTCACTGGGATCTATCACCATCACTACACTGTGCTCTTGCTCTTGGCACAGCGTAATGGAAGATGTTGGCTCGTGGTGGTTGTCCAATAGTATGCTAATACTAATAATACATGGGGGCCTGGGGGTTATTAATTTATACATAGGGAGACACTTGAGGAGTATTAAACATGGTGGGGCTGGGGGTATTCATTTATACATGGGTACTGGGGGTTATTATATATGGGGAACCTGGGTGAGTATTATATATGGGGTCCTGGGTGAGTATTATATATATGTGGGAACCTGGGGATTATTATATATGTGGGCCTGGTGGGGTTAATATTTATGGGGAGAAGAAATTTAATAATTATAAATAAATGGCATCATTCATGGCATGGCTGCATTAAGCTCTCGAGCAGAGTCCTCCCTCCTACTGTTCTGTGTGTTTTGTGTATGGATATACAGGTGCATCTCAATAAATTAGAACGTCATGGAAAAGTTAATTTATTTCATTAAGGCTAGGGTCAGACTGAGGCAGTGCGAACGCGCGTTCTGGCGCACATAATCACGGCCGCACTAGCAGCAGATGACGGGCAATGACAGCCAATATACGAAGTACGGTCGCACAAAAGTGGAAACGCAACGCAAGTGGAAAATGAACGCATTTTTTCGAGAACGTTAAACCGCTGGTACTGACGTACAGAGTGCGCTGCGGCCGCATAGCAGCGTGTGTGCGTGATTAGGAGATGTCAGACGCTGCTAGTGTGCGGCCAACATAACGTTCAAACAGCCGGATTTCCCTAGACTTCTTTTCACCCCATCGTCATGAAATACGTCCAGAATTGCGCATCGTCTGACCACTTAAGCGTATTCCGTGAAAAAATGCGTGCGCACGCATCGACGTACATTTTGACGGTGGCCGCAGAAAATGCGCTCATCTGTCCCTAGCCTTATTCAACTCCAATTGTGAAGTTTGTGTATTATGTAAATTCAATGCACACATACTGAAGTCGTTTAAAGTCTTTGGTTCTTTTAGTTGTGATGATTTGGCTCATATTTAACAAAAACCCACCTCAAAAAATTAGAATACTTCATTAGACCAATAAAAAAAGCATTTTTAGTGAATTGTTGGCCTTCTGGAAAGTGTGTTAATTTACTGTAAATGTACTCAATACTTGGTAGGGGCTCCTTTTGCTTTAATTACTGCCTCAATTTGGCGTGGCATGGAGGTGATCAGTCTGTGGCACTGCTGAGGTGCTATGGAAGCCCAGGTTTCTTTGACAGTGGCCTTCAGCTCATCTGCGTTTTTTTGGTCTCTTGTTTCTCATTTCCCCCTTGACAATATCCCATAGATTCTCTATGGGGTTCAGGTCCGGTGAGTTTGCTGGCCAGTCAAGCAAACCAACACCACGGTCATTTAACCAACTTTTGGTGCTTTTGGCAGTGTGGGCAGGTGCCAAATCCTGTTGGAAAATGAAATCTTCATCTTTAAAAAGCAGGTCAGCAGAAGAAAGCATGAAGTGCTCTCAAATCTCTCATTAAACGGGTGAAGTGACTTTGGTTTTCAAAAAAACACAGTGGACCAACACCAGCAGATGACATTGCACCCCAAATCATCACAGACTGTGGAAACTTAACGCTGGACATCAAGCAACTTGGGCTATGAGCCTCTCCATCCTTTCTCCAGACTCTAGGACCTTGGTTTCCAAATGAAATACAAAACTTGCTCTCATCTGAAAAGAGGACTTTGGACCACTGAGCAACAGTCCAGTTCTTCTTCTCCTTAGCCCAGGTAAGACGGCTCCAATGTTGTCTGTGGTTCAGGAGTGGCATAACAAGAGGAATATGACAATTGTAGCCAAATTCTTTGACAAGTCTGTGTGTGGTGGCTCATGATGCCTTTACCCCAGCCCCAGTCCATTCCTTGAGAAGTTCACCCAAATTCATGAATTGATTTTTCTTGGCAAGTCTTTGGAGGCTGCGGTTCTCTCGGTTGGTTGTGCATCTTTTTCTTCCACTCAACTTTCTGTTAACATGCTTGGATACAGCACTCTGAACAGCCAGCTTCTTTGGAAATGAATGTTTGTGGCTTACCCTCCTTGTGAAGGGTGTCAATGATTGTCTTCTGGATAACTATCAGATCAGCAGTCTTCCCCACGATTGTGTAGCCCAGTGAACCAAACTGAGAGACCATTTTGAAGGCTCAGGAAACCTTTGCAGGTGTTTTGAGTTGATTAGCTGATTGACATGTCAACATATTCTAATTTGTTGAGATAGTGAATAGGTGGGTTTCTGTTAAATGTGAGCAAAATCATCACAATTAAAAAGACCCAAAGACTTAAACTACTTCAGTCTGTGTGCATTGAATTTATTTAATACACAAGTTTCACAATTTGAGTTGGATTAATAAAATAAATGAACTTTTCCGCGACATTCAAATTTATTGAGATGCACCTGTATGTTTGGTCTCTCCCATTGTACAGCGCTACAGAATTTGTTGGTGCTTTATAAATACTTGTAACTGTAATTAATTGAAATATATATTTTTTTATACTAATGACATGGAGATTGATTTTTAAAAAAAAATATTATTAAAAGTTTTAGTTTAGAGTACCCCTCCCCACCCATAGCATAAAGGTAAAACACGATATATACAGTGTTATCTTCATTTTAGATGTCAAAAGGGGTTTGCGGCTCCCAGTGTTTTCTTTTTTGCGGGAAATGGGTCCAAATGGCTCTTTGAGTGTTTAAGGTTGCAGACCCCTGCCCTAGGGTGACACCCTAAAAAATATATATATATATTTTTTGCAAAGTATTTTACCAGGAGGGATACATTGAGATTTCACTAATTTTCAAGCATGTCCTGGGTAGGCAAGGCCTAGGCTGGCACTTTCTAGGGGGCGGCAAAAAACCCACCACTAAAGGGTGCTCACAGAGCACCGCAATGACGCCAACATTTTGGTGTCCTGTTGTTTCCTGCACTTCGGGGAATCAAATTTCCCCACCCTGCAGTGGATTCACCATTCACCGCAGGGTCCCCGAAGTGCAGGGAGTCGGCCTACTTAACGAAAATGTCTGGAATTTATATTGGTCCTATGATTGATAATAAAAAGGTCTCTTACAGAAAAAAGAAAAAACACTATAGGATGAATATGTTGTGAGCTTGCAAAATCACTTAAAAATAAAAATTATTCTAAAAGAATCTACACTCGCCCCTTTTTGCACAGCACAGAGGACGCCTGAATGATCCACCATCGGCAGATTCGTAATATATCATTATTATATGTATACGTCATGTCCTGCCAGAATGCTATAACTAAAAATATTTTTGAAAACCTTAAAAAAAAACATTAAAAAAAGTGCATGTCATTTTAAAGTTGGGGGGTGCCAAATGTTCTAGGTACGCCCCAGCACCGAATGGTCGGAATCATCTTTGTATCCTGTAGCATTAATATGAACTTTCACTGGAACTAACGCGGTTATTCACAAAGTGCTGGTGTTTCCCAATGTTGCAAACACTGGCAAACTTTGATGTTGCAATAGAGATAAACGCTGGTGCTTCACAAAGTGGGGATCCAAACCGCATCCGTAGTATCTCAATGGGATAGTAGGATAGACTGAGTCAAAGAAAATATTCTATTGCAGTTGTTCATCCCAACCCCGTTCCTCAGGTTCCTCTAACAGGCCAGGTTTGCTGATATGTGAAGCACAGCACAGGGGATATGATTTGCTGCTCAGCGATTGCAGGATTCAGTCTGCATTTCCCCAATGGAATCCCTAAAACCTGGCCTGTTAGGGATACTTGAGGACCGCGGTTGGGAACCACTGGTCTATCCAATGGAGATACTATTCTACCCTTTTGGACATCTAAAAACTGCTGAGGAAGGCAGTATATTGCCGAAACGTGATTCAGCACCCTTATTTTATTATCTGCGCCGTTTTGGATACTTCACACGGAACTATTGGACTTTTTTTTCTTTCTGTTTCATACATTTCCATTGGGTGTGCACCTCATGACACACCCCAAGAATCATGCCTATGTATCTGCATCATCTCAGCTTTAATTCTTCGCTAATGTTCACGGTTGAGGCAGCATCTGCGTGACCTATGTGCTTCTTAATGCTCAGCCACGTCAAATGCTGCACCTCTGTCAGGGAAATGCTATTTCTGCTTTTGAGTAGTCAAAAACCCACAGCTATATCGCGACTAGCCTAAGATAGGCTGCACCAACGACCAAATTAAAATCTGGTTTGGGGAAGCGTAGCTTGCAGAGAAGTGTCTTTAAGGGTTCTGCTTTTTATCTTCAAGTTCTACAACCACACGGAATATCCTGCGTGACCTGCCCCCCACTAAAAACAACACCATCAAAGGGCAATGTATGGCTGAGAATGATGGGAGTAAACCTCCAAGTCAAAGCACCTTTCAATAAAATAATGCCCAAACCATAAGGCTTTATTCCACCCTGCCTTTAAACCCCTCATCCTAACCTGCAGTGAGTCAGTGACCAATATCTACGACACAGGATACATTGTAAACATGGCAAGATATACTGTACACTAAAGTACTTTGTGATGCTTTTTCAGAAGAGAATGGTGATGTGATTGGTAGCTGTATATTTATGGTACAATAGAGCACTACGAGAATATCCATTTAAAGTGTCAAGTGTTGTGTTCCAAGGAGTTTGTGTATCTGTAGGCAGATTCTATTCATTCCTTCTGGCAAACCTGTCCCTGAACCAACCAGGGATATAACCACAAGCCTACAACAAAACCTATTCCTGAACCTGGGAAAGTGCACAAAGTGACAACTAAGACTAGTGTCAGACGAGCATCGACACCCGTCTGGCCACCTCGCTGAGCACACTCAGCGCTGCAAAGCACGATCCTCCTATGGAGAATCGCACTTTGCAGCTCCGTCGATGCGCGTCCTACCGCTTTGCCGGAGAGGCTTGGATAATGGATGCTTGTTGCGCGCGCATTTCGTGTGCGTGTACAAGCGTGTGACCGGCCCCGATGCAGCATCACAACGCTGCGACAGACGCTGGTAAGCACGTCAGTACGGGCGCACATAGTGCGCTCATCTGACGCCAGCCTAAACGGTAACTGATAAAGTGATTGTTTAATCTGACCTGCAACCACACATACTTCAGAGTAAAGGATTGCATACACTTCGATTTTGGGTTGTAAATACCCCAAACAGGTACAGATCCCCACCTTGAGGCAGTCATTATTATTATTCCTATGACCATGGAGCGCAAACATTTTTCAAGGCGTTTAACGATGCTAAGCAGGGACAGATATCAGCAAAAATAAAAGAGAGAACAAGAGACGAGTTGCGGCCGTCCTGGCACAGTTAATAACAGGAATTCGGTAAAGTAAATGTAAGGTATGTCAAAATAAGGTACCCCATTAAAATGTTACAATTCCAGTTTCAGCAATTAAAGAGTTAAAGCTCTGATAAAGTAAACTAATGGCATTTCTATTAATCCACCAGTAGATGGCAGCAGAGTGAAAAGCCTAAATGATGAGCACATGTTCATCTAAAATGCTTCCTTCAACCGAGGGAACACAGGAAGCAGGGTTTTCATTTCTGGTTGGAATCAAAGTATCAAAGTACAAATCCTACCAAAACTGAAGCCATGCTTTATGTGTGTTGCAGGTAAGAGGGAGCAAAGCCAGGGTTATAAACAGGGCAAAAGTGATTTAAATCACATCCCTATGATTAGAAAAGGCTGCTGAATAATTAGATAAGACACTATACAGATGTCAGTGGGTTGCGCTGAGGTGTTATAGAGCATCAGCATACAGGGAATGTGATGACTATAGGATCTAATGTTATACTCTATTGATTATATTGCACCATTAGCATACTATAAGGTAGATTGAGTAATCATATATATGTACATGTTTAATTGTTTATTATTTTCTATAAGGACGTTATTACTGCATAGGTGAATGTTACTGTATATATATCTAAATGTGTATTAGTGTATAAGCAAATATCAAAGTACAAATCCTACCAGAACTGAAGTCATGCTTTATGTGTGTTGCAGAAAACGTTTAAATAAAAACACTTCTGGCTTCACCCAGCCTGCTCCCTTCGCATATTGGAATTATTGACCATACTTTCAGCATATGTGCAACACAATTGGCGCCCAATGTGGGGCTTGGGTGAAGAAGACGCAAAAGGGGTCACAGAAGTGAAAAGGAGCGGTTACGCAAAGTTTAGAGGAGATTGGAATAATAACCCTTGCTGCACAGTAAGCGAATACAGATGGATCTAGAGAGGTTGCAGGATGAAATCAGTGGACACCTGATCCACTTGTCAGTGGGTGATCTCATAGAAACTTGCCAATTCATCAAAGCCCCCAACGCCAGCATGGTGAAAGGAAAAACCCGACGCCATTATATGCGGATCATTAATGAGATAATAGATGAACTGGTTGAAAGTGAGGAGGCGGTGACACGATTTCTACAAACAACAAAAAGATTCATTATCGAGCTAGAGAAGAACAGGGACAATGCGGAAGTCCCAAACATCAGTGAGAAAGATCCCCCACTTGAACAACAATTAGCTGACTTGAACCGACAATATCACACTAGGCAGGAGAAGTTCCAGGAAACGTACAGAATGATCGAGGAACAGATAAAAGAGCTCAGTACTAAAAGTAAAGACTCGAGTGACAGTCAGCCAAAATTAGAGCCAGTTCCACTTACGAAGCGACTACACCATGGTAACTTGCCAGATGTGACCTTTAGAAAAGATTTCAAGATCACAGGCCAGATTGGAGAAAAAGAGCAGAAGGACCAGCTGTCTTACACCAATCTGATACACCAAATCAACCTGGGACTACAGAAAAGATATCCTGAGACTGAGCTCGTAGAAGCTGTGGTAAAAGCCATTAGTCCTGGCCTAAGCTTAAGAGATATGCTGGAGATGAAAAATGGACTGACTCTAGTGCAACTTAGACGAATCTTGAAAAGTCACTATATGGAGGAGAATGCCTCTGAACTGTATCAGCAACTCCTCAACATCACTCAGAAGAGTAATGAAACTCCTCAGAATTTCCTGCTCAGAGCGATTGAATTAAAAGATCGTTTGCTATTTGTCTCCCAAGGAGAAGGCTCGGATGGACATTTTGGGACTGAGCTGATACAGAAGAAATTCCTAAAATCAGTGGGTACTGGACTGAGGAATGACCACATCAAATTCCAATTAAAGCAGTATCTAGATGATCCTTCCATTTCAGATGAGGTGCTCCTAGAGAAGATGAATGAAGCCACTAATATGGAGATGGAAAGGGAAGAGAAGCAAAAGAAATCCCAGTCCTGCAGTTGAATGAAAGGGAAAGAATGTCAGTCCAACGCCTTACAGTGTCCTCAGGAACCAAGTGTCCTGACAACGACTGCTGACACAACACCACAGGCGAGTAACTCAAGGAGTCAACAACTGTCTAAGGACAACTATGAACTGGAAAAGCTGATACTACAGATGCAAAAAGAGATGATAGAGATGAAGACACTTCTCCGAGATCCGGGAACCCGACAAAACCGTAAAATCAGAGGGCCTCAGGTAACAGTCAGTATGACCAATGAACGTTGTCAATCCTGTAAAAGGACTAACCAGAGAAGTGCATGTCGCCACTGCTTAAATTGTGGTCAATATGGACATATAGCAAGTAGGGATGAGCTATTCGGTTCGGACGGTTCGGAGTTCGACCCGAACTTAGCCTGTTCGATTAGATCGCAAACACCGAACATTTCCGGGTGTTCACCGCATGTTCGCCCACAATGGACCACAATGCATTTTCCCACTGGCCTGAAGCTCGTAATTGGCTACAGCCTTGCACCTGATCACAGGTCTGGTGCAAGACAGGTTCAACACTATGCCAATCACGGCTCAGAGTCCTGATGGGGCAAATTTTGCCCAATCATGGGCTCACAGAGCTAAGTCCCGCAGCACACTATATAACGTTTCCACGCGCCGATTCTGCACGCATTTCAGAGGAGATTTCAGAGGAGATAGTTGTGTGTTGTTACTGCCGGTCTGCCACACTACTGGGGGGGTCTCATTTCTACCAAATATCAGAGAATTTAGGTGATGTGTGTCTTGTCACTGTGCCAGCAAGTTTTTTTGGGGTTTACAACTTTCTTTAAAACATTTGTGAATTGAGGTGATCTTCTGGGTCTTGTCACTGTGCCAGCAAATCTTTTTGGGGCTCACTAATTTCTTAAAAACATTTGTGAATTGAGGTGATCTGTGTCTTGTCACACAACCAGTACCACGCAGTATTTTGGGTGTCACTAATTTCTTTAAAACATTTGTGAATTGAGGTGATCTATCAGTGTGTCTCACTGAGTTATACCAGAGTTCTTTAAATCTTTATACCAGAGTTGAATCAGAGTTCTGTATATATTAATCTATATATCACTCACCATGTCTGAAAGAACAAAAAGGACAGGCAGACGCTCCCAGACACAGATAAGAGGGCAAGCAGCCCCTGTGTCGGGAGGCTGTGCCTCTGGTCGTGGTGGACGTGGTGCATCCTCTGCAGGGGCACGCTTGTCCTTTCTAACTGGTGCTGGCCGTTTTAAGCAGCAGCAACATACAGAGGACTTGGTGGATTGGCTAACCAGGCCATCCTCATCCTCCGCGTCCTCTGCCAGCCAGGCTTGTAGTGGTTTACAGTCCACCTCAGCTGCCAAAGCATCTAATGCAGCCTCCATGTCCACAGCTACTCCTGCCGTAGCCTTGTTATCACACACGGAGGAGTCAGCTGAATTGTTTGACTACAATGAGAGTGACATGCTGCTTGAGGATGCGCAGCAAGTACAGTGCTCTGATTCAATCTCTGAGGTTGAGGAAGGGAGTATAATCAACCTAGAGGAAGGGGGTGCCAGTGATGACACACAAATAACTGGCACTCATGTTGCCCCAGCAGCTGCAGCATACTGCCAAGTTGGCTCCAGTGACGAGGAGATAGGGGGTGATGATGACAATGGTGATGAGGTCACTGATTCCACCTGGGTGCCTGATTGAACAGAGGAATTAAGTGAGGAAGAGGGGGAGGAGGAGGAAACAGCAAACACGAGGCACAACATCCTCTGTGACCAACCGTAGCACTAGCCAGTCCAAGGCATCACATGTCAGAGCTGCTCCGGTGCAGCGCGCTGTTGTCTCAAAGAACACACGCAGGAACTCTGTTGTCTGGGAGTTCTTTAAGAAATGTGCAGTAGAGCGCAGCGTTGCTATTTGTAATCTATGTCAGATGAGGCTTAAGCGTGGGAAAGATACCGGACACTTGGGTACCACGTGCTTGAGGCGACATATGAACAACTGCCACACATCCCATTGGCGCAAAACTTTGCATAGGTCCTCCTCCTCCTCATCTGTCTCTACCCCCACTGTATGTCCTGCCATGTCATTGCCTACAACCTCCACCGACAGGGATGATGCTACAGTAATGGATGTACCAGCTCCTTCCTCACAATGTGACATCATCCCAGCAGCTGAAGATTTATACAGTCAGATTACGTTACCGCAGCTGCTGCAGCGAAAGAAAAAATATAGTCCCAACCATCCCCAAGCACAGCGTCTAAATGCCAGCTTAGCAAAATTACTTGCATTGCAGCTGCTGCCTTTCCAGCTGGTGGACTCTGCTCCCTTCCGTGAATTTGCTGAATGTGCTGTACCACAGTGGCAGGTTCCAAAACGCCATTACTTTTCACGCAAGGCCATTCCAGCACTATACCAGCAAGTGGAAGACAATGTTAACCAGTCATTGGGAAAGGCAGTCAGCAACAAGGTGCATGTGACTTTAGACACGTGGTCCAGCAAGCATGGACAGGGTCGTTACACTTCCTTCACGGCACACTGGGTAACTCTGACTAGGCTTGTGCACCGATTTTTGTTTCGGTTCGATTCGGTTCGATTTTTCGGATTTTTAAACTTTTCGATTCGGCTCGTTTCGACCGATTTCTGATTCGGTTCGGCTCGATTCGTTTTTCGTGTACATATTTTTTCGGAATATCGACCATTTTTCGTATTTTCGTGTCACTTTGCTCGTTTTTGTATCGACTTTTCGTAATTTCGGAAATTTTCGTTTTCGGAATTATACATGTTTTCGGAATTTCGACCGTTTTTCGTATTTTCGTGTCACTTTGCTCGGTTTTTGTATCGACTTTTCGGAACTTCGGAAATTTTCGTTTTTTCGAAACGTCTGTTCTCCTCGTTTCAAAGCAATAAATTTCGATTTGACACATTTCAAGTCCATTCGAAAATATTTCGTTTCGGCTCGGAAAACTTTTCGGATCTAAAATTTTTCGGAAATTCGGCCGCATCCGAAAACACGAATCGGGAAATTTCGTGAAAATTCCAAAATCCCGAAACGCACATCCCTACTGATCACAGCTGGGAGGGATCCAAGATGGGGCTCTGTGCTGGAGCTTATTCATCCACCACGCCTCCAGAAAGCTGCTTGTATGAGGTCTGTCTGCTCCACCACCTCTCCCTCTCCCTCTTCCTCCTCCTCCTCCTCCTTCTCTGTCTCTGGCGAAGTGGCAGTTAAACCGACGCGTGGCAGGGGCTACGCAATGGCTCAAGCAAAAAGATGCCATACTGTGCTTGAGCTGGTTTGTTTAGGGGACAGGAGCTGCACCGGGCCAGAAATTCTGTCAGCTCTGCAGGGGCATAGGCAGGTGCAGAGATGGTTAACACCACGCCAGCTTGAGCTGGGATTGATCGTCTGCGATAATGGCAGCAACCTTCTCTCCGCCCTACGCAAGGGTAAATTGACGCATGTACCATGCCTAGCACACGTCCTAAATCTGGTGGTACAGCGTTTCCTAACCATGTACCCAGGGCTGCCAGAGCTTCTCATCCAGGCCAGAAAAGTCTGCAGCCACTTCAGACGGTCATTCCCAGCAAGCGTTCGCCTGGCAGAAATTCAAAGAGAATTCCACCTTCCCACAAACCATCTGATCTGTGACATGCCCACCAGGTGGAACTCGACATTAGCAATGCTGCAGCGTCTGCACAAGCAGCAGAGGGCCATCAACGAGTACCTGTGTGAGTATGGCACAAGGACAGGTTCAGGTCAACTTGTTTTTTTTTCCCCCCGCAGTGGCTGATGATCAAGGATGCATGCACTGTACTGTCACCATTTGAGGAGGCAACGAGGATGGTGAGCAGGGACAGTGCATGCATCAGTGACACAATTCCTTTAGTGTTCCTGCTGGAGCACACTCTGCGGGGAATTATAGATGTGGCTCTAGAGGCAGAGCAGCGGGAGGAAGAGGAGGCCTTCCCTAGCTCTCAAGGCCCCAGTCTTTCCGCAGACAGCATTTCAGTGGGTCCTACTCAGATCAGACAGGAGGAGGATGAGGAGGAGGAGGCAGAATATTTAAGTACTGGGGGCATTGAAGGTGGGGATTCCTCAAGGGAGGGTTTCGTGTGCCCAGAAACACAAGGGCTAGTGCGTGGCTGGGAGGAGGAAGTGCACGATACGGTCATCCTCATTGACCAGGAAGACTCAGAAGCTAATGCCACCTCCAACCTACGCTGCATGGGCTCCCTAATGATGCAAAGCCTGCTAAAGGATCCCAGGACTCGTGCTATCAAGGAGAGGGATCATTACTGGTTGGCAACCCTTCTTGATCCACGATACAAGGGTAAAGTTGCAGAGCTCATCCTGCCCGCACAGAGGGAGCACAGGATGAAAAAACTTGAGGACGCTCTAAAGCGACACTTGTGTAACACCTTTCCAGGCACTGGTAGATTACCAAGTGCTGACACACGTGCTTCTGAGACTGTGGGTGATCAGAGGAATAGTGGTGAAGGCCAGGGCCGCTTGACTGATGCATTTTAAAAAATTGATAGTCCTCGACGCCCAGGGACGTCAAATGTAGGCACCCATTGCCAGCGTCTTCACCATATGGTGCAGGACTACCTAGGGGCAAGGGCAGACCTGGATACCTTTCCAGCAGATGATCCACTGGCTTACTGGGTGTTGAGATTGGATCACTGGCCAGAACGTAGCCAATATGCTATGCAGCTACTAGGTTGCCCTTCATCTAGCGTGCGTTCCGAAAGGACGTTCAGTGCCGCTGGAGGTTTTGTCACAGACAAAAGAGTGCGTCTGTCCACCGACTCTGTAGACCGGCTGACATTTATAAAAATAAATCAGTCCTGGATCAGCAGTTATCAATCCCCTGATGCTGACGTAACGGAATAGAACGGGGATGTCTTCTGCATGCACAAAACCTCCAGCACTGAACTCTTCCACAATACCACAAAAGGGTTACGGTGTGAATGCACTTGCTGCCATGAAAGGCACAATATTTGGCTGCACTGACGCCTGTACCAGATTTATATCATTTTAATTTTTTGAACAGCAGGGTCCAACCCTGCACTCTTCCACAATACCACAGAGGGGTTACTGTATGATGATACTTGCTGGCCTGGCATTAAAGGCACAATATCTGGGTGCACTGACGCCTTGACCAGAATCATATCTTTTCAATATAGGACCACATGGTCCACCCCTGCACTCTTCCACAATACCACAGAGGGGTTACTGTATTATGATGGCACTTGCAGGCCTGGCACCAAAAGCACAATATTTGGGTGCACTGCCAATGACGCCTGTATCAGATTCATATCCTCAGAGGGGTTACGGTGTGACGGCACTGTTGGGGACGCTAAAGGACCAATTTTGAAGCACCTATTGTTACTTTCATTCAAAGCCTGCATAAGTTTCACAATAATTTAGCCAAAAAAATCAGTAAACTTTTTCTGCGTGTACGAAAATGTCTCCTCTTTTCATACAGACTGCCGCCCCAAGCAGTTGTTTATGGATAGATTAAAGG
This sequence comes from Leptobrachium leishanense, assembly GCA_009667805.1. Classification (NCBI taxonomy): domain Eukaryota; kingdom Metazoa; phylum Chordata; class Amphibia; order Anura; family Megophryidae; genus Leptobrachium; species Leptobrachium leishanense. Next base: position 509,819,576 of record CM019063.1, on the reverse strand, counting down.
AAAAGCATTTACCGTCATTTAAAATGTCATTTTTTTTGTTTTTAAGTGTTTATATACAACCTAGAAATCCGCCACTTCACGGGCAGGTTATGGGGACCTCCTAGGCACGATATTTGAAGGAATTTTTGGTTTTTATTTTTAACCCTTATTTCATGGAAAACTCACTGTCCCTTTTTAAAAATGTTTTTTTTAAAACTTTTTGTCCTTGTTTCCTGTCCCCCAGGGCACTACCCGGACCCCCATACACCTTTTATGGCAAATATCTAGCATATATGCCCTCTTGGAGGGCACTCTAAAAACCGAATTTTCAGCCCCATTGACTTGCATTGAGTTCGAGTTCGGGTTCGGAACCGAACATTTGGGAAGTTCGGGTTCGGGCCCGAACCGAACCCGGGGGGTGTTCGGCTCATCCCTAATAGCAAGCTACTGCCAAATGCCCGGAGCAAATCAGTTAAACAGAAAAGGGTTGCGGTCAAGGGACCGACAGTAACCTGTGGTAGAGCCCACCCTGTGTCCCAAAGTACAACTCGTGTTGTTAGGAAGCCAGCAAGCTTCCAAACCACTGTGGCAGAGAAGAAGGTCATCGCAGCCAAGGTTTTTTTGAACTGTCAAATGATTTAATGTGCGAAACGGATATGGTTTTATCAACAGGAATGACACCAAGGAAGATGTATTTGTACATCAAACTGCCATCAAGAAAAACAACCTTAGGAAATACCTTTGCAGTGTAGAAACATAGAAACATAGAAAAATGTCGGCAGATAAGAACCTTTCGGCCCATCTAGTCTGCCCAATTACATGGATACTTTACCTGGATTTATCTTTTGTTTAGGATAGCCTTATGCCTATCCCATGCTTGCTTAAATTCAATTACTGTTTTGGCCTCTACCACTTCTACTGGAAGACTGTTCCATGTATCCACCACCCTCTCAGTAAAATAATGCTTCCTGATGTTACTTTTAAACCTTTGCCCCTCTAATCTAAGACTATGTCCTCTTGTTTTGCTACTTTGTTTCCTTTTAAATATACTCCCTTCCTCTACCTTGTGGATTCCCTTTACGTATTTAAATGTTTCTATCATATCTCCTCTGTCTCGTCTTTTTTCCAAGCTGTACATGTTAAGATCATTAAGCCTTTCCTGGTAACTTTTCTCCTTCAAGCCATACACCATTTTAGTAGCCCTTCCCTGAACTTTCTCTAAGATGTCTATATCCTTTTGGAGATACGGTCTCCAGTACTGCATACAGTACTCCAAGTGAGGTCTCACCAGTGCTCTGTACAGTGGCATGAGCACTTCCCTTTTCCCACTGCTAATACCTCTCCCTACACAACCAAGCATTCTGCTAGCATTTCCTGCTGCTCTATTACATTGACTACTTACCCTTAGATCCTCTGAAATAATAACCCCTAAATCCCTTTCCTCAGATGTTGAGGTTAGGACTGTATCAAATATTCTATATTCAGCCCTTGGGTTTTTACGTCCCAGGTGCATTATCTTGCACTTATCCACATTAAAACTCAATTGCCACAGCTCCGACCATTTTTTTAGTTTACCTAAATCATTTGTCATTTGGCTGATCCCTCCAGGAACGTCAACCCTGTTGCAAATCTTTGTGTCATCAGCAAAAAGACCTACTTTTCCATTAATACCTTCTGCAATATCACTAATAAAAATATTAAAGAGAATGGGTCCAAGTACTGACCCCTGAGGTACCCCACTGGTAACAAGACCTTGCGCCGAATAAACTCCATTTACCACAACCCTCTGTTGTCTGTCACTCAGCCACTGCCTAATCCAGTCAACAATATTGGAATCCAAGCTCAAAGATTGCAATTTATTGATAAGCCTTCTATGCGGAACAGTATCAAAAGCCTTACTGAAATCTAAATAAGCAATGTCTACTGCACCACCTGTGTCTATTATTTTTGTTACCCAATCCAAAAAATCAATAAGATTAGTTTGGCATGATCTCCCTGAGGTAAACCCATGTTGTTTCTGATCCTGTAATCTATGTGTTTTTAGATGTTCAACAATCCTTTCCTTTAACATGGTTTCCATTAATTTCCCCACTACTGACGTAAGACTAACTGGCCTATAGTTCCCCGATTCCTCCCTACTACCCTTCTTGTAAATGGGCACAACATTTGCTAATTTCCAGTCTTCTGGGACGACTTCCGTTAACAAGGATTGGTTAAATAAATCTGTTAATGGTTTTGCTATTACATCACTGAGCTCTTTTAATAATTTAGGGTGGATCCCATCAGGCCCCATTGACTTATTTGTCTTTAGACAGCTGCTGTAGAACCTCCTACAGGAGGGTGTAGGAGATGGAGAGACTGTGGAGGTTGATGTAGTAAGAGGTGAAAAGGGTACAGAAGCAGCAAATGTAACTGGTCCTGTTGGGGTTCCAGTCCAAGGCAGTAAATATGCAGCAGACTGTAAACATTATAGACGTTATCCATGGTGCAGAGGAGGTCCTTCACGTAATTACCGGCCAAACTACCAAAACAGTGAGGGTGGAGAGAAGCCTGAGGAAGCGGAGATTGTACCTTAAGGAGATGGTTCTAACCAACAGTGCCTGTACCGCAGACGGCGTTACCCACCTTACTATCTGCGAAGATCATATGGACGCAGACCACAGTATTCGAATGCACCTGTCCAAGGTGAAGACATTGAACTGAATCCTGAAGCGGCAGAGTTCTACCCTGGCCAGTTGGAAATGTGTGAGGAAAGAATAGAGGAAAGTACAGAGGAAAATAGAGAGGAAATGACAGTGAAAACAACCGAGGACGCACCTGTGATTCAACCTGAACCAACTACATGTTCAGCAGGAGACCCAGAAGAACTAAACTCTTTGCCTGGAAAATCAACAAAGACATCTCCCCCTGGATACCTAATAGAAAGTATAAAGCTATAAAATATATTATTGAAAAGTCACCACTCCCTGGTAGACACGGCCGGATATAAAACTTCCGTGTTAATATATAACGTATACCGTAGTCAAGCAGGTATCGGAGAGATAAATCACACTCCAGGAATGTAAAGCAAATATATGGCCACACACTAGATAACACATCGGAGAGAAAGTACAACACACAATAGGCACCATAAATTAAAAGGATATTTACTTCAACAATAAATCTTATGTGATGACAGAGATACTGTATATACAGGGTGTCCATAAAGTCTCTTAACAATTTCAAACATTTATTACAAAGGCAATTGAGGAGATAGCTTCATCAGATTTGTTCCATGTACTTAGTGGTTATCAAGGATTTTATCACATTGCATTCGTGTGTTTCAGGTACCCTGTGGATGAATGAGGTACTGTTAAATATTCTAAATGAAACCTTTCCAGAGCGGTGGATTGGAAGGGGTGGCCCAATTCCCTGGCCCCCTCGTTCACCAGATATCACTCCCCTCCACTTCTTTCTATGGGGTTATATTAAAGATATGGCGTATGGAACAAAGGTACAAAGGGACATCACTAATCTAAAGCAGAGGATCACTGATGCCATTGGCACCATTGATGAGGGGATGCTACAGACAACATGGCAAGAAATCGAGTACCGTCTTGATGTGCTTCGTGCAACTAATGGCGCCCATATAGAGGTGTATTAAATGAGGCAAAAAAAACTTAAATCTATACGTCTCATTTTGTAATAATTGTCACTTATCTGTCTTTTCTTCTGCCTTTGTAATAAATTTTTGAAATTGTAAAGAGACTTTATGAACACCCTGTATATCTCATAATAGAAAGGAGCGCAGAGCCAAAAAAACGGAATATCCGTGAGAATATAAAACCAGAAGTTACACAGTTCGCAAACAATATGTCTTTATCACGGCTCGAGTTACACGGGAAATATTTCATAAATACAATTAAGGGGGTTATTCAAAGAACACTGGAATTCTGGTGCTCTCTCGTTCAGCGACATTCACAAGCTCAATTCCCGGATCCTGTGGTGAATTCAGCATTCACCGCAGGGTCTCTGAAGTGCGCCAAATGGATCCGTAGAATGCCGCAGATAAACCCACCGAGCGACTCTGATAAACAGCCAAACGCGGCCGACGATCCACTAAACAGATCACGAACCCCTCCAATAAGCCACCAAATGCCGCTAAAAAAAGTTGACCAGCCGAGGACCAGGGGTATAAAAAAAAAAGCTGCAATTTTCAGCCCATTGGATGCAGACGCCGGATTTTTTTGCAGTTTTAGCTAAAATCGCTTCATTTCTCAGAAAAATAAAAGTAACGGGTTTCCATTTCAATTTTTTTTTAACAAGCGTACCCCATAGAATATATAACCGCAAAGGCTTGCATGACAATATGTGAAAAAATAATTTCACACGCTGTAGATTATTGGATTTTTAAAAATAAATTGTTATAGCATTATGGCAGGACATAACGTACACATATAATAATGATATATTATGAATCGGCTGAGTCTGCGTAAAAAAAAAAAGGATATATAATTTGTTTGGGTTATATAATAAAACGTGACTTCAAATCGCGTTTAAACATGATGAGCGGAACTGGTAAAAATGAGCTCAGCACACAGAGATGAAATGTCTCAGCAGCGAAGGGGTTAAAAGGTGTTTAAAACAAAAATAATGCATGGAAATAAAAAGGTCTATTACAGATTATTTTTTAAAAAAAAGGCCATAAAAAGGAAATCGGAATCAAAAACTTTGCCGAAAAAATCTCAAAAAATGCCTAAAAAAATTAAAAATTAGACTTTTTGCATCAAATGAAAAGAATAAATGGGTTGAATAAAAAAGATTTAAATTATTTTTACATTGAAACCTATGGGATTCGCCTGTTTAAACATGTGGAACGAAAGCACCGAAAATCTGGGCATTTCGCCAACATTTTGGTGCAGTTCGGCATTCTCTGAATAGATTAAACATTACTTCTCTATGGGGAATTTCACTGGCAATTCACCAATATTTGGCGAATTGCCACGAATTTGCACTGTACGGGGAAATTCTCTGTTCGGTGCAATTCAGTGGCCAATTGGGCTCTCTTTGAATAACTCCTTAAATAACACCCACACACCCACACTCAACACAAACATGTATTTTTCATAAGGAAGATTCTGAGAACAATTAACTCTTTATTAAAAAAATTCTAAAGTGTATTAAAGTGGAGCGCTGTGAATTTGGTACATTGTGTTCGCCGGACAAAAGAAGCCCCCTAAAGAAACATACATGTTCAGGTTGAGTGCACCCATTCTGGTAAGTACATTTTGAGGACTGAACACCCGCCCTGGTTTTGCACTAGAGATGTGCATGCGTTTTTTTTCCGTTTCGTTTCGGCACTTTCGGTTTTTCAAAAGTTTTGTTTCGGCTCGTTTCGTTTCGGCTCGGTGTTTTGTATCGATTTTTGTTTCATGACATCGGGGAATTTCAGTCTTTCGGATTGTCTGTTCTCTTCGTTTCAAAGGGTCCATCCTTGTTCTCGGATTTTCGTTTTGATTTTAGATGTATGGTATTTCGGATGCTCCGATATTTCAGTCGATACGGTAATCCTGCCGATTTGTTCCTTTGGACGTATCATTTTTTATGAAAGATCCTTTTTTTCTTATGAATATGCATTGCACAACTTTATTTAATCAAATAAAATATCAATATCTTGTACTGTTAGACTGGGGATTTAGGGAAAAGCTAATTAAATATTTAAAATAAATATATTATTGATGCACTGGAACAAGTGAAAAAAGTGACTGACGATACGAAATTACAAAATCAGCAACGGAACCGAAATGGACTCGAAACGATACGAAAATACATTGTCCGAAATTAACGGACCCGAAATCGCGAATAGAACGAAAATGACTTGCGATTTTACAGATTTCATATCCATGCAAAATAACAAAAAAAAATTGTTTCGTATCGGGAAATATTTAGGATGGTGTGTATTCCGTTGCCGATCCGGTGCGGAACATCTGACGAATCCGAAGCACTGAATCGGACCGTTTCGTGAGAAAAACGAATCTGTTCAAAACAAAACGCACATCCCTATTTTGCACCCCTCCCTGTTACACCTGCCTCATTGCAGGACTTATGTATACCTTTTACTGCAGAGAGCTCCAGGATGATGTATGTATTTGTCCCAAGTAAGTGGGTTAATCTCATAACAACAGGCATTAGTTTAGGAAGAATAGGACCTGCCGTAGCGGGGTACATTGACGTTGTAGCAGGCTTATGCAATATATTTTGTTCTGTCCATCCCCCCCACTAGTTTCAACACCCATGCTTCTATTCCCTAGGCAGGTGCCCAACAGTTCTATGAAAACCACTATAACAGATCTCGTACATCTGTAAATGTTGCTTCCTTGCTGGACCCTTGTTTTCCCACCGACAGTCTTTCGTGCCTTTCTCCAGCCCTTAGCCGAAGCTTAAGGACTGGTACACTAAGGCTGGAGTCACACCTAAGCGTTTGACGCGCGTAACACGCACGTTTTTTGACGCGCGTATCGCGCAAACGTGAAAAAACGCGCGAACGCGCATTGCAGCGCTTTCACGCTGCAGTCTATGGCTGCGAACGCGGTGCAATATGCAGTGATGGCATTCCCCAGAAATGAGTCAGCACACAGATCTTGAGGTTATAAGAGTCAGCCTGGGACTAAGCCTTTAATGTATCATATACCTGTATACAGTGCCTGGAGGGGCCTAGCTGCCAATGGGAAATCCCTCCCCTGGCATATTGCTGTAACAGCTGGGGAATAACTGCCTGGTGTCTTGCGGTCTCTGATATAATTAGACGAGGGACAGATAATGCGATTAGCTCTGGTCACCATGATGCATTGCACAACATACCAACAAAACAGAACAATAAAACAATAGTAGATTATGAGGATAAACAGAGGATTCCGATTATACAGTAGTTGACAGGGCAGTGTTTTACAAACAAGACAAATAAAGACCACTCCAACTTTAACAGATGTAAACATATTCTAGATAGGTGGATTCGAAAAGGGCTACAGCGATCCAAACAGTAATCCTATTAGCTGATAGTAACAGATATAGGGTGGCTTCAACAAAGAGGAGAGGGCAGGAAAAAACAATATAAAACATCAAGCCTGCACCTCCCAAATGCATTTCTAGGTCCATGTACCCCAAGTTCAAAGTGACTCCAGACACCACCACATCCAAATTATTTCAAGAAAGGTAAATCTATAATATATAAAACATCATTTTCCATGCTGCAAGAACAATTCACAGGAGGTAGAAAAGTGGATCAAACACAATAAACGTTTTCTAAATACTGACAAAACGGTAACGATGCTCTTTGGAACAGCACCTAAACTACATAAATTGCAAAATCCCCATCTATGTGTGGGGACAAAATCAAATGGCACACTGACCACAGTCACTTCTCTCAAATATCTAGGTATGTGGTTAGACCCAAATCTATCCTTTGGCCCCCACATCGAAAAACTCTCATCTAAACTCTACCCCAAACTAGGTGCCCTGTACAGAGACAAATCCTGCCTGAGCCCCGCGGTAAGAAAGCAAATTGTACAACAAATGCTTATGCCAGCTATTGATTACGGAGCTGTAGTGTATGCAGCTGCCCCGCAAACACACCTTCAGAAATTTACCACATTGTATAACTCATGCTGCCACTTTGCGCTACAATGTAACTACATGACCCACCATTGTGACATATTAATAGTCTGGAGTCTAAACGTACCCTTCACCTTTCCAACCTGGTGTTTAAGAGCTTTTCTGGGAAGTTGCCACCCTACCTGAATAGACTGCTTCCTCCAGCAGTTCCCTCATCCTATAACCTCCGATCCAGGACCAGCACCTTACTTACAATACCACAATACAAAAAGAAAGTGGCTCGATCCTCATTTTCCTACAGAGCACCGCAGTTGTGGAATAACCTCCCAGACGCCATCAAATCTTCCCCCAGTCTAAAGTCACTCAAGAGCTCCCTATTAACATACCTCAATACAGAATGCACCTGTAAACATGTAACATAATGACTATTTCCTACATATTTATTTTCTGTTAATCTGTATATTTGTGTTTTTTTTTTATATCTTGCATTGTATTACAGTTGTTACAGAAATACAAAGTAACATTTAAATGTTCTTGAACCCAGGACGTACTTGAAAATGAGAGCAATCTCAATGTATCTTTCCTGGTAAAATCCTAAATAAATAAATAAAATTTCCAACCCAGTCCTCCTGATTAGGGATGAGCCGAACACTCCGAGTTCGGTTCGAGTCCGAACCCGAACCCAATGCAAGTCAATGGGGCTGAATTTGGCGGATTTCTAGGATGTATAGAAACACTTAAAAACAAAAAAATGACGTTTCATATGACGGTAAATGCTTTTCCTTTAATCTATCCATAAACAACTGCTGGGGGCGGCAGTCTGTATGAAAAGAGGAGACATTTTCGTACACGCAGAAAAAGTTTACTGATTTTTTGGCTAAATTATTGTGAAATATATGCAGGCTTTGGATGAAAGTAACAATAGGTGCTTTAAAATTGGTCCTTTAGCATCCCCAACAGTGCCGTCACACCGTAACCCCTCTGAGGATATGAATCTGATACAGGCGTTAGTGGCAGTGCACCCAAATATTGTGCTTTTGGTGCCAGGCCTGCAAGTACTATCATACAGTAACCCCTCTGTGGTATTGTGGAAGATTGCAGGGGTGGACCATGCGGTCCTATATTGAAAAGATATGATTCTGGTCAAGGTGTCAGTGCACCCAGATATTGTGCCTTTAATGCCAGGCCAGCAAGTATCATCATACAGTAACCCCTCTGTGGTATTGTGGAAGAATGCAGGGGTGGACCTTGCGGTCCTATATTGAAAAGTTTTTGATCTGGTAATGGGCGTCAGTGCACCCAGATATTGTGCCTTTAATGCCAGGCCAGCAAGTATCATCATACAGTAACCCCTCTGTGGTATTGTGGAAGAGTGCAGGGTTGGACCCTGCTGTTCAAAAAATTAAAATGATATAAATCTGGCACAGGCGTCAGTGCAGCCAAATATTGTGCCTTTCATGGCAGCAAGTGCATTCACACCGTAACCCTTTTGTGGTATTGTGGAAAAGTTCAGTGCTGGAGGTTTTGTGCATGCAGAAGACATCTCCGATCTATTCCGTTACGTCAGCATCAGGGGATTGATAGCTGCTGATCCAGGACTGATTAATTTTTATAAATGTCGGTGGACAGACGCACTCTTTTGTCTGTGACAAAACCTCCAGTGGCACTGAACGTCCTTTCGGAAAGCACGCTAGATGAAGGGCAACCTAGTAGCTGCATAGCATATTGGCTAAGTTCTGGCCAGTGATCCAATCTCAAAACCCAGTAAGCCAGTGGATCATCTGCTGGAAAGGTATCCAGGTCTGCTCTTGCCCCTAGGTAGTCCTGCACCATATGGTGAAGACGCTGGCAATGGGTGCCTATATTTGACGTCCCTGGGCGTCGAGGACTAAAAAAATTTAAAAAAGCATCAGTCAAGCGGGCCTGGCCTTCACCACTATTCCTCTGATCACCCGCAGCCTCAGAAGCACGTGTGTCAGCACTTGGTAATCTACCAGTGCCTGGAAAGGTGTTACACAAGTGTCGCTTTAGAGCATCCTCAAGTTTTTTCATCCTGTGCTCCCTCTGTGCGGGCAGGATGAGCTCTGCAACTTTACCCTTGTATCGTGGATCAAGAAGGGTTGCCAACCAGTAATGATCCATCTCCTTGATAGTATGAATCCTGGGGTCCTTTAGCAGGCTTTGCATCATTAGGGAGCCCATGCAGCGTAGGTTGGAGGTGGCATTAGCTTTCGAGTCTTCCTGGTCAATGAGGATGACCGTATCGTGCACTTCCTCCTCCCAGCCACGCACTAGCCCTTCTGTTTCTGGGCACACAAAACCCTCCCTTGAGGAATCCCCACCTTCAATGCCCCCACTACTTAAAAAGTCCTCCTCCTCCTCCTGTCTGATCTGAGTAGGACCCGCTGGAATTCTGTCTGCGGAAAGACTGGGGCCTTGAGAGCTAGGGAAGGCCTCCTCTTCCTCCCGCTGCTCTGCCTCTAGAGCCACATCTATAATTCCCCGCAGAGTGTGCTCCAGCAGGAACACTAAAGGAATTGTGTCACTGATGCATGCACTGTCCCTGCTCACCATCCTCGTTGCCTCCTCAAATGGTGACCGTACAGTGCATGCATCCTTGATCATCAGCCACTGCGGGGGGGAAAAAAACCTGGTGGGCAAGTCAGAGATCAGACGGTTTGTGGGAAGGTGGAACTCTTTGAATTTCTGCCAGGTGAACGCTTGCTGGGAATGACCGTCTGAAGTGGCTGCAGACTTTTCTGGCCTGGATGAGAAGCTCTGGCAGCCCAGGGTACTTGGTTAGGAAACGCTGTACCACCAGATTTAGGACGTGTGCTAGGCATGGTACATGCGTCAATTTACCCTTGCGTAGGGCGGAGAGAAGGTTGCTGCCATTATCGCAGATGATCATTCCCAGCTCAAGCTGGCATGGTGTTAACCATCTCTGCACCTGCCCCTGCAGAGCTGACAAAATTTCTGACCCGGTGTGGCTCCTGTCCCCTAAACAAACCAGCTCAAGCACAGTATGGCATCTTTTTGCTTGAGCCATTGCGGAGAAGGGAGAAGGGAGAAGGGAGAGGTGGTGGTGGTGGAGCAGACAGACCTCATACAAGCAGCTTTCTGGAGGCGTGGTGGATGAACAAGCTCCAGCACAGAGCCCCGTCTTGGATCTCTCCCAGCTGCAATCAGAGTTACCCAGTGTGCCGTGAAGGAAATGTAACGACCCTGTCCATGCTTGCTGGACCACGTGTCTAAATTCACATGCACCTTGCTGCTGACTGCTTTTGCCAATGACTAAATAACATTGTCTTCCACGTGCTGGTATAGTGCTGGAATGGCCTTGCGTGAAAAGTAATGGCGTTTTGGAACCTGCCACTGTGGTACAGCACATTCAGCAAATTCACGGAAGGGAGCAGAGTCCACCAGCTGGAAAGGCAGCAGCTGCAATGCGAGTAATTTTGCTAAGCTGGCATTTAGATGCTGTGCTTGGGGATGGTTGGGACTATATTTTTTCTTTCGCTGCAGCAGCTGCGGCAACATAATCTGCATAAAATCTTCAGCTACTGGGATGATGTCACATTGTGAGGAAGGACCTGGTACATCCATTACTGTAGCATCATCCCTGTCGGTGGAGGTTGTAGGCAATGACATGGCAGGACATACAGTGGGGGTAGAGACAGATGAGGAGGAGGAGGAGGATCTACGCAAAGTTTTGCGCCAACGGGATGTATGGCACTTATTCATATGTCGCCTCAAGCACGTGGTACCCAAGTGTCCGGTATCTTTCCCACGCTTAAGCCTCATCTGACATAGATTACATATAGCAACGCTGCGCTCTACTGCACATTTCTTAAAGAACTCCCAGACAACAGAGTTCCTGCATGTGTTCTTTGAGACAACAGCTCTCTGCACCGGAGCAGCTCTGACATGTGATGCCTTGGACTGGCTAGTGCTACAGTTGGTCACAGAGGATGTTGTGCCTCGTGTTTGCTGTGCCTCCTCCTCCCCCTCTTCCTCACTTAATTCCTCTGTTCGATCTGGCACCCAGGTGGAGTCAGTGACCTCATCATCATTGTCATCATCACCCCCTATCTCCTCGTCACTGGAGCCAACTTGGCAGTATGCTGCAGCTGCTGGGGCAACATGAGTGCCAGTTATTTGTGTGTCATCACTGGCACCCCCTTCCTCTAGGTTGATTATACTCCCTTCCTCAACCTCAGAGACTGAATCAGAGCACTGTACTTGCTGCGCATCCTCAAGCAGCATGTCACTCTCATTGAAGTCAAACAATTCAGCTGACTCCGTGTGTGATAGCGAGGCTACGGCAGGAGTAGCTGTGGACATGGAGGCTGCATTAGATGCTTTGGCAGCTGAGGTGGACTGTAAAGCACTAGAAGCCTGGCTGGCAGAGGACTCGGATAGCCTGGTTAGCCAATCCACCAAGTCCTCTGTATGTTGCTGCTGCTTAAGACGGCCAGCACCAGTTAGAAAGGACAAGCGTGCCCCTGCAGTGGATGCACCACGTCCACCACGACCAGAGGCACAGCCTCCCGACACAGGGGCTGCTTGCCCTCTTATCTGTGGCTGGGAGCGTCTGGCTGTCCTTTTTGTTCTTTCAGACATGGTGAGTGATATATAGATTAATATATACAGAACTCTGATTTAAAGAACTCTGGTATAACTCAGTGAGACACACTGATAGCTGGCAGCCAGTGACAAGAAACAGATCACCTCAATTCCCAAATGTTTTGTAGAAATTAGTGAGCCCCGAAATACTGCGTGGTACTGGATGTGTGACAAGACACAGATCACCTCAATTCCCAAATGTTTTTTAGAAATTTGTGACCCCCAAAATACTTGCTGGCACAGTGACAAGACCCAGAAAATCACCTCAATTCACAAATGTTTTAAAGAAAGTTGTAAACCCCAAAAAAACTTGCTGGCACAGTGACAAGACACACATCACCTAAATTCCCTGATATTTGGTAGAAATGAGACCCCCCCCCAGTAGCGTGGCAGACCGGCAGTAAGAAGACACAACTATCTCCTTTGAAATCTCCTCTGAAATGCGTGCAGACTCGGCGCGTGGAAACGTTATATAGTGTGCTGCGGGACTTAGCTCTGTGAGCCCATGATTGGGCAAAATTTGCCCAATCAGGACTCTGAACGGTGATTGGCATAGTGTTGAACCAGTCTTGCACCAGACCTGTGGTCAGGTGCAAGGCTGTAGCCAATTAAGAGCTTCAGGCCAGTGGGAAAATGCATTGTGGTCCATTGTGGTCGAACATGCGGCGAACACCCGGAAATGTTCGGTGTTCGCGATCTCATCGAACAGGCCAAGTTCAGGTCGAACCCAGAACCGTCCGAACACGAACCGCTCATCCCTACTCATGATCAGGGCCGGCGTTGCTGCTAGGCGAGCTAAGCGGCCACCTACAGCGCAGTGCCTGCCTAGTAGGCCCGACAACCGAAAAACTAGTGTGTTCGTGCCGCCAGGCGGAGGGGGGCCCAGCGCCGCCCGCCAGATCCCGGCAATCAGCGGCAGAATCTGGGAGCCGCGTGCTGGCTGTCCCTCTTCCTACGCGAGCGGCCGCTGGATTGCAGCTTGGCCGCTCGCGTGGGATCGGAACCACGTGACCAGCACACGAGATCCCCTCACGAGACCTCTGCGCTGGTCAGGTGGTTTCCGGCGAGCAGCCAAGCTGCATGTCAGCGGCCGCTCTCCTCGGAGAAGACACCAGCAGAGGTGAGCTGGGGGCACTATATACCCATGTGTGAGCTGGGGGCACTATATACCTATGTGTGAGCTGGGGGGCACTATATACCCATGTGTGAGCTGGGGGGCAATATATACCCATGTGTGAGCTGGGGGGCAATATATACCCATGTGTGAGCTGGGGGGCACTATATACCCATGTGTGAGCTGGGGGCACTATATACCCATGTGTGAGCTGGGGGTCACTATATACCCAAGTGTGAGCTGGGGCAATATATACCTATGTGTGAGCTGTGGGGCAATATATACCCATGTGTGAGCTGTGGGGCAATATATACCCATGTGTGAGCTGTGGGGCAATATATACCCATGTGTGATGGGGCAATATATACCCATGTGTGATGGGGCAATATATACCCATGTGTGCTGGGGCAATATATACCCATGTGTGCTGGGGCAATATATATCCATGTGTGCTGGGGCAATATATATCCATGTGTGCTGGGGCAATACAGTATATACCCATGTGTGCTGGGGGCAATATATACCCATGTGTGCTGGGGCAATATATATCCATGTGTGGGGGGGGTAATATATACCCATGTGTGCTGGGGCAATATATACCCATGTATGCTGGCGGCAATATATACCCATGTGTGCTGGGGCAGTAATGTGCGGTGTTTATGAGGGTATCACAGAGCTCCACAGTAATGTGCAGTGTTTTTTTGGGGAGGGCGCAAGGTCTGCTTATAAGCATACAAGCAAGCATCGCCTTGACCAACAAACAGGAAGTCGTACAGGTAATGGCCAACCACCTGAACCCCACCTTCCATGAATGAATAAATCGAGAAAGGAGGCAAACGATTCAAAAAGTGGACATGAAAAGGCTATCTACTGTCCTCCCTATCCTATAAGTGAAATCTCTAAAATTGCAATGAGCAAAGCGGCCACTAGAGGTCCTGCAAGGAAAGGCAATGTCCTCACTGGAGGGCTCGGAGAAACTCTCTAGTCCAGGGCTGTCAAACTCCAGCCTCCCAGATGTTTCTGAACTACAAATTCCATGATTCCCAACTCCTGCTATTCCACCTGTACCTCAAACCTCGATTGCCCTCGGCTGCTGTGAATACACACTAGAAATTAACGCCGCCTTTACTTTGTAGAAGAAAAGAAATGCTCATTTGTTGACCGACAGAAAATTAAACAGCGATTCAAAGGTTGCCGTTATTCTTGTCTGAAGCATTACAGAATGAAAAATATTTATTTTATCTACAGTTGTGTTCAAAATTATTCAACCCCCAATGCTGTAAAGGGTTTTAGGGAATTTAGTGTACATTTGTAATTGTATTCTGAATGAAATCCTACAAGGACTTTTTAAAGAACCATATGCAACTAAAATGATATCAATTGGTTTTGTAATACAGTAGTAAATGTTTCTTTTGTGAATTCTTCATTGACACAATTATTCAACCCCTTAAAGACTACCACTCTGAAGAACAGAGGTTCATTCAAGTGTTTTCAATCAGGTATTGAAAATACCTGTGGATGTCACGGAGCAGCAATAAAGCATAATAAGCACCAATTAGGCAGCTTTAAAATGACCGTAATACTCAGCTCCTTCTAGACATTTACTGGTGTGGTTACAAACATGGTGAAGTCAAGAGAATGGTCCAGGAAGACAAGAGAAGAGGTGATTACTCTTCACAGGAAGGGCAATGGCTATAAGAAGATTGCAAAGATGTTAAACATACCAAGAGAGACCATAGGAAGCATCATTCGCAAATTCAAGGCAAAGGGCACTGTTGAAACGCTACCTGGTCGTGGCAGAAAGAAGATGCTGACTTCGACTGCTGTGCGCTACCTGAAGCGTAGAGTGGAGAAAAGTCCCCGTGTGACTGCTGAGGAACTGAGAAAAGATTTGTCAGATGTGGGTACTGAAGTTTCAGCTCAGACAATACGGCGCACACTGCGTAATGAAGGCCTCCATGCCAGAACTCCCAGGCGCACCCCCTTGCTGTCTCCAAAGAATAAGAAGAGTCGACTGCAGTATGCCAAAAGTCATGTGGACAAACCACAGAAGTTTTGGGATAGTGTTCTGTGGACTGATGAAACAAAATTAGAACTGTTTGGGCCCATGGATCAACGCTATGTTTGGAGGAGGAAGAACAAGGCCTATGAAGAAAAGAACACCTTGCCTACTGTGAAGCATGGCGGGGGGTCAATCATGCTTTGGGGCTGTTTTGCTTCTGCAGGTACAGGGAAGCTTCAGCGTGTGCAAGGTACCATGAATTCTCTTCAGTACCAGGAGATATTGGATGACAATGTGATGTAGTCCGTCACAAACCTGAGGCTTGGGAGACGTTGGACCTTTCAACAGGACAATGATCCCAAGCATACCTCCAAGTCCACTAGAGCATGGTTGCAGATTAAAGGCTGGAACATTTTGGAGTGGCCATCGCAGTCACCTGACTTAAATCCGATTGAGAACCTCTGGTGGGACTTAAAGAAAGCAGTTGCAGTGCGCAAGCCTAACCATGTGACTGAACTGGAGGCTTTTGCCCATGACGAATGGGCGAAGATACCCGTAGATCGCTGCAAGACACTTGTGTCAAGCTATGCTTCACGTTTAAAAGCTGTTATAACTGTAAAAGGGTGTTGTACTAAGTACTAAGATTGAATGTCACTTGGGGGTTGAATAAAACTGATAATGATGTGAGCACAGAAAAGACATTTGTGGTTATTTCATTATAAATGTTATGTTATATTTGTCTGACCTACACGTGCCTCTTTGATTTAATTGTAAGCAAGATGACTGAATCATCAAAATCAATGTCAAACTGGCCAAAACACTCAATTTCAGTGGGGGTTGAATAATTTTGAACACAACTGTACATCCCATTAGAAAGGGCAGAATTTGTCCTTCCCGTCGATACCTTATTTAGGGCTGTTTCCCTTACAGATGAGGAGATAGAGGGGTTCAAAGGACTCTCACCCTCTCCTCTAAGGGCATATTGCCACTAGTTCAGGCAGGCCATTGGGTGCGATGATGTCATTGTGCCGGGAAGGTCCTGCGGCAAGGTCTGACTTCCAGGAAGTGAGATTGCTGCGGGATATCGGTTGGATTGGCCAAAATCGCCCAGTTGACAGCGTGTAAGCAATGACGTATGGGGTACGTCCGCCAAATATAGCGGGGATGCCGAAAATGTCCCCCACTCATCGGCTGCAGCAAAAAGGGTTAACTCCGTTAGAATCAAGGCTGAAAAGAACGCAAGACAACTTCAACGTCAATACCAGTGGCAACTATTGTGGAATCTACACTTGCAGACATAGACAAAAACTAGGGCGGAATGAACGGTGAAAAGTATGGAGCACTATGCAGTTCCTTAAGAAGATTTGGAACTACATCTCCCATGATTCTCTGGCCATTTATTGCATTCGAAGAATTTAGGGAATTGTAGCCAGTAAACACCTGGGGGGCCAGAGTTTGAGATCCCTGATCTACAGGGTCAAGTTTGCTGACCCCTGCCTTACATGATGGTCTGGAGCTAGAGTTGGGTTTTAATAGAGGGTCATAGAGCTAAATCTCTGCCCCCCCCCAGCTAAAATTTTAGAGAGAGGGTCACCATCTCCAGTCTCTCTGCAGATACTGTATATACAGGGGTATTCAGTGAAGGTGAAACTCAGGAGAATTGGCAGAAGTGAAAATTCTAGGTCAAAATAGTCAAACCAGAAAAATTCTCCCATTTATCTCACTTTCCAAATCGGCTATTTGGTCTAGATTGTTCTCTTCTCCTGCCAGTTCTCCTGGTTTTCACCTTTAGTGAATAGACCTGATAGAGAGACTCAGAGAACATGTCATTTCTTGCGATGGACTATTATATTATCATTACTATAAAACGAATAGTTTCCACAGAGCTTTAGAAAGAAACAATGGGTATATAAAACCCACAAGATGACATCTTTAGGATACAGACACAAGGGGCTGTATTTATGATTGCCAGATCGGCCATGTTTTCCTGGACACATATTGGGCCCTATTACATTCTTCGCGCAAACGTTAACGCGTGCGCAAAAATGCATTAACGTGAGGGGCAAAACCCTTTGCGCAGAACGTCGTATTACAATGTCCGCGCAAAAAATGCGCGTTAACGTCTAAAGCGGATGAACCCGTGCGAACCCTGCGCAAGCGTAATGTACTGCGCAGTCCTATACTTAGGAATGTAATACCAACGTTGATTTACGCGCGTTAACGTTTATGCTAATTGGAAATGTATGAAAGATGTAGAGTTGCCAGGTCGGCCATGTTTTCCTGGACACATATTGCTATTTCATGCACAGGGGAGCAAAGGGTAAATGTGTTGCCCTGCAACATGTATAAAGTTCACCTTGGATTCCCTTATGATTTATTACCTGCAGCGTATGGATTATACATGCTGTGGGGCGGCATTTTTAACGCTCTGCCCATCAGGATGAGTAAATTATATGTGTCCAGGAAACCATGGCTGATCTGGCAACCCTAGAAAGATGCCACCCTGCAACATGCCTTGATTTCCTTCTTGAGGGATATGAACTATACATTTTGCAGGGCAGCACATTTCCCTGTGTTCCTCTCTGTGTGAAATAGTAATATGTGACTAGGAAAATATGGACGATCTGCAACACTCGGCTCTATTCCAATCATGCTGTAAACTTAATAGAAGAAGTCGTAAACCTACCAGAGCCAGGATTGGAATCGAGCCCGGGAGGTGTAGAGGCCACTAATCACATGAGCTCACAATCTAGGCAGGGTAGGGCTTGCAAGTTACAATGCAAATAACTAAATAGCGTTTTTTGCTGATGAACCAAATCACTGATCCCTAACCCACATTTTATATAAAATATTTAAACATAATGCTTTAAGAACACATAGGGCACAGCAGTATTATAATACACATCAGGAATGTGTAATCAATACTAATACATCAACCTGTGCCCACCAAAACACACCCATGCCTATCACAGAGCTCCACAGCAATAAAACTCACAGTAATGTGCGATGTGTATGTATTAAGGATCGACCAATATCATTTTTCCGGTATCGATACCGATTATCAGCTATCTTTCAGGCCGAGAACCAATATCAGGTGTTGATATTCTGTACATTGAAATTTTTGAAAAAGCACAATTTCTACACAAATCTGGTGTAAAATTGTAACATTACAACAGTGAAAAATAAAAGTGGAAAAATAATTAGCTTTCCAGAACACAGAAGAATGCCAAAAAAACATCACTACTAGAGAGGTAAATAATATTTGAGATGAAAAATCTCAGTGACAGTAACTCACAGCAATGTGCGGTGTGTATGAGCATATCCCACAGCTCCACTGAAGTGGAATCAGGCTGAAAGATGGTTGCTACTATGAGCCAGGCAGCCATCTTGTTCAGAATATTGGTTCACTAGCAAATAGAATAGATTTTATTAGATGTGAAAAATGAAGTTTACATAGAATCCCAAGAATGTGTGGTAGATTAGGGAACTAGCAATAAAACCAGGCAGAATCCGGCCGGTTCTTGGCACGGAGAGACAGGAAGATGAATGAATGGGGCAAGGTCATTGAGACTTGTAGAGAAACAAAGAGATCGTAGAAAACAGACCATGTCCCAATCTAACTCAAATAAACACAGCCTATAGGGAGGACGGCACTGCCCTGAGAAAGACAGCACGACAAATCACAGACTGTCAAACTAACATGAAGTGTATCAATTTATAGCTAGAATGTGGAATTTCTTTGTACTAACGATGGGAGGTATTAACCCACGTGGGGTGGAATAAAGTGTCATCGGGAGGTGGGCTAATTGGGATGTACCTAATTACGTAGTTTTGGGTATAAGACCCCTTGCACGGGGGGGAGAAGGGGCTCACTCTTTGCGATTCAATCCTGTGTGAGCACTTGTGTGACGACACAATAAAGTTTGCCTTTCCTGAAGAGACTCGTGTTCAGACATTCCTTGCTTGTGTCCGGTCCGGCGCCGTCTTGAAAGTGAATCTATTTTTGTCCGCCTACATTTTTGGGGGCTCGAGAGCCGGGATACGGGCCCTTTCCGGGCACACAGTAACGGCTGCTGAACACACTGTGGCGGTTGACTGCAGGTGCAAGCTTATAATAATGGAGTGGTTTATTTTTATTTATTTATTTTTTTATTTTTTTCCGATGTGGTATTAAGAGTCTGTTTTGGCTACAGGAGAGAGATCTCTGTGAATATTGTTTATACAATGTGTATATGTATATGCCCGAATGTCCCATCCAGCTCCTGGGGCGGGATATCCTTTGCAAATTGCAAGCCCAAATTATGTTCTTTCCCGGGGGACACGCTCAATTAGATCTGTCTGAGAGTGGCAGCTCTGTTCGGCAGCATAACCCAGCCAGCCCGCACAATCCCCAGTCTGTGAAAATCGCAGTAGTTATGCCAAGGGAGGAAGAATGGCGCACGGCACCTACTCTGCCTGCCGCGCCGGATCCGCACGCACTACTCCTTGAAATTCCTGGGGTATGGGCGGAGGAAAACCCGCCCGGACTTGCCATAAATATACCCCCGGTATATGTGGAACTAAAGCCCGGGGCAACACCTGTGGCTCTAAGACAATATCATATCCCACAGAAAGCCAAGCAGGTTACAGAGTTTCTAAAAAGAAAGCACAAATATGCAAACAAAGTGTAAAATACTTGGGATTCCAGTTAACAGGTACCAAACGTGCATTGGGGGCAGAAAGAAAAGAAGCGGTGTGCCGCATACCCCAACCAAAGACCAGGAGACAAGTCCGTGAGTTCCTGGGAGCTGCAGGCTTCTGCCGCCTGTGGATCCCCAACTTCGCAGACATTGCCAAGCCGCTTCATCAAGCCACGAAGGGGGGAGAACAAGACCCCTTCCATTGGGAAGAAGAGCAAACAGCAGCGTTCCTGAAATTAAAGACTCTGCTGATGGAAGCTCCTGCACTGGGCCTGCCAGATCACAGCAAGCCTTTCCAGCTGTTCGTGCATGAACATAATCAAACAGCAACAGGAGTATTGGTCCAGACCTTTGGCTCATGGCTGAGGCCTGTGGCCTACCTCTCCAAGCAACTCGACCCTGTGGCCTGCGGCCTACCCCCATGCCTGAAAGCAGTGGCTGCCACCGCAATGCTGATAGCAGAAGCAGACAAGCTGACCCTTGGACAAGTTCTTTATGTCAAGGTGCCCCACGCTGCCAGGGCTCTGCTGGATGTGAAGGGAGGTTACTGGTTTAGCAACAGCCGGATGACGAAGTACCAAGCCATGATGTGTGAAAACCCACGGGTTCATTTGGACCTCATCGCTACCTTAAACCCTGCTACTTTACTGCCTGACTGTGAAGAGGATCCAGATCATGAATGCCTCCAAGTTATGGAAGAAGTGTTCAGTAGCAGGCCAGATTTGAAAGACGTACCCCTAGACAAATACGATCTACAGCTATTTACCGATGGAAGCAGTTACATGGATGATGGGAAGAAAGTCTCCGGCTATGCAGTAGTCTCAAAAGAAGAAGTCATCGAAGCAAAGCCACTGCCAGGCCATACATCTGCACAATTGGCTGAAATAACAGCTCTAACCAGAGCCCTTGAAATTTCTGAAGGCAAAAGAGTAAATATCTACACGGATTCCAAGTACGCCTTCATGACAGTCCATGCACATGGTGCACTCTACAAAGAGAGAGGCCTACTCACATCTTCAGGACAACAAATCAAATATGCAGCTGAAATCGCGGCCCTCCTGGAAGCAGTATGGAAACCAAGTGCTGTCAGCATCATGCACTGCCGTGGCCACCAAACAGGCCATGATGAAATTCCAAAAGGTAACAGACGAGCAGACCAGGCCGCAAAAGCAGCTGCAAAACCGCCACCGCCAACAGAAGATCAAGCTAAAGTACTGATCTGCAAGCAAGAACCTCAACCTTCCATGCCAAATTACGAGTTCTACATGAATTTGAGAAAGTTTGAACCCCACGGCGAGTTCATTGAAATAATATTGCACAAATGGCAAGATGATTATGAACTGTTAGAACTCAATCATGATTACATCCAATGGCTTTTCCCAACTCGGACACAAGGCCGAAATTTCTACTCTACTCCTCTAAATCCGCACGAGACAAGCCTAATGGTTAACACCTCAGAAGTTCAGCAAAGACTGCGCAGAGCCTACAAAATGATGCTGAAATTCTTCGGCGTAAAAATAGTGGGGGAGGAGGAAGACAAAGAAATAACTGAAGTTGAACGAGCAGAAAATTTCGCCTCACGTTTTGAAAATTTGACAATTAATCCTTATAACAATCTACGAATCACACGAATACTGCACAGTCTGGGAGAATTAGGAGCAGAAGAATACCAAGCTCCGCTGGTGAGGTTCTTCCTCAAGGAGATCCTTATCAAGAACAGACTGCCAAGAATGAAGAAAAGTGCAATGAACTTTTTCATACCAGCAGTAAGAGATTCACAAGACAGACAAGATTTGTTATTTTTCGCATGGCGATACTATTTCCCAAAAGAAGAATTCACCTGGGGAAATCATGGAGAATTGGCACGATACAAACCAAAACCAGTGGTGGCTGCACTTCTACCGGCGCCACTGAGCGAATGGACACCTGTGTACTCAGAAAAAGAAAAGAAGTGGCTGACAGAAGAACCCGGAGGATATGGAGAAGATGGATGGTTCCAGATGGAGAATGGACGAATAGTTCTACCAGCAACACTGGCTCCTGAAATCGTAAGAGCACTTCACGCAAGTACCCATGGAGGGAGAGAAATGATGGAGCAACAGTTGGAGCCACATTTCTACGTACCAGGATTGTCAGCAATCTGCAAAGCAACAGCTCAGCAGTGTGTAACAGGTGCCAAAAACAACCCGAGAACAGGACCATCTCAACCCCCAGGGAAACAGCCAATCGGGCTATCCCCAATGGCATCATTACAAATAGACTTTACAGTGTTGCCACCCTGGAAAGGATACAAATATTTACTAGTGATGGTGTGCATTTTGACAGGATGGGTGGAAGCCTTCCCAACGAGAACTGAAAAGACTACAGAAGTGGTAAAGAGCCTGATGAAAGAAATAATACCACGTTATGGACTTCCACTCGAAATAGGGTCGGACAATGGCCCTGCATTTATCCAGAACTGCCTACAATGACTTGCCTGGCTACTGGGCATCACCTGGAAGCTACATACTGCCTACAGGCCCCAAAGTTCGGGAAAAGTTGAAAGAATGAACCGTACCCTAAAGACTTTGATGTCCAAATTGTGCCAAGAGACGTCACTAGGCTGGTTGGACTTGCTGCCGATAGTCCTTTTGCACATTAGGTGCAGACCAACCCCCAATTGAAGCTAAGTCCGTACGAACTTATGTTTGGACGGCCAACCCCTCTGATTAATGGACTAAGGGGGGACCTTCGGGCATTGGGAGAAACTAAACTAAATGATCAGGTAGTAATGCTGGGTAAATCAATGCAGAAATTAAATACTTGGGTGGGGGATAATATACCGCATTTTCTGTATCCTTCACTGCATAAGTATTGTCCGGGTGACTCAGTATGGGTAAAAGAGTGGAAAAATTATCCACTAGGTCCAAAATGGAGAGGTCCTTATCTTGTCCTGTTATCAACCCCTACAGCAGTAAAGGTTGCCGAGGTGGTCCCGTGGATACATCACTCCAGAGTGAAAGCAGCTGCAGCCAGTCCTGAGCCAGCATGGAAGGTCATCGCCAACGAGACCAATCCGCTGAGGCTGAAGCTGACAAAGACCACAGCCATGAGCACCTAAATGATCCTAACCCAGATAATTCAGAGGATCAACAAGTGGGTGTTTTGATGGGCACAGGTCCTGACCACCCGCCAACGGGGGATACCCACAGGGTGCTTTTTAGGGGCCCGGCCCCCACCCTTGATCATCCAGAAATGTTCTTTACTTTTGAAATTCCGGTGGGGAGGGATTGGGTTTATGTGACTGTGAAAAGAATTGCCCAAGGAATTCTGACATTCGGGGCATTTGTGGTGCTGATTTTATATCTTGCTAATCTGATTTATGGACTCTCACGTGGAGCATGCCCCAATTGTACAAGCACCGCTGGGAAAGTGGATATTTCCCATATCTGGAATGGTACGCACCCGGTGATGGAGAACCGTACCATGTGGAGACAAAAACGAGAAGTATCATCCGAGATATTGCCAAGAGGACATTTACTTATGCAATTTAAATATGACTATGCTAAGAAATCTGGGCAGAAAGCATGTTGGGTGTGCAGCAGAATGCACCCAGAGACAATTCATATCCCATTTGCTTCTGTTCCAATGAACCTGAGTATGTTTGCATCAGGGAATATCACAATACACCCTTTTCGGCCACCCAGGGAACAACCAGAAATGTATGAGGCCGGATACCCCATAATAGGGTACATATATCCCCCAGAGTGGTGTTTCCAAATAGGACCAGATAGGGACACACATAAAAAGGAAGGGTGTTATTCAAGCAGATTCAATTGGACATCATACATATACACAATTGACACAAAGGAACAGTCAAATTTTCTATACATACAGTGCAGAAAACTCACAAGTGAGCAAGAAGAAGTGATTGCAAGTGAGTCTGGAGGGAAGCAGAGTGTGCTGGAGACAACGAGACGAATGAGGCGAATGATGTTGGAATTAGCAAAGGGAACATTACATCTATCACCATTCATGCTAGAAGAGGGGTATCAGGTGTGTTGTGGGAGAGTGTGTTACACATGGGTTCCACCAACAATAACGGGAATGTGTTATTTGGCTAAACTGGTCCCAATCCAGAGATTAAGGGGAGAAGACACAAACACAGACACGGAACTGCACCCTAGGTACCCACTGGTGTTCGAGAGACCAAAGAGAGAATTGTTTGCGAAAATGGATCGAATATGGACATGGTTGCCAGCATGGACTGGATGGGGAGGGGAGATGATGAGGAGATTGGATAGCTACGTCAATCTGATGGATGAGATTCTAAATAGAACCAGTATGGATATCCAGCTGCTGAATCTGGAAATGCGTGAGTTGCGAAAGGTGCAGATGATACATGACATGGCGCTTGAGCAGATCAGTGCGGCCTTGAATGGATTGTGTGAAATGACAATGCACTATGAATGTTGCACCTTCATCAGGAACACTACACATGAAGTCCCAGACTATTACCAGGTAATTCAAGATCACCAAGAGAAGGTAGCACAGTTGCAGGGCGCAGCCAGGAGGATTGCTGCTGAAGGCTGGAATCCGCTCCGTGGGTTCGGAGCAATGGGAGAATGGTTTGGTTCCATCTTGAGATTCATCTCACAGATTGGATCCATGATACTCATGATAGTGGTGATCTTGATCATAGGGATACTGATATACCGCATAGGGCTATGTCTATGGCCACTGTGCAAGACAGCACTGACACCCACACAAACACAGACGATACCACTGATAATTCCACAGGGTATGTTCCCAGTGAAAGAAACCCCCCCCCAGTATGAGGAGTTTCAGAATAGTGGAGTGTAATGGCTACAAGTGCCAGGAAAAGATCCTGACACTTGAGCCAAGGGGGGAATGAAGTGGAATCAGGCTGAAAGATGGTTGCTACTATGAGCCAGGCAGCCATCTTGTTCAGAATATTGGTTCACTAGCAAATAGAATAGATTTTATTAGATGTGAAAAATGAAGTTTACATAGAATCCCAAGAATGTGTGGTAGATTAGGGAACTAGCAATAAAACCAGGCAGAATCCGGCCGGTTCTTGGCACGGAGAGACAGGAAGATGAATGAATGGGGCAAGGTCATTGAGACTTGTAGAGAAACAAAGAGATCGTAGAAAACAGACCCTGTCCCAATCTAACTCAAATAAACACAGCCTATAGGGAGGACGGCACTGCCCTGAGAAAGACAGCACGACAAATCACAGACTGTCAAACTAACATGAAGTGTATCAATTTATAGCTAGAATGTGGAATTTCTTTGTACTAACGATGGGAGGTATTAACCCACGTGGGGTGGAATAAAGTGTCATCGGGAGGTGGGCTAATTGGGATGTACCTAATTACGTAGTTTTGGGTATAAGACCCCTTGCACGGGGGGGAGAAGGGGCTCACTCTTTGCGATTCAATCCTGTGTGAGCACTTGTGTGACGACACAATAAAGTTTGCCTTTCCTGAAGAGACTCGTGTTCAGACATTCCTTGCTTGTGTCCGGTCCGGCGCCGTCTTGAAAGTGAATCTATTTTTGTCCGCCTACACCACAGCAATAAAACTCACACTCATACACACCGCACATTGCTGTGAGTTTTATTGCTGTGGAGCTCTGAGATATGCTCATACACACCGCACATTGCTGTGAGTTTTATTGCTGTGGAGCTCTGTGATATGCTCATACACACCACACATTGCTGTGAGTTTTATTGCTGTGGAGCTCTGGGATATGCTCATACACACTGCACATTGCTGTGAGTTTTATTGCTGTGGAGCTCTGTGATATGCTCATACACACTGCACATTGCTGTGGAGCTCTGGGATATGCTCATACACACCGCACATTGCTGTGAGTTACTGTCACTGAGATTTTTCATCTCAAATATTATTTACCTCTCTAGTAGGGATGGTTTTTTTGGCATTCTTCTGTGTTCTGGAAAGCTAATTATTTTTCCACTTTTATTTTTCACTGTTGTAATGTTACAATTTTACACCAGATTTGTGTAGAAATTGTGATTTTTCAAAAATTTCAATGTACAGAATATCAGCACCTGATATTGGTTCTCGGCCTGAAAGATAGCTGATAATCGGTATCGATACTGGAAAAATTATATCGGTCAATCCTTAATACATACACACTGCACATTACTGTGATAGGCATGGGTGTGTTTTGGTGGGCACAGGTTGATGGGGGTGGCAGCATCTCATCCTTGGACCCAGGCAACACAATGCCCTGGCTATATACATTGGCTGCGCACCAGCTTACGCCTTCTATTCATTGGCTGCAGGCAGGCAGACGCCATCTTCTGATTGGCTGTACGCTGCTTGGTGCTTTATGAGCTTCAGTGAGTACCCCCACCTTCTTTCCTTGAAAAAAAAGCAGTGCATGCTTAGAACAAATAATGGAGCTGGTCTTCTGTTATACAGAGCAGGTTGCTCCCACATCAGCGCCCCCTAGCTGTGCAGTGACCAATGCTCCCCTGTGTGTGCTACCCAGTGCAAGGTACACCGGCTTCCACCCCAGCAGCCAATTAGGCGCTGGGCTGGGACCACGTGTTCAGGCGGTCAGTGGGCGGAGAATATTGTTATCCTCAACCACCTAGCTGCTTCCTCTTGCTCCTGTGTTGAGAGTAGCCCAGCCTCTTCCGTACTTTAGCCAATCAGAGCGTGGCTTATGTCAGCAGTCCGGGTCGGGTGATTGGCCCCTCCGTCGTTGTCCGTGCTTGCCATTGGTTGAATCCGGCAGCGGGTTCGGTTGCGCCGTAGCTGTCAGTGTGGCCCTGGATGGCTGTCGGACGGCTTGTCGCTGGGTAATGGCGTCTTGCTGCCGGCCGGTGTGAAGCTGTCACTGAGTGCGGGGAGAGAGAGCCTGGGGCTCTGCCTGCGCGGGAGCGGCGGTGACTGAGCGGCCTGTGCGGGCCCGGGCCTTGTGTGCGTGCGCCCGGAGAACATGGCCACCATGGAGAAGCTCATGAGGGCGTTCGAGTCTCTCAAGTCCTTTCAGCAGCAACAGCTACTGCCGGCACCGAGCGTGCCCGAGGAGCCGCCGCCCAGAGCGTGAGTGCCGGCACGGGGGGGGGGAGGGGGCGCTGACACCCCGCGTGCAGTGTTTACAGACACCCCGCGTGCAGTGTTTACAGACACCCCGCGTGCAGTGTTTACCGACACCCCGCGTGCAGTGTTTACAGACACCCCGCGTGCAGTGTTTACAGACACCCCGCGTGCAGTGTTTACAGACACCCCGCGTGCAGTGTTTACAGACACCCCGCGTGCAGTGTTTACAGACACCCCGCGTGCAGTGTTTACAGACACCCCGCGTGCAGTGTTTACAGACACCCCGCGTGCAGTGTTTACAGACACCCCGCGTGCAGTGTTTACAGACACCCCGCGTGCAGTGTTTACCGACACCCCCGCGTGCAATTTTTACAGACACCCCGCGTGCAGACACCCCGCGTGCAGACACCCCGCGTGCAGACACCCCGCGTGCACTGTTTACAGAACCCCGCGTGCAGTGTTTACAGAACCCCGCGTGCAGTGTTTACAGACACCCCGCGTGCAGTGTTTACAGACACCCCGCGTGCAGTGTTTACAGACACCCCGCGTGCAGTGTTTACAGACACCCCGCGTGCAGTGTTTACAGACACCCCGCGTGCAGTGTTTACAGACACCCCGCGTGCAGTGTTTACAGACACCCCGCGTGCAGTGTTTACAGACACCCCGCGTGCAATGTTTACTGATTCCCCGCGTGCAGACACCCCGCGTGCAGTGTTTACAGAACCCCGCGTGCAGTGTTTACAGACCCCGCGTGCAGACACCCCCGCGTGCAGTGTTTACAGACACCCCGCGTACAGAACCCCGCGTACAGAACCCCGCGTGCAGTGTTTACAGACCCCGCGTGCAGTGTTTACAGAACCCCGCGTGCAGTGTTTACAGAACCCCGCGTGCAGTGTTTACAGAACCCCGCGTGCAGTGTTTACAGAACCCCGCGTGCAGTGTTTACAGAACCCCGCGTGCAGTGTTTACAGAACCCCGCGTGCAGTGTTTACAGAACCCCGCGTGCAGACACCCCGCGTGCAGTGTTTACAGACACCCCGCGTACAGAACCCCGCGTGCAGTGTTTACAGAACCCCGCGTGCAGTGTTTACAGAACCCCGCGTGCAGTGTTTACAGAACCCCGCGTGCAGTGTTTACAGAACCCCGCGTGCAGTGTTTACAGACACCCCGCGTGCAGACACCCCGCGTACAGAACCCCGCGTGCAGTGTTTACAGACCCCGCGTGCAGTGTTTACAGAACCCCGCGTGCAGTGTTTACAGAACCCCGCGTGCAGTGTTTACAGACCCCGCGTGCAGTGTTTACAGAACCCGCGCGTGCAGTGTTTACAGAACCCCGCGTGCAGTGTTTACAGAACCCCGCGTGCAGTGTTTACAGACCCCGCGTGCAGACACCCCGCGTGCAGTGTTTACAGGTACCCGCCGCGTGCAATGTTTACAGACACCCCGCGTGCAGTGTTTACAGACACCCCGCGTGCAGTGTTTACAGACACCCCCGCGTGCAGTGTTTACAGACACCCCGCGTGCAGTGTTTACAGACACCCCGCGTGCAGTGTTTACAGACACCCCGCGTGCAGTGTTTACAGACACCCCGCGTGCAGTGTTTACAGACACCCCGCGTGCAGTGTTTACAGACACCCCGCGTGCAGTGTTTACAGACACCCCGCGTGCAGTGTTTACAGACACCCCGCGTGCAGTGTTTACAGACACCCCGCGTGCAGTGTTTACAGACACCCCGCGTGCAGTGTTTACAGACACCCCGCGTGCAGTGTTTACAGACACCCCGCGTGCAGTGTTTACAGACACCCCGCGTGCAGTGTTTACAGACACCCCGCGTGCAGTGTTTACAGACACCCCGCGTGCAGTGTTTACAGACACCCCGCGTGCAGTGTTTACAGACACCCCGCGTGCAGTGTTTACAGACACCCCGCGTGCAGTGTTTACAGACACCCCGCGTGCAGTGTTTACAGACACCCGCGTGCAGTGTTTACAGACACCCCGCGTGCAGTGTTTACAGACACCCCGCGTGCAGTGTTTACAGACACCCCGCGTGCAGTGTTTACAGACACCCCGCGTGCAGTGTTACAGACACCCCGCGTGCAGTGTTTACAGACACCCCGCGTGCAGTGTTTACAGACACCCCGCGTGCAGTGTTTACAGACACCCCGCGTGCAGTGTTTACAGACACCCCGCGTGCAGTGTTTACAGACACCCCGCGTGCAGTGTTTACAGACACCCCGCGTGCAGTGTTTACAGACACCCCGCGTGCAGTGTTTACAGACACCCCGCGTGCAGTGTTTACAGACACCCCGCGTGCAGTGTTTACAGACACCCCGCGTGCAGTGTTTAGACACCCCCGCGTGCAGTGTTTACAGACACCCCGCGTGCAGTGTTACAGACACCCCGCGTGCAGTGTTTACAGACACCCCGCGTGCAGTGTTTACAGACACCCCGCGTGCAGTGTTTACAGACACCCCGCGTGCAGTGTTTACAGACACCCCGCGTGCAGTGTTTACAGACACCCCGCGTGCAGTTTTACAGACACCCCGCGTGCAGTGTTTACAGACACCCCGCGTGCAGTGTTTACAGACACCCCGCGTGCAGTGTTTACAGACACCCCGCGTGCAGTGTTTACAGACACCCCGCGTGCAGTGTTTACAGACACCCCGCGTGCAGTGTTTACAGACACCCGCGCGTGCAGTGTTTACAGACACCCCGCGTGCAGTGTTTACAGACACCCCGCGTGCAGTGTTTACAGACACCCCGCGTGCAGTGTTTACAGACACCCCGCGTGCAGTGTTTACAGACACCCCGCGTGCAGTGTTTACAGACACCCCGCGTGCAGTGTTTACAGACACCCCGCGTGCAGTGTTTACAGAAACCCCGCGTGCAGACACCCCGCGTGCAGTGTTTACAGAACCCCGCGTGCAGACACCCCGCGTGCAGTGTTTACAGAACCCCGCGTGCAGACACCCCGCGTGCAGTGTTTACAGAACCCCGCGTGCAGACACCCCGCGTGCAGTGTTTACAGAACCCCGCGTGCAGACACCCCGCGTGCAGTGTTTACAGAACCCCGCGTGCAGACACCCCGCGTGCAGTGTTTACAGAACCCCGCGTGCAGACACCCGCGTGCAGTGTTTACAGACCCCGCGTGCAGACACCCCGCGTGCAGTGTTTACAGAACCCCGCGTGCAGACACCCCGCGTGCAGTGTTTACAGAACCCCGCGTGCAGACACCCCGCGTGCAGTGTTTACAGACACCCCGCGTGCAGTGTTTACAGACACCCCGCGTGCAGTGTTTACAGACACCAGTCCCGCGTGCAGTGTTTACAGACACCCCGCGTGCAGTGTTTACAGACCACCCGCGTGCAGTGTTTACAGACACCCCGCGTGCAGTGTTTACAGACACCCCGCGTGCAGACACCCCGCGTGCAGTGTTTACAGACACCCCGCGTGCAGTGTTTACAGACACCCCGCGTGCAGTGTTTACAGACACCCGCGTGCAGTGTTTACAGAACCCCGCGTGCAGTGTTTACAGAACCCCGCGTGCAGTGTTTACAGAACCCCGCGTGCAGTGTTTACAGAGCCCCGCGTGCAGTGTTTACAGACGCCCCGCGTGCAGTGTTTACAGACACCCCGCGTGCAGTGTTTACAGACACCCCGCGTGCAGTGTTTACAGACTCCCCGCGTGCAGACACCCCGCGTGCAGTGTTACAGAACCCCGCGTGCAGTGTTTACAGAACCCCGCGTGCAGTGTTTACAGAACCCCGCGTGCAGTGTTTACAGAAACCCCGCGTGCAGTGTTTACAGAACCCCGCGCGCAGTGTTTGCAGACACCCCGCGCGCAGTGTTTGCAGACACCCCGCGCGCAGTGTTTGCAGACACCCCGCGCGCAGTGTTTGCAGACACCCCGCGCGCAGTGTTTGCAGACACCCCGCGCGCAGTGTTTGCAGACACCCCGCCGCGCAGTGTTTGCAGACACCCCGCGCGCAGTGTTTGCAGACACCCCGCGCGCAGTGTTTGCAGACACCCCGCGCGCAGTGTTTGCAGACACCCCGCGCGCAGTGTTTGCAGACACCCCGCGCGCAGTGTTTGCAGACACCCCGCGCGCAGTGTTTGCAGACACCCCCGCGCAGTGTTTGCAGACACCCCGCGCGCAGTGTTTGCAGACACCCCGCGCGCAGTGTTTGCAGACACCCCGCGCGCAGTGTTTGCAGACACCCCGCGCGCAGACACCCCGCGCGCAGACACCCCGCGCGCAGACACCCCGCGCGCAGACACCCCGCGCGCAGACACCCCGCGCGCAGACACCCCGCGCGCAGACACCCCGCGCGCAGACCCCCGCGCGCAGACACCCCGCGCGCAGACACCCCGCGCGCAGACACCCCGCGCGCAGACACCCCGCGCGCAGACACCCCGCGCGCAGACACCCCGCGCGCAGACACCCCGCGCGCAGACACCCCGCGCGCAGACACCCCGCGCGCAGACACCCCGCGCGCAGACACCCCGCGCGCAGACACCCGCGCGCAGACACCCCGCGCAGACACCCCGCGCGCAGACACCCCGCGCGCAGTGTTTACAGACACCCCGCGCGCAGTGTTTACTGACACCCCGCGCGCGCAGTGTTTACTGACACCCCGCGTGCAGACACCCCGCGTGCAGTGTTTGCGGACGCCCCGGCGTGCAGTGTTTGCGGACGCCCCGGCGTGCAGTGTTTGCGGACGCCCCGGCGTGCAGTGTTTGCGGACGCGCCCCATATTATATTTCGAATGCTAATGGGTTAAAAAACTGACGTTTCGGATCTTGTGCTTTTCAGCGAGAAGTTACTGTACTTTGCACTCCCCATGTTAAACACAGTGAGCGCAAAGTCCTAACGCTAATAACACCCCGCTGCGGTTAACCATAGCCTGGACCTGGTGCTAACAGATATCGCCTTCTATGGAATCATTCGGCACCAGCTGAACCCCCCCCCATATCACATACTCCTTTATCATCCCAGTGGCCCATTCCGACATGTAGAATTTCCAGAAATTTTGAAGCCATGGAAAAAAATGTTTTTGAAAATATGCAGCATGGAGTAGGTTTACAAATTAAAATTAATTTTGTGTCACTAGAAATAAAAGTGAAGTTTAGTGACTTGAATTTGCTTTTTATAATTTTATCTTCTGTTTGAAATTGAATAACAAGCAAAGACTATATATGATCGTATGAGAAGAAGTAACAACTGTGAGAAGTAGTAACCAGCCCTCTGATTCCTGAAGAGCAGCAATAGAAGCAAAAAACCATTAACATAAAAAGATATATTTCTATATCAAATTTGCCCCTGAGCACCAATAGCAAAGGAAGTAACTGCATTATTTGTGTCTGTAGGATCTGGATACATCAATATTTAAGCTCCATGTTGAGGCTTAACTTTCGAGCGGCGCTTTAAAAAAAAACAAACAAGCAAAAAAAAAAAACCAAACAACAAAAAGACACAACATATACAATACATGCAACTTAATCTCATTTTCTGATCTATTATTTTCTGTTTCTTTTTCCGCTCCTCCATATTTGTCATTTTACTCATTGACTTCTAAACACGTAAGGTTTGCACGAATTGAAACCAGCGTTTCTCCCCTGTCACGGGTCAGTTTGTTTCTTGATTTGGTTTGAATATTAGTAAACATAGAGCAGATTCTTTCACAGCGGCAGCAGAAGATGCAGAATCTGCAGGAAGCGAGATGGGTGTTGTGCAAAGACCTTGCCGCCAGGTTGCAGGAGGGATATGATTTGCAGAATCCCAGACTGTGCTGGAGAGAACATTAACAGGGATCAAATAGGGACAAATTTAACCTCTTAACGGTCAATTAAGGCCTGAGAAGACAAACTAGCAACTGTATCCCAACAAGCACTGCAGGAGGTACAAGATGGAGCTCACCATCATGCTACACTGAAGCCTTTTCCCTGTAGCGCCCCCTAGAGGCTGAAATGTACATTTTGTTGTTTGATTGTTGCATTGAGACGGGTTACTTGAATTGTATTCCAGGATTTGCTCGTCTTCAGCCGAGAGAACTTGTAATGATTTAAGACTTTAAAGTCTCAGACGTCTTTCATTTAAGTTCCTAATGTTATGATATGGTATTAAATCTATATTAGACACCTTATATATTATTGTAAAAGTACATATCACATACTTTAGGTTTTTTCAAGGTAAAAAAAAACCCCAAAAAATGTCTTGGGGGGGGGGATTGACCTCCCCCCCCCCCCCCAATTTTTCGTGTGTGTGTATATATATATATATTTCCCAGGCCTACCCATTCCGCTGCTTCTGGCCTCTGTGAGCAGAGAGAGAGACTGGGGAGAAAAAAGTCTCCAGTCTCCCTCTGCGAATCACTCCACCGACCTGCTGGATCCTGCGTGAGAGATCTTGCAGGTCATGTGACCTGGCAGTCAGAGCCTCAATGGAGTTCTATGGAATCCGTGGAGGGGATGCTTGGGGTGGTGCGTTAGCGCTGCCTCGAGTATCCTGAGGCTTAGCGCCTCGTTACAGGCAGACTGCTGGATTAGCTCCTGCCCCGTAATATGGAGCTAAAACAGGGGCGCCAATGCACATGCTGGTTTTCCTCCTTTAGCGTCCCTGTTTTAGCGGAAGAATGGAATGTTGCCCCTTGTGTGCAATGTTTAAAGATGCCCTGCATGCGGTGCTTACAGGCGCCACCCAGTGCGCAGTGTATGTGGGCCCTGAATCTTTGCACCTCTGGTTTTGGAAGTGCATGATGGCTAGCCCAGGGCTTGACAAATTTGCTTTGAATCTAGGAGCCAGCTACAAATAAGCCAACGTTTCGGCGAGGATTCGCCTTTATCAAGGTATACCTTGATAAAATGTGAATCCTCGCCGAAACGTTGGGAACCTCGCCTCTGCATCTGGGAGTTGGTTTGTACTGACCCAAATTATGATTTTAGCTGCTTCTATTTATTTATCACTTTGTTACCCGGTGCTTTTTGCTGTTAGGTATTTTTTGTGCATGTGGTCTTTTGGCTACTTTTTTGAGCCTAGAAGTGTAGCCCGATGCTTCTAATATGTGTTAACATCTGTACGTTGTGATATTGTTTTGTTATTTTATTTGCTCTGTTGTGCACACTCACTCTCACTCTCACTACATTAAATGTAGGAGACAGGAAGAAAACATTGAAGCCAACTAGGGGCACTATTACACTCGCACACAATTTTACGCGAGGGGAAAAACCCGTTGCACTGAATGTTGTATTGTGACGCTCGCGCACAAAATGCGTGTTAACGTCTAACGCGAGTGACCCTGCGCGAGCACAAGTTCGTGCGCGCATCCCATATTTTGTGAGCGCAAATGCGTTTGTGCGCTGGTACGCGGATGGTATTACAATCTGCGCAAATTTTAACGAACGTTTGCGTGCATAATTTTAACGTCTTTTAAAAGCTGGTGGTAACGGCAAATCTGAACGTTCTGGCTGAAACCAAATACACCAGCCCGAAAAAAGAAAAAAAAAATACAGCAAAGTATAGTTACACATTCTACACATACCCAAACAATAAAATGGAGAGGTTGTGCATGTTTTTTTATTGCTGCAGCATATATACTTAGATTGATTTTGACAGGCGCAAAAACTGAACGGGAGATAATTGTGGTTCTTAATTCTGATTGGCTGAATTGTGTGAAAAAACTGTCCGCCCACCGATTTTCTGCGCGTGAGTTTTCGCTCTATTTTCGAACGGATGAAAAAATGGGCTCGGATTGTAATACCAGTGTTAATTTACGTGCGATAACATTTAACGCCGCGCGCAAAAAAAAAATTGCGCTGCACAAGATTTTTTGCACAAGTAATGTAATAGAGCCCTAGATGTTTAGATCCCAAAGACTGCTTTTAGATTGGTGTAAAATAAACTGGAAAATTAGGAGCCAGTGGCTACCAGGCTCCTGGCTTTGTCAAGCCCTGGGCTAGCCAGGCTTAAAGCTGTTGGGGCATCATGGGACATGTAGTTTCAAAACATCTGGGGGGGGACAGGGTTTAGTGTCACTGATGTATGCAATGGGCGACCCTGGACGCCCACCCTGTTCGCAGTGTTTACGCGCACAGACGCCCCCTTTTTTGTGTGCCGGTGTTTACGCTGTAGAGGAATGATGATACTATTCCTGTATCCGTGATCCCCTGTGCGATACACGTAGTGGTAATGGAGATAAATCCGTGAGTGCGACGCTTTCCTCGGCGTAACAGACCGCGGAGTAATAATTGCCGCACGTGAAGCTATAATCATACGGGGCTTATAATTATTATAGCTGTGCCGGTGACCGCGCAGCCTCTGCCCGTAATGTAATATTCATTGTGTGTCTGCGCTGAGCCCTGTGTGTACCTGGGGCGGCTTCACCTGACACCTGTTATATGTTGTGTGGGAGTCGCCCAGCGCCGGCGTGTACACATCACACTGCATTATGGTGTCTGTTTGCCTGAGGATAACACGGCACGCTCTGCCTGCACCGATACTATAAAGATAATAATGTACCCATGCGTTGCGCTTTTCATGCAGCCGATCACCTGCATTGTTTGTGTATGGGGGTATGTTGTGCTTTTATTGTCGTGGACATAATCAGGTTGTAATGTCCTTGGGGGGGGGGGCGGGCCTGGGCAGGACCCTGGATTTATATACATTGTATGCACGAGATACAGCAATCCCTGGAGTATTTACACCAGGGCTCGGCAGCCTCCAGATGTTTTGGCACTACATTTCCCTTGGGGCTCAGTCAGCCGAGTAAGTAGCTGAGCATCATGGGAGATGTATTTCCAAAGCATCTGCAGGGCTAGGCTTGCTGGCCTTGATTGAAATGACGTGCCGGGGCTGTATATGCTGCACGTGGATCACATTCATTTTGTAATAAAAGAATAGCGCAGCACCTGAATCCAAATCATTGTCTG
Source organism: Leptobrachium leishanense (assembly GCA_009667805.1). Classification (NCBI taxonomy): domain Eukaryota; kingdom Metazoa; phylum Chordata; class Amphibia; order Anura; family Megophryidae; genus Leptobrachium; species Leptobrachium leishanense. The sequence goes on along the minus strand of CM019063.1, from coordinate 509,783,582 downwards.
CCTGAGACACAAAGCACATGGAGTATATACATTGTGTCGCTGGCCAGGCCGCCGCACCGGGAATCAACCTTACGAATAAATACAAAGCTGCTGTTCTTGTCTGTTTGTATATTTTATTTAAATTATACACACACTAGATGGCCCAAAAAAAATCACACACTGTAATATTTGGTTGTCGCCTTTTGCCGTGGTTACGGCACGTATTCGCCGTGGCCTCGTTTCGATAAATGCTGTGACATGGCATGAGCTTATTTGTGTCCCGAGCTGCTTTAATTTGTGGCCAAGATACTTGTGTTGATGATGGGAGAGTCGCAGCGCTGCGTTAAGTCGTCTCCAGCACATTATCCCAAAGATTAACCTCAATGGGGTTAAGGTCTGGACTGTGCGGTGGCCAATCCATGTGTGAAAATGATGTCTCATGCTCCCTGAACCACTCTTGCACAATTTGGTCTCGAAGAACCCTGGCATTACCATCTTGGATTATGCTCGCTGTGCCATCAGGGAAGAAAAAACCCATTGACAGAAAAACCTGCTTATTCAGTATATTCAGGGAGTCACATGACCTCATTTTATGCTGAAACCTATTAATCACTGCAGTAATTATCCAATGGAAGGCTCACACCTATTGGCTTAGTTAAATGCAGGTAGGGATGCACCGATACCATTTTCTTTAAGACCGAGTACAAGTACCGATACTTTTTAAAAGTACTCAATGATACAGAGTACCGATACTTTTTATTTATAGTCATGTGACCGCTTTTCAATAAGAACAGACCACATACATTTATTGCCCCCTGCTCACCCTCCCGCGCTGCCAGGCTCCTCCTTGGGGCAACGGCGCGCTGCCAGGCTCCTCTGGTGTCTTCTTCATCCGAGCGGTTGCCGGCAGAGGTTCTAGTGCGGCCGCTCGTTGGGAACCAAGCACAGCCGTGGTCTCGCGAGATCCCGAAGTTCACGAGATTTCGGAGATCTCGTGAACTCCGCAATCTCACAAGATCGCGACTGGTGGTTCCCAACGAGCGGCCGGGCCACAACTCTTTGCCGGCGGCCGCTCGAGGGAAGAAGACACCAGCGCTGGCTTCTGGTATCGGGGGCCCCTGCACGAGTACCAAGTACTCGTGCAGGTCCTGGTATCGGCGCATCCCTAAATGCAGGAGGTGACTCTTTATTTTTTTTGGCTGGCAGATAACTATCTCGCGGACTTGTGGATAAACCTGCTTTTGGAATTGCTGTTACTCAGGTGCTTGGAATATGCGCACTGTGTACTCATGCGTTAAGCTGCACCTCGCGTCGGCCTGTGGTGTGGAATACTAGGTCACATGGCGACAAACCACCACATAAAAATGTTTACTTTAAAGGAACATAATGGAAAAAATAACCACAACCCCCTCCCCCCCCCATTTTTTTTTTCTTCATAAGCAATTTGCATACAGGGTTATTCCGTGAAAATCAGGAGAACTGGCAGAAGAGAACAATCTAGACCAAAAAGCCGATTTGGAAAGTGAGATAAATGGGAGAATTTTTCTGGTTTGGCTATTTTGACCTAGAATTTTCACTTCTCCAAAAGTTCTCCAGTGTTTCGCCTTTCTTTGATTAGACCTTTTTGGATAGAGATGTCGGCATGAAATCGGGGTTAATAAGCTGAAGTGGTCAGGGTGCATAGTGTCCCTTTTTAAAATAATTTCATGAATAAACGGAGTGGGAGGAGGGACTGGAGGTGGAAGGGAATGACTTTTGTTCAAGTGACTTGACCTGAGTGTGAGAGGGAGTGGGTATGGACAAAAGACCGGATCTGAGTGTGGGAGGGATTTTGGGGACCAGATGAAATGGAGGGAATGGTAGTCCTGATCAAAGAGGGTGTGGCAGGGAGGGTGAGATGGTGGCACAGAATTCCAGCTTCAAGTATAAAACACAGGCATACAGCTCCTTCACCCAGTGGCAGTATCCTATTGTTTGTGTTATAGTTCCGCTGCTGTTGTAAATGGAATAAAAACACACTGGTTGTGTCTGACATAACTCTAGAACTAAATCATACCTAGTAAAGCAGCAGCGCGTCTTCTACAATCAGCTCCAAAGCTGAGGTTACAGTGGCAAGAAAAAGTATGTGAACCCTTTGGGATTACGTGGAGTTTTGCATGAATTGGTCATAAAATGTGCTCTGATCTTCATCTAAGTCACAACAATTTGAAAAACACAGTCTGCTTAAAATAATACAACACAAACATTATATGTTTATGTGTTTATTGAACATAACATGTAAACATTCACAGTGCAGGGTGGAAAAGGTTTGTGAACCTTTGGACTTAATAACTGGTTGACCCTCCTTTGGCAGCAATAACCTCAACCAAACATTTCCTGTAGTTGCAGATCAGACCTGCACAACGATCTGGAATAATTTTGGACCACTCCTCTTCACAAAACTGTTTCAGTGTAACAATATTCTTGGTGTCTGGTGTGAATCGCTCTCTTAAGGTCATGCCACAGCATTTCAATCGGGTTGAGGTCAGGACTCTGGGCCACTCCAGAAGGCGTATTTTGTTTTGTTGAAGCCATTCTTTTGTTGAATTACTTGTATGCTTTGGGTCATTGTCCTGTTGCATCACCCATCCTCTGCGGAACTTCAGTTGGCGGACAGATGGTCTTACGTTTTCCTGCAAAATGTCTTGATAAACTCTGGAATTCATTTTTCCATCAATGTCAACAATCCGTCCAGGCCCTGAGGCAGCAAAGCAGCCCCAAACCATGATGCTCCCTCCGCCATGTTTTACAGTGGGGATGAGGTTTTGATGTTGGTGTGCTGTGCCTTTTTTTTTTCTCCCCACATAGTGTTGTGTGGTTTTTCCAAACAACTCAATTTTGGTTTCATCTGTCCACAGAATAATTTTGCCAGTAGTGCTGTGGAACATCCAGGTGCTCTTTTGCAAACTTCAAACCTGCTGCAATATTCTTTTTGGACAGCCATGGCTTCCTCCGTGGTGTCCTCCCCATGTACTCCATTCTTGTTTAATGTTTTCCTTATTGTAGATGTGTCAACAAAAATGTTAGCATGTGCCAGAGATTTCTGTAAGTCTTTAGCTGACACTCTAGGATTCTTCTTTACCTCATTAAGCATTCTGCGCTGTGCTCTTGCAGTCATCTTTACAGGACGATCACACCTAGGGAGAGTAGCAACAGTGCTGAACTTTCTCCATTTGTAGACCGTCTCTTTTACCGTGGACACGTGAACATCAAGGCTTTTGGAGATACTTTTGTAACCCTTTCCAGCTTCATGCAAGTCATCAATTCTTGATCGTAGGTCTTCTGAGAGCTCTTTTCTGCGAGGCATGGTTCACATCAGGCAGTGCTTCTTGAAACCAGTAAACCCAAAACTGGTGTGTGTTTTTAAAGGGCAGGACAGCTTTCAGCAACACATCCAATAATATCACACTGATTGGACTCAAGGTTGGCTCACTCCTGGCTCCAATTAGCTCTTGGAGAAGTCATTAGGCTAGGGGTTCACATACTTTTTCCACCCTGCAATGTGAATGTTTACATGTTCTGTTCAATAAACACATGAAAACCATATAATGTTTGTGTTGTGTTATTTTAAGCAGACTGTGTTTTTCAGATTGTTGTGACTTAAATGAAGATAAGAGCACATTTTATTACCAATTCATGCAAAACTGCACGTAATCCAAAAGGGTTCACATACTTTTTCTTGCCACTGTATTTACGTTTAACTCGTCTGCGTCTAAACAGTGTGTGCTGTACACAGGACGATTAATCGATAATGGAAATAAGTGACAACTATTTCCATTATCGATTAGTTGTTTCAGCCCTAGACATAACCAGTTTGTTTTTATTTAGTTTACAGCAGTAGGAGATCGGGATCTACCGGTACTAGTATTGGTGCTCATACAAGTTCTGCACAAGTACTTGCCCTGATAACGGAAGCCAGCATTGAGCTGGCTTACTGGCATCCGAGGTGCTGGGGCGGCTGTCTGTATGCTCTGTCGGCATTCATACAGGCCCCTGCCGCTTACTGCGTTTCTTCCAAATACAATGAGAGCCGCTGGGAAGCCCCTCTTGCAAGATTGACCTTGGAACAATCTGACGAGATGGCGACTGGGGCGGGGCTTCCCAACGAGCAGCCGTTCATAGACTGTGCTGGCGGCGCTCGTTGATTTGGATGAAATGCGGTAAGCTGCAGGGGCTGTTAGAGCATTCGGACAGCTGCCCCATGTCTGGTGAGACAGACACACACCTTTTAGGCTAGGGTCAGACGAGTGTGATTTCTACGGACTGTACGTCCGTGTACACGGATGTACGTCAGTACGGAAGACACAGTAGTGGTCACACAGTCCATTTATTCACTGACGTATATTTTGACGGATGTAGGAGGGAAAATAAAATAAAAAGCAAAACCATTTTGTCCGTGAAAAATGCTGGACGTATAAATGCAGTCTGTCTGACCACGTTCCATCACTCACACACAAAGCTATGCAGACGTTGCGGACGCAGCGCACTTTGTGCGGCCGTTCTAGGGGTTGTACGTTCTTGCCTGCCTTGCGTCCGTGGGCCGTGGCCGTTGTGCGTCCGCAGTTCAGTGCGGACGTACTTCGTGTAACAGGCTCCAATGGGCTTTCTGTCATGCTATCACGGACGTACTTTTAGGCGCAATCACGGACGTGAACACTACGCTCGTCTGACCCCAGCCTTACATCCTGAGATGCCGGACAGCGATCCGGCAACATTCATGTGAAAAAAAATCACTTTACACGCTGTAGATTTTAAAATTCTAATTTTACTGCATTTTTTTTATTTTTATTACAAAATACAGGCAGGACATGACGTATACATATAATAATGATCTATTATGAATTTGCCGAAAGAAAGGATATTTAACATGTCTGGGTCGCATAATAAAACCTGACTTCAAATCACGTTTAAACATGATGAGTGAAAACGGTTAAAATTAGCTCTGCACACTGAGGTGACATGGCTCAGCAGTGAAGGGGTCAAAACTGTTTTTTGGGGGGGGGGGAATAAAGTTGACATTTTGCACGATCTTTGTTTAAAAAAAAAAAAAAAATCTGTACGTGTGACACGATGTCTGCCAACGATAGAGATTTCCATCTTCCAGGGGAAGCAGATCCATCCGTCACATGCCAGACCGATCGCTTTCCGTGTTTGGGGTAAAAAGCTGATGATGCTGTATATGGCGTGTCTTTCCCGTCCATGTCTACGATTAGTTCTGTTTACAAAACCCCTGGTAGTAGACACCCCCATACCCCCCCCCCCCCAGGAATATAGACTCCCTGCAGTGCCATAAATATATAGGTAGGTTTTACTTTTTACTTTTTTTTTTTTCCACGCGGCTCGGTCAATGGACTGGTTTTTGGCCACAATAAATATTGCGTTAGTAAGATTTTATATTCTTGTGTGGTAATTTGTTTAATCATTAGATCTGCTCCGTGCGATTCTTACCTCCTACAATCTTTGGCTCTTCAAGCTATGGATCTCGGTTTACAGCTCGCATAGAAGTGCATGGCAGCAGCAGGATTCGGTGCTGGGGCTTAGCTGGTGGGTGACGGGTGTGTTTAGGTCAGGATAGAAGAAATTCATCTTTTTAAACTTTTCCCTACCAAGTGGTTTTCCATAAAAACACCTGTCAGGAACCAATGGTTTAATGGGAAACCACTTTACTGTATCAATGCGCTATTGAATCCCTACATTACTTTCCCTCACTGTATGCACCTCTTCACCAACAACGACTCCTTCTGCTGCCCTAAGCGCTAGTACCGCTCCAGTGCAGCCGAAGCTGCATTTCTTGGCTATTCTAAGGTTGGCGCATCCATATCGTTGTTTCTTGCCCAAGGACACTCGCTGGTGCAGGCCTGGATTAACCCCTTAGTGACCGGGCGGTTTTACACAAATCCGTCCTTTAGTGACCGCTGCTGTTTTTACGTTTCTGCTCTGTTAGTGTTTAGGTCAAATTTTCCTCTTACTCGTTTATTCAACCCACACATATTATACACCGTTTTTCCCGCCATTAAATGGACTTTCTAGAAATACCATTATTTCCATCATATTGAATAATTTACTATAAAAAAAATATGATGAAAAAAATGGTAAAAACACACTTTTTCGTAATTTAATCCCCTAAAGCTATAACCACCAATAAAGACCCCGGCTAAATAGTTTCCAAATTTTATCCTGAGAATAGAAATACCCAATTTTTACATGTTTTTTGTTACCTTTCAACCCTTTCACTGCTGAGCCAGTTCACCTATGTGCGCTGCGCTCATTCTGACCATTTTGTGCTAATTATTTTGAGATGTCAGCCTAGGTCCTATTTAATTAACCCCCCCCCCCCAGACAAAATTTTTTTTTAAAAAAACATTTTTTTATTACATTTTTTTATTATTTATTTTAATATTTTTTTTTTAAACCAAACCTGGTCATGTTTGGTATCATTTGAAAGGCCATTATCAGGCCTTTCAAATGATGTCAAATATGACCATCTAGCTGCCATGGATCGGGAGATAAAGGGATCCCCTTATCTCTACATGGCAGCTAGATGGTTAACTGGCCCACTGACATCCTCACACATATGGTGAGGTTGTCAATGGGTGGGGGGGGCCTGGAGGCTAGGCTGACATCCAAGATGTCAGCCCCCCTCCAGGTTCGAATCGCGTTTTGGCGCCAAGTCGCGCTAAAACGCGATCCGGCGGCGAAACGGTTAATGCTATACACCGCTGAAAAGGGGAGACTCTCCCCTTTTCAGCGGTGCAAACAGCATTTTGCTAGCTTCAATGGTTGGGGATAGAGGGCTCCGAAGGAGCCCCCCCCTCCCCTCCATTGAATTACATGGGGGCACCTTCTGATGACGTCACCACGCAGCGTGGCGACGTCATCAGCCTCGCCTGCCCATGTAAATCACATGGGCAGGCTTCCTCCCTGCCAGATCGCCGTGGGATCCGACGAGGGAGGTGAGTATCGGGCGGGAGGGGGATTTGGCGCCGCTGACGTACCCTGTACGTCCGCGGGTCTAAGGGAGACCCGAGGACAGGACGTAAAGGGTACGTCAGGGGTCATTAAGGGGTTAAGATCTCTATGGGCCTCTAAGGGAGCTGAATATTTTGGTGGGCCTTTTTTTTTTTTGTAATTTAAATGAAATGAAAACCTATTTTTGGTTATTTAATGGTGCAGATACGGCTATATCTAACCAGGCAGATAATGTGATTAATTTTTCAGTTTAGAGTTTAATCATTTAACCCCTTAGTGACCGGGCGGTTTTACACAAATCCGTCTTCTAGTGACTGCTGCTGTTTTTACGTTTCTGCGCTGTTAGTGTTTAGGTCAAATTTTCCTCTTACTCGTTTATTCGACCCACACATATTATACACCCTTTTTCCCGCCATTAAATGGACTTTCTAGAAATACCATTATTTCCATCATATCGAATAATTTACTATAAAAAAAAATATGAAATATGAGGAAGAAAATGGTAAAAACACACTTTTTCGTAATTTAATCCCCAAAATCTACAACCACCCAAAAAGACCCCGGCTAAATAGGTTCAAAATGTTGTCCCGGGACTAGAAATACCCAATTTTTACATGCGTTTGCTTTTTAACCCCTTCACTGCTGAGACAGTTCACCTATGTGCGCTGCGCTCATTCTGACCATTTTGTGCTAATTATTTTTAGATGACAGCCTAGGTCCTATTTAATTAAACCCCCCCCCCAGACAAAAAAAACTTTAAAAAAAAAAAAAAAAATTATTTTATTTTTTTATTTCTTTATTTAATTTATTTATTTAAAACCAAAACTGGTCATAATCAGGCCTTTCAAATGATGTCAAATATGACCATGTAGCTGCCATGGATCGGGAGATATGGGGATCCTTAGTATCCCCTTATCTCTACATAGCAGCTAGATGGTTAACTGGCCCACTGACATCCTCACACATATGGTGAGGTTGTCAGTGGGTGGGGGGGACCTGGAGGCTTGGCTGACATCCAAGATGTCAGCCCCCCTCCAGGTTTGAATCGCGTTTTGGCGCCGAAACGTGATCCGGCGGCGAAACTGTTAATGCCATACGCCGCTGAAAAGGGGAGGCTCTCCCCTTTTCAGCGGTGCAAACTAGGGATGCACCGATACCACTTTTTTAAGACCGAGTACGAGTACAGATACTTTTGTTCAAGTACTCACCGATACCAATTACCGATACTTTTATTTTATGTCATGTGACGCTTTCCAATAAGAACAGACCTCCTATAAAGCCCCCAGGTCTCATGGATATTGCCCCAGCTCATGGATATCCTGACCCCAGCTCATGGATAATTGCCCCCAGCTCATGGATATGCCCCCTGCTCATGGATATGCCCCCCTTGCTCATGGATATGCCCCCCTTGCTCATGGATATGCCCCCCTTGCTCATGGATATGCCCCCCTGCTCATGGATATGCCCCCCTGCTCATGGATATGCCCCCTTGCTCATGGATATGCCCCCTGCTCATGGATATGCCCCCTTGCTCATGGATATGCCCCCCTTGCTCATGGATATGCCCCCTTGCTCATGGATATGCCCCCCTGCTCATGGATATGCCCCCCTCTGCTCATGGATATGCCCCCTTGCTCATGGATATGCCCCCAGGCTGATGGATATGCCCCCTTGCTCATGGATATGCCCCCTTGCTCATGGATATGCCCCTTGCTCATGGATATGCCCCCTTGCTCATGGATATGCCCCCAGGCTCATGGATATGCCCCAGGCTCATGGATATGCCCCAGGCTCATGGATATGCCCCCAGGCTCATGGATATGCCCCAGGCTCATGGATATGCCCCAGGCTCATGGATATGCCCCCCGGCTCATGGATATGCCCCCCAGGCTCATGGATATGCCCCCCAGGCTCATGGATATGCCCCCCAGGCTCATGGATATGCCCCCAGGCTCATGGATATGCCCCCAGGCTCATGGATATGCCCCCCAGGCTCATGGATATGCCCCCCAGGCTCATGGATATGCCCCCCAGGCTCATGGATATGCCCCCCAGGCTCATGGATATGCCCCCAGGCTCATGGATATGCCCCCCAGGCTCATGGATAATGCCCCCAGGCTCATGGATAATGCCCCCCTGCTCATGGATAATGCCCCCCAGGCTCATGGATATGCCCCCCACTCTCCGCTCATACTTACCTTCCTTCAGCACCGCCGGGAAAGTCTTCGTGCGCACACTCCTTGGAAGGACCCCAGCCGCGACCACGTGGGACCATTTGATCGCGGCTGGGGTCCTTCCAACGAGCGCGCGCGCGGGAACTTTCCCGGTGTCGCTGAAGGAAGGTAAGTATGAGCGGAGAGCAGCTGCAGGGCCTGTCCGAATGCAGATAGAGCATTCAGACAGGCCCATCTGCATTCGGACAGGCCCTGCAGCTGCTCACTTTGTTTAATACTTACCTTCCTTCAGCGACGCCGGAAAGTTCCCGCGCGCGCGCTCATTGGAAGGACCCCAGCGCGATCACATGGTCCACGTGGTCGCGGCTGGGGTCCTTCCAAGGAGTGTGCGCACGAAGACTTTCCCGGCGGCGCTGAAGGAAGGTAAGTATTAAACACAGGGCGGAGAGCAGCTCCAGGGGCGGCTGTCCAAATGCCGATAGAGCATTCGGACAGCCGCCGCAGCCCCTCGGATACCGGCAAGCCGGCTCAATGCCGGCTTCCGGTATCGGAAAAAAATATCGGGGGTACTGCACGAGTACCAAGTACTCCTGCAGTACCCGGTATCGGCACCGATATCGATACTAGTATCGGTATCGGTGCAACCCTAGTGCAAACGGCATCTCCCTAGCTTCAATGGTTGGGGAGATAGAGGGCTCCGAAGGAGCCCCCCCTCCCCTCCATTGAAATGCATGGGGACGCCTGCTGATGACGTCACCATGCAGCGTGGCGACGTCCTCAGCCTCGCCTGCCCATTTAAATCACATGGGCAGGCTTCCTCCCTGCCAGATCGCCGTGGGATCCAACGAGGGAGGTGAGTATCGGGCGGGAGGGGGATTAGGCGCCGCTGACATACCCTGTACGTCCGCGGGTCTAAGGGAGACCTGTGGACAGGACGTACAGGGTACGTCAGCGGCCTTTAAGGGGCTAAAGAATGTAATGTTTTTTTAATTCCCATTTTATCATCCAAACCTTTGGTTATATATTCTATAGGGCAATCTTGTTAAAAAAAAAAATTTGAAAATGGGACCAACCTGTTACTGCATTTTTCTGAGACAATATACAATTTTAACCAAAAAATAAAAAAAAAATATAAAATGAAATCTTTCCCATGTTTTTTGACTATGTATAAAACACTGACCTTGCTCCCAGTGTGGGAAATGAGAAGGTGGGTAATGGCAGTGGTATTGCTCATTTTATATGTGACAAATGGACAATGCCATCGCTTTGGAACTAAAAAATAAAAAAAAATTCTTTTTAGATTTTACATGGTCAGGTTTGTTATTAATGCAAAGGCCAAACACTGCCCTGTCCAATGACACCTCACTTGACCTTGTGAGGTGTTAAGATTAGTGACGCAGGGGTCCAAAGTTCCCCGCAGTGCTCTTCGCTGCAGTGCAGCGGTTTAGGATTGTACCATCACCTCCACACTTGTTGGTGACATGAGAAATGTGATGGTTAGTGTAGCATCATTGCTTACTTTTACTTTATAATTTAAAAGTGAAAAATATTACTGTTGGAAAGAAAAATATATATTTTTTTTCTTCAGAAAACCTGGTCATGTTTGGTATTATTGGAAAGGTCATGCTCTGGCCTTTCCAGTGATACCTCACGTGACCCTGTAGCTGCTATGGAGTTTGAGATACATGGGTCCAAATGCAGACATAGTTGTCCTTTCTCTGGGCCTATTCTGAGGCATGGCCTGGAGCTGCTGCTCCATCTGGCCCTATGTTAATCCGACCCTGCGCTGGTGGTGTCTTCTGATTGGGATCGAGTCGACTTTTTCCACTACACAGATCAGCAAACTCTCACCCCCTTTTGTGAATCAGGAGCAGACTGTGCAGTCTGCAGTGTCCTTAATAAATGTCTTCTTTACAATGGTTTGGCTGGGAGTAATGATTGTTGTACCACATAGGAGCAGACCATTATTCGTGCTGCGTCACCTTGCTACATTATGTCTTTTCTGCGTCAACACTTGAAGAAGCGCTTGAGGGATCCTTGTGGTGTCTTTCTTGGCTCACACACAGAATGAGCGACGTGTCGGCCTTTTATCCAGCTGGAATATATAGAAAATACATGTTCCAAATTACAACAATTAAGGGGTTATTCGTTAACCTCCGAAATTGGCACCAAATTGCACCGAACGGTGACTTTCACGGTATCTGCAATTTCGGGGCAATTTTTCTATTCGCAAAGTTGTCAATTCACCAAATACAGGCAAACTGGCGGCAAGATACCGAGCGTTTCGCTGGCGGCAAAATTGTCCCATTGGAAATTATTAATTGGTCTATTCACAGAACGCCGTACTGCACCGTAATTTTTGTGAAATGCCCTGATTTTCTGTTCATGTTTAAACGGGTGAATATTAGGTGTCAGTGGAGTCTTAACTTTTTTTTTTTCTTAGAGTTTAGGCTGTCAGACGAACGCAGTCTGAGCGCACTCTGCGTGCGTGCATAACGGACGGACGTACTGACAGAAGATACTGTAGACACCACACGGTCCGTTCTCTTTGACGGTCGTAGAAAAAAAAAGAATTGGGGGAATTAAAATTAAATGACATGTACAGTCAGCCAGAGTAGCCCAAAAAACGTCTGAGCGTCAACATTATGGATGTCGCAAATGCGCTGCGTCTGTCGCAGCATAACGCTCACAGGCCTCTGCGCGTCCTTCTTAGCGGTTTTACATTCTTGCCTAACTTGCCTCCGTTTGCCACGTGCGTTGTGCGTGTGCAGTTCGGTGCGCACGTACTTCATGTGTGGGACTCTATTGATCATGACTCTATGCTACGACGGACGTTAAACTGTACGGCAACACGGACGTGATCACTGCGTTCGTCTGACACCGGCCTAAATTTTCGATTTAAGACCTTTTATGTGTGTAAAGAGACTTTTTTGTTTTTTAACCTTCCTGGCAGTTTTCCCAAGTGTGGCTCGGGGGTTAAATTTGAATGCTGAAAGCGGTAACCCACAGAGCCACACTCTGGATACATACCTGTCCCTGTGATCCCCCGCAGTCACCTCTGCCTGATCGCGGCGTCCTACTTCCTGGTTACTTTTGCGTAAGGGAACGTCTGATAACTGCTTTGGCAACATATGGTGACCATTCGCTAAATGGTGAATTCAACGTGTTTTTGTCGAGTTGCAAAGCACAAACTTTAAGTTCTTTGCTTTGTGAATAGACCCCCTCTCTGGAGTGCTGGCCCGTATTGCACCTCCTGGATGTGTTGGAAAAGATTGTAACTCAGGGATTGATGACAAACACAGGGGTAGTTTAGCGACTGGCTCGCAATATTGGGGATGCGCAGATATTATTGGCAGGAAATGGTACTTTCGGCTGGGAAAAAACTGGCCGAAAAATCAGTCATCTGAACTAAGGCCTTATGGTTGAGCCTGGGGCTTGCCTGAGCCTGGAGGCCAGGCCAAGTAGGGGGCTCGGCTGGGCCTCTAGGTTTGGATAACTGTTTTGGGGGGTTGGTGAGATCGTGTTGCCTACATCCACATACTTTGGCCCTGAACTCTTTCAGCGGTGGCAGCCCTCCTGCCTCCAGTTCCCGCCCTCCGTCAGATGCCGGTCGCAGGGATGATGTCACGTAGGCGGAAGGTTTGGTTTTCGGCCGAGCTGATCCTGAATTTTCAGTATTGGCCAGAAATTTTAATTTCGGTGCATCACATTATATTCTATTTATTATGCTACAGAAACGTTTGCATGGCTCTTAATAACGTGCAGATTGCACCTGTTTGTATACTGGCTCATTCCTGAAAATCAAATTCTGAAAACATTTTGTTGTAATGTGGCAGGAAGAAAAAAAAAATCCTCCCCTCAAGGATGCAATCGGACGTGGATGTCAAACATCTGCCCCCCCCCCCCTTTGTTGAACTACAACTCCCATGAACCTCTGACCATTTATTGCATTCAATGAATTCCGGGAAATGTAAGCCATCCACATGTGGGGTGTCAGATTGACATCTGTGCAGTAATAGCAGGTAGGTGGTATTTGGACATGTTCAGCAGTTTGTGGGGGGGCTGAGAGATTGCAGTAAATCCAGGTTAGACGCGCGGCGGGTTCAGTGACCGCTTTAATCCAGCTTGTAATGATCTATATTCGTCACACCGTGCCTTTTTTATTAAGCGGATTGTGTCTGTCACACACTACACGTGTTTAAGATGTGTTTTTGCATTGACGGAGTTACACGGGCACTGATCATTCTGTACAATACTATTCCATTAATATTCTACAATATGTGTGGATATACTCGTGTCGTGTTTTTATCTCCTGGACCATTTTTTTGGGTTATTGCACCATACACATGATTTTTTGGATATTCGCATTGGCACGTTCTCTGTAGTTGGACACGACCTAGGCGTTGGTGTCCAACATATAACCCTGTACACAGATAGTGGTGTTTAGTTTGCATGTTAGCTTTTCAGTTTTGTTACGCGCTGATACCTGCGTCAGGGAGGAGATCACGGCTTCCCTGCCACGATCTCCTTCTAAAACGGGCGTCTCAAATTACCTGAGGACTCACGGGAAATGCAAAATGTCTTTTTTTTTTTTTTTTTTTTTTGTACATATCGGTTTATTCAATTTCAAAATAAAGACAAATATGAAGTAAACATCGCCCAACTCGCAGTTTCTTTTGAGTGTGATAAACCCTCACAATAGGGACGCGCAGGTCCCGCATGAAGCATCCAAGCAATCACAAACAGCAGCATGTGTTAATAAAGACACGGAAAGGGGAAACCGAGGATGGATACAAGCCTAAACCCAGCAATATTCAGTATGTCCAAGTCCAGAGTCATGTGGAAACGTTAGTTTATTCAGGAAGGACCAACAACGCTCGGAAGGCGCTGGTCGAGGACCTGAGGATCCAATTGGACCATATGGCAGAGTACTGGGGCATTCGGTCAGAGGCTCTAAACACTAGCTGCTCCACCGAGTGGAGCTCTTCCATGCGAGTGAACCAGAGTGATAGAGGTGAGGGGGATGAGCTGTTTCCAGTACAGAGGTATTCAGGCCTTAGCAGTATTCAAGACACGGATGGCTAGAGTACGTTTGTAGGAAGCTATGGAGTAATCATTATGATTGATGGAGCAACGCAGCCGGTGAGAACTCAGGTGGGGGGGGATCTGTAAATTCTTTATATCATGTATTCTGGGCCAGAAAGGTCGTAGTATCGGACATTCCCACCAGATGTGTAGCATATCCCCGAGTGCATCGTTACATCGCCAGCATTGCGCAGGAACCTGGGGATCATAACGATTAATTTTGTCCGGGTTACAGTACCATAGGCTAAGGACCTTTTGTATGCGGTTTCCTGGGATTTGGAAGAGGTGGAACAATGATGCGTTAATTCGCATATCTTAGACCATTGATCATGTTAAACATTGTGCTTTCAGATGATTTCCCATTTTCCCACGAATGGTGGTGGTGTGTCAGAGACTGCTTCCCTAAGTTGTGAGTAAAGCAATGACAAACCATGTGAGAGGACCCGTGGTGCAGCACAATCTCTCGAATGGCCGCAGCGGTCGCCCTAGCTGATGCTTTTGAGGTATACTATCGAGAAAGTGTCGGAGCTGTGCGTAATGGAAGGAGTGTAGGAATGCGATAGGTCTTTCTACTAGGGATAGACCGATTTATAATTTTTTCAGGGCGGATCCAGATACCGACACCGTATCAGGTTTTTCTGGCCGATAGCCGATATGATTGGTGTTATTCTGTAAATTTAAAGTTCTGAAAAAAACAGAACAAATCTTGACTATGCCATGAACTCAATGGCCTAAACAACAATCTTCGTGCAAACGTTTCCACCGGTGCAAAAAAAATTTAACGCGAGGGGCAAACCCTTTACGCCGAATGCCATATTACATAGTCAGTGCAACAAACGCACGTAATCGTCTACCGCGGGTGAACCTGCGAACCCTGCGTGAGCTCACTGTACGTCGCGCGATCTATACTTAACATTGTGCGCACAAACGCATTTGCGCGCTGGTATGCGGATGGTATTACAATCTATGCGCAGTTTGTAACGCACAGCGTTTGTGCGTATAATTTTAGCAACTCCTAAAAGCTGGTGGTAACGGCAAATCTGAGCGTCCTGGCCGAAACCAAGTACACCAGCCCAAAAAAAAAATGCAGCAAAGTATAGTTACACAGTCTACACATACCCAAACCAATAAAATGGAGAAGTTGTGCGTGCATGTATTATTGCTGCAGCATATATGCTCAGATTGACTTGTGGTTCTTAATTCTGATTGGCTGAATTGCGTGAAAAAAAAATGACAGTAAGCACACTGATTTCTGCGCGCAACGGTACTGCGCGAGCATTTGGGCGCATCCGATTTACGCGGGTTATTGATCGGGTCAAGAACGCGTGAGGATTGTAATTCCAGCTGTGATTTGCGCACGCAAACGTTTAACGCTTGGCGCAAAACTTCACGCTTTGCGCAAAGATTGTAATATAGCCCAATATGTTTAACATGTAAACATTGCACCACGTCCATTTATTCAATTGAATAAGAATTTTTATTTTATTTAATCTTTTATTTTTTACAAACAATCAGACCGTGTCTTTGGCTTTCTTACAGGATCATATGAGGGATCTTTATGTAAGGGGTTCAGCAACCTTGGCCCTCCAAGGGTTATATTACAAAGTTTTATTACAGCTCTGGTTAAGCAGTCACTTGTAATATTGCCCCACGTTTTGGAATTACATCTGCTATGATGCTCATCTTCTCATTAGGTTCTTGGAGCCTCATGGGAAATCCAGTTCCAAAACATTTGGAGGTCCTAGGTTGCTGGACCCTGCTGTAGGAAATAGACCCTGCATCTCCTGTATAGGGAATTCCCTGCCAGATGGGATGGAAGCCCCATTTCTGATGCCATCACGCTCATGCACAATACGGTCAGTGAGCAGGGGTCATTCTGCAGGGAGGGCTTACATTCTGATGTGGGAGAAGCCCCAGATTCGTACAGTTCTGTGGCATCTTGTGTGTCGCAGCTGCAGTGAGCAAACTTGTCCAAATATCGGCAAACAAAATGCCGATACCGATATCAGTAATTTTCTGAATATCGGCACCGATAATCGGCTAAACCGATATATCGGTCTATCCCTACTTTCTACCATTAAATCAGTCAGCGGTCGGCGAACTGAGGCGTGGAAAAAGTGTGATATGCGTGGTGTGAGGACAGGGACCAGTCGTCTAACGGAGTGGGGGTCCAGTCCTGGGAGATAGTCTTCATTATGTATTACAGGGGTCAAGGGGAAGGGAAAAGAAGTAAGGCTAAATTTGGTCACAATCCGGCGTCATATCCCATAAATCGCTCTTACAAATGGTGATAAGCTGGCCAGTCTCCTACCCTCCTCCTATGTCAGTCACAGAAGAACCCTCATTGGTCTTCCAACCAGTTCTTGTTCCACTGCTCTCCACAATTTGACCGACCCTTCCCTGGACAAGCCTGATGGTAAAGACTGAAATTGGGTAGGGCTAATGCCCCCCCCCCCTGCAGCTCGTGATCTAGTAAGTACCTGGTAACTCAGCCTGGGGCGTTTATCCCTCCAGATGTAACTGGCCACCATAGCCCTAAGGGAAGTAAAAAACGCCTTGGGAAGGTCCATAGGAATCGTTTGTAGCAAGTATAAAAGTCGAGGTTGGACATTCATCTTGACCACCGCAATACGGCCTAGCCAGGAGATATGCGGGTAATTCCAGTTAGCTAGGTCGCGCTGCAGGGATCTGAGGAGTGGTGGGAAGTTATCCTGAAAGAGGTGGGAACCTTGTGAAGAAAGCCAAACGCCCAGGTACTTAATTTTGTCTGCCACCCATGTAAAAGCAAAGTGCGGATTCAGGGCTTGGGCTCTTGATTCAGGAACCGTGACATTGAGGATATGTGATTTGAGAAAATTAATCTTGAGGTTAGGGATTCTGCCATACTCCTCAAAGGCCACTAGAATTCCCGGTAAGGACACCTCCGGCCTTGTGACAAAAAACATGAGGTCATCCGCATACGCCGCCACTTTGTGCTGTTGAGGGCCCACTGTGACCCCCCATTATATCGGATTCATCCGTATGGCCTCCAGGCATGGTTCCAGAGTCAACACGAATAGCAACGGCGAGAGCGGGCAACCCTGGCGAGTACCGTTGCGTATGGCAAATGGGGCCGTAAATACCCCATTAACACATACGCGTGCAGTTGCGTCTCCATATAGGGCGCCTATCCAAGCGTGGAGATTAGGGCCCAGGCCAATATGTGTTTAAGTCCCAGTCCACTCTTTCTTTATCTCCCTATCGAAGGCTTTCTCTGCGTCTGTGGATAGGAGTGCCAGTACCTGAGAGGAGCGTGGTGCATGAGTTGCAGGGTCCGCATGGTATTATCTCGGGCCTCTCGGCCAGGGACCAACCCCACTTGGTCTGCATGGACAAGAGTGGGAAGGAAGGGTTTAAATCTGTCAGCCAAGATTTTAGCGAACAGCTTCAGGTCGCAGTTCAATAAAGAAATGGGTCTGAAGCTGGGGCAAAGGTCTGTGTCCTTGCCTTCTTTCGGTAATATCGTTATATTGGCAGCTAAGGTCTGGGAAGGGAGATGGTGCCCTTCTGTCAAGTCGTTGTAGGCCGTCAGGAGTCGGGGAGAGAATTGCAGCATATGTTTTGTAGTAACTGACGGGGAGGCCATCTGGACCGGGGCTCTTACCGGTTTTAGAGGTTTTAAGTGCCAGGGCCAGTTCTTCTATGGTTAAGGGGCGGTCCAAGAGGTCAGATGTTTGACAGGATAGTCATTTAGGGGAGTATTTAGCCAGATAGGCCATAATATCAGAGCGTTTGTGGGCCAGATCCTGGGGGCTAGCTAACCCCTGTATGTCATAGAGCGCGGCAAAGTAGTCCCGGACGATCTGTAATAGCTTTGTCGGTAGCCTTTGTGTCACGCCCTTTTGACTTGCGAAATTTAGCTATATACGTAGCAGAGCGTTTTTTAGCTATCATTCGTGCCAATAATCTTCCTCTCTTATCCCCATGTAGGTGGAAAAGGGCTTTTGAGTGTAAATATGATCTATGATAGGACTCATTCAGGAGGGCATCTGAGATCTGCGTAGCTCAGTCGGGTGGGCCAAGGTTTCAGGGTTACCCTCCCGCTTGTGGTCGGAGGAGATCTGAGATATGTTGTTGGAGGTCTCGGATAGCAGCTGTACGACATTTAGCCCGCTCAGCGCCCTTTCGAATAAATTAACCTCTGATCACGCATTTATGTGCCTCCCCAGACAATCGGCGAGGCCACTTCACCTGTCGCGTTCTCTTCAAAGAAGTCTGAGGACCTGTCGTCCTTCCTCAGCCACAAGCCGGTCGGATAAGAGTCGTTAAGGCGCCAATTAGGTGCAGTCGGCCTAAACATGGGGGAGCGTAAAGTGATGGTCACGGTGCTTGGTCAGACCATGTGGCAGTTCCTATCGTGGCACTGCGCAAATCAGAGAGATGGTATTGGGGGATAAATAGATAATCAATCCTAGAGTAAGGGGGTTGGGAGGGATGTGCGTAGAATAAGAAGTCCTTACCCGTGGGGTGTAATGTTCGCCAGCAGTCCGCAAATCGAGATGTGTGCAGGGAATTACGGCAGGAGCGCAGAATGTGCAATGGGATGGATGAGCTGCCCACGCAGCTGGTGTCTTTCGTCAGCACCATTTGTAACCGGTCCGCAGGCCGGTACTTTGAGACCCCTGCTCTGAAACATCAGATTTTCAGATTTACACACAGTTGTCATTACACTGTAAACAGTTAAAAAAAAAACCACAAAAAAAAAACCCACAAACTATAAAGACCTACTCAACGCGTTTCGCCCGTAGGCTGTGTCTCTATTGGATGTTTTTAACTTTCTTTATGGCTTTATCTGGCTTATGATTATGTGAATTTGATATGTATGTTTTACGCCTTGGCACTTTAAAACTGTTGGCTCTTTGTACCTATTGATTTCTTTTTGGTAGTCCGTAAGTTTATACCAACCTTTTGAATAGGGCGCCTAGCTTTGTTTCTTTTTTATTAAATTTTCTGCTTAAATGTAGCTAATTATGAAAAGTGGTTTGTTTCGAATATAAACATTTTTGATGTTTAACCTCTTGTGTTTAGATCGCGTTGCATTGTTTTGTAAAATGTTACAAATGTTTCCGGTCCTGCACTGTTTGTTGATTCAGTAAGCAATGTCTTGGCTAGGATATATCTTCTTATCCTTTTGGACACATTGGCTTTGAGCATTTGTCTCCTGCATATACTCTTTCCATCCTCTGTGCGGTTGGCCTTTGCCAGGTCCTGGAGTTTGTGTCACTCGCTGCCAGGACCAGCATCAATACCTGTCATTCCCACCGAGCGAGCTTCTGTTTTCCCAGGCTTGTTAGAGCAGAAGATATTGATTTGCCTTTTAGTTATGTCATCGCTGCCATGATGCCATCTAACGCCCTAAAATTCATATATCGTAACGTGACTTTTATCGAATCCGAGGTGAAAATAAATAAAAAATAACATGTAAATAATGCATTTGACTCTTGAATCTTCCAGAAATATCGCTAGAAGTGAAACAGGCCATTGTAAAGCTGGAGTTGCACGGAGCACCTGTAGGTGGCGCTGCACGTCGAGACGCGCTCAGTGTGTCCAGTGGTTTCCATCTCCATCACTCAGGCAGCACGCTGCAGAGCTGAGCGGCAGGAGATTATTTTTTTTTAACTTTGTCCCAAAGCGGAGCAGCTCTGTGGTAGGAGGGTGAGATTTGCAACACACAGCGCATGCTCTGTGTCCTGTAGATCCCTCCCACCAAGTGCTGCTCTGCACTCGCTCAGTCTGCAGAGCGGTCAGTGAAGTCCTGACTGCACGGTGTGACAGCCGGTCCCACTGCTTTACAAACTGTCCCTATTCACTTAGTCACCGGCTCAGAGACTGGCAGGATCTCTAAGGTAAGGCGTCCCTGGCAACCAGCAACGCGCCTGTTTCTATTTGTACCCCCAAAGCAAAAAATTCATGCACCTTGTAATTCTGGTTCTAAGGCAGGCGCCAGCAACCTTTTTCTGGTCTAAGGTCAGAGTGTGGGTGTGTATATATGTATCTGTGAGGTCTGTGTGTGGTGATTCTCTATACATAGGTGTGTGTGTGTGTGTGTCGGTCTTATTTTTTTATATACTAGCCCTTTTAAATTCACAGTAACTTATTAGTATTCAATAGCATTTTTTTGCCTATATATGCGCTTTGTGAAAATTTAAAGGTTTTGGGTATTGGATCCCTGTTCAATGTGGACAGAAGCAAACAGAATCCAGTGTAGACTGGCTGCGAGGCAGAGCGGAGTGAAGTCAAACTTGCAAAATGTTTGCTTCGCTACGCTTGCAGTGCATCTCAAGCTTCAAAAACAAAAACATTCCATCAGAGAGATAGCAGCAACATTAGGTGTGGCCAAATCAACAGTTTGATACATTCTGAAGAAAGAACTCACTGGTGAGTTCATCGACATAAAACGGACTGGACGTCCGAGGAAGACAAGTGATTGGTGATTACAGGATCCTCTCTATGGTAAAGAAAAACCCATTCACAACATCCAGACAAGTGCAGGACATTCTCCAGGAGGTGGGCGCATCATTGTCAAAGTCTACAATCAAGAGAAGACTTCACAAGAGCAAATACATATGGTTCACCACAAGATGCAAACCATTCATAAGCCTGAAGAATAGTAAAGCCAGATTAGTCTTTGCCAAAAAAAAAAAGCCAGACCGGTTCTGGAAAAGCATTCTTTGGACTAATATAACTAAGATTTATCCGTCCCAGAATGACGGGAAGATAAGTGTGGCGAAGGCTTGGAAAAGCTCATGATCCAAAGCACACAACGTCATCTGTAAAACATGGTGGAGGCATTGTGATGGCATGGGCATGCACGGCTTTCAGTGGCACTGGGTCATTGGTGTTTGTGACAGAAGCAGCCGGATGAATTCAGCAGTGTTTAGAGCTTTACTGTCAGTCCAGATTCATCCAAATACAGCAAAGTTGATTTTGGACGGCGCTTCACAGTACAGCTGGACAATGCTCCAAAACACACTGCAAAAGCAACCCAGGAGTTTATGAAGGAAAACAAGTGGAATTTTCTGCAATGGCCGAGTCAATCACCTGATCTCAACACCATTGAGCAGCATTTCACTTGAAGGCAAAACTAAATGCAGAAAGATCCACGAACAACTGAAGACCGTTGGAGATCGAGCTTGGCAAAGCATCAGAACGGAGGAAACCAAGTCTGTGGTAATGTCCATGGGTTCCAGACTTCAGGCAGTCATTGCTAGTAAAGGATCATCAACAAATTATTAAAAATGAACATTTTATGATTATATTCATGTGCCCAATTACGTTTGAGCCCCTGAAAATTGGGGGGGGGGGGTTGCTGTGTTTAAAAATGGTTGCAGTTCCTAAAATAAGTACTTGATATTTATGTTCAACTGCTTGAATTAAAGCTGAAAGTCTGCACTTCAAATTCATTTGGATCGTTTCATCTTACTTTTCATACTGCCAGAATTAAATTATGGAAATTGTGCCTGTGTCATGTTATGTATATGTATATATGGATTCTGAGATCTCAATCCATAGAAAGGGTCGGCTCAACGAGATACAGAAAACCATCCCCACCATGATGAAACCCAGGGACCAATTTCAGTATCTCTGCTACAATGTATATTATATATATATGTGTGTGTGACTTCACTCACTAAGCATTGATTAATCAGGTGTCATGTCTCAATACATGGATATCCTTATCGCTTTCAAAGACATTTTTGTGACTTGACATTTCCCCACTTTTCCTTTCCAGGAAGAAAGATCCTTCAACCAACAAGAAAGACCGTGTGAACCACTGCCTGACCATATGCGAAAACATCGTCGCTCAGTCTCTGAGGTACAGTCATCCCATGACAATACTTTGATCACAAGCTTTAATCCCGTGCGCGCCTGAGGGTCCCAGATCTCCATGGATTATTTTGTCTGACCTTGCTCACAAACGTGCCTCCGGCTGGGGTGCATAGATTAGACGTGGATGAAAGCAGAACAATGCAATCTAATGTAGATGTAAAGCTTTAATCTAGATATGAGGGGTAAAATCTACCCACCTTCTCATTCCCCCATACTGGGAGCAAGCGCAGGGTTTCACCCATAGTCATATTATCCCAGAAATGTAATGCGCCAAAATACAAGTGACTACTGTAGATGCTGGAGTATAGCGCGACCCGAATATAACGCTATGGATAGAGATTTATTATGGAAATGAGAGACTACTCAAGACTCGAATATAGCGCGAGGAGCAAAATTATGGAAGTATACTGTATCGGTAAGCAATTAAAATCCCTTCTCCAGTAAGTGTCCTTGGGCAAGACACCTAACGGTACATACTCGCCACCCAGGACATACTTGAAAACGTGAGAAATCTCAATGTATCCTTCCTGGTAAAATACTTTCTCCCAAAAAAAATAAATAAAAAAAAAAAATATCCTTAGAAGTTCTCTTAACACAGTTTGGCTCCCCCTCAGGCCCGGGTGCTTTGCTCTAGAATGATTGTAGATGTTACCAAGTATGAAGCCGCCGGCCATCCGTCTTCTTACTTACAATAAGATGGCCGGCGGAGCGAGGTGACCTACGCAGGGAATCCTTCACCAATAGCCAGCATGCCGGGAGGTGTCGTTCTCTGACCTCCAGCAGGTAGGCTCAGCCACCAATAGTCGGCGCTCGCCCCTGAACGAGCTCTTGATGCCTGATGTCACTGCAGGGGCGCTGCGCGATTCTCCTCACATTCAGAATGTGAGGAGAATCGCGCAGCGTGTCTGCAGTGATGTCAGGGTGGGGCTGACTATTGGTGAACAACGCAGTGGAAGAGCCTGCCTTTTGGAGCCGGAGGTCAAAAACTACAAGTTTATTATTATCTAATGTGTAAAAATACATTTGCGTGCGTTGACCCCATAGACTGTTTTACCATCATCTGTCGGAAAGTACCCCCTGCTGTTTTTATATTTTTTTATATTCTTTTATATTTCTGCGCAGTTTGTGTTTAGCTCTAATTTTCCTCTTTCCTCGTTTATGGAACCCACACATTTTATACGTTTTTCTAACTAATGGACTTTCTAAAGATACCATTATCTTTATCATATCATATATCGTATAATTCACTATAATTTTTTTTTTATGAAATATGATAAAATGGAAAGGAAAAACCCCCACTCTTTTGAACTTTGACCCCCAAAATCTACAACCTCCAAAAAAGACCCCGGCTAAATAGTTTCTAAATTTTGTCCTGAGTTTAGAAATATCCAATATTCACATGTTTTTTTTTTTTTTTTTTTCTTTTTAACCCCTTCACTCGTGAGCCATTTTACCTCTTCGTGCAGCATCATTGTTCACATTATAAATGAAACTTGAACAATAGTGCTGCACTAATAAATTAAAAAAACTAAAAAAAAATTTTTTCTCTTCTCCACAAAACCTGGTAATGTTTGGTATCAATGGAAAGACCATGCTCTGGCCCTCTAGGTCAGTGTTTCCCAAACCTCTCCTCGGGACCCCCAACCAGGCCAGATTTTGCAGCTCACCTTGGGGAAATGCAGACTGAATCCTGCAATCACTGAGCAGCAAATCATATCACCTGAGCTGTGCTTCAGATATCTGCAAAATCTGGCCTGGTTGGGGGTCCTGAGGACAGGTTTTAGAAACACTGCTGTAGGGACCCCCAATTAGGAGGTATGGTGTTGAAATGACCCCCCTCCCCCCACCTTCACCATAGGGATTTGCAGGTAGGGGTTAATTCCCTAACTGGCGTCATCACTCGCATGTGCAACAGTGTGGGTGGGAGGAGGCCCCGAGGCTTGGCTGATATCAAAGATATTGGTGGACAATTGGTGCCGAATCGCACCTAAAGGGTTAATGTGAGGCATCACTTTGGCCTTTCCAGCGATGCCTTTCTTTTTTTACTCCATACCGATCGGAAGGTTGAGAGGTCCCCCCCCCCCTTCTTTCAGGCTCTCTCCGGATGGGCACTTGAAACGGACGTTATCACGGCTGGGGTATAAAACTGGTGGTCTGGCTTCCTTGAAGTCAGTCCACCGCAGGACTCCGGCCAGAGAGGTGAGTATAGGGAGGGGGGGGGCCCATAACGACATGACGTACCAGGTACGTCATTGGTCGCTATGGGGTTAAATGATTGAAATTGGTTTAGAAATTGACACTTTAGACTTTTGTTGACACATTCTGTAATGCATTCATTAGGTTTTACAGCTATACAGGTGTATTTTACTGCAACGGATTGGGGGTGGGCACTCTTCCTGTAATAAGCATAAAGAAAAACAAAGCGCATGTAAGATATCGGCAACATAAAATAAACACAATAAGGACATTTCATTTTTGGTGGTACTGGCCCTTTAAGCACGATATGGCCATATTTTGTTAACTAAATTCCCATCATTCAAGTTTAGTTCAAGATGGTTTAAAATCTGTTTAAATGGTGTGATCCGTTTCATGGAGTGCTTTGTGGTTTGTTATGTATGTGACCATGGTCTTGTGTCGTCTGTTTGAGGGTTTTCACGCTTATTCGGCTGCCTGAAAGTGTGAATGAATGGCTTTATTATTATCTGTGTTTCAGGAATTCCCCCGAGTTCCAGAAACTGCTGGGCATCGCCATGGAGCTCTTCCTATTGTGCAGCGACGACTCTGAATCCGACGTCCGCATGGTTGCCGACGAATGCCTGAACAAAGTCGTAAAGGTATGCTCTTTCGCATTTTTTGTGTTTTCTTAAAAATCGTCCCTCGATAAACTTCCTCATGAAACTGTGTCTGGCGTCAGCGCTGGACTCTCTGGTTTAGCAGCTTTTCCGTATGTTAGCGGCTTGGAAATCAGACGAACATCACGAGGAACATTCCTTCATCCGTTCCATGTATTGTCAATTTATAAGGGGCTGACAACCGTTTCCTCGGTGAAATACAATACGAAACCAAGACCAGCCCTGGTCTGATGAGCTTACAATCTAGACCAGCGAACCGTGGCATCCCAGATGTTTCAGAACTACATGTCCCATGATGCTCTGCCAGTCTTCTGTGTAATTATGCATCATGAGACATATTTGTATAAAATCTGGGGTGCCAAGATTCGCTATCACTGATCGAGAGGAATGTGTCTCTCCTATCATTGATGCTTCTCACCTCTACCCTCAAAGAGACACATCTGGCTTCGTAACAAAGATTTTTTGCCTGGCTACAATGCAAGGGCAGAGGACGGATGGATGGGCACTACAATACACCGCCTGTATCAATTTATTTCCTGGAGGAATCTTTTTAGATCAAAAAGACCCTATAATATCTGGATCAAGCGCAAATACCAATCCTCTTCCATACTTCCAACTGAGGGCATTTGCAAATCAACAGCTCATCAAGGAGGCGGCCTTAACACCCCTTACACCCTTTGAACGTCTATGTCAAACCGGCTCCTACCCGAGGGGACTGATCTCCACTCTATATCGATCTTTAACAACTATTCTGGACTGGAAGACACTCCGATATGTGGCGGCCTGGGAAGTAGATCTTGGAGAGTCTTTGGAAGCGGAAGACTGGGCGGATATATGGGAATCTATGAGGTCGGTATCCGTATGCACCACCCATCAGGAACAACTCATAAAGACAATATTTAGGTGGTATGTTACACCGGTCCAAATGTCTAGAATATCTCCTGGGACCCCAGACTCATGCTGGAGAGGGTGTGGAGCTCGCGGCACCTATATTCATATGTGGTCGGAATGCCCCACACTGAAGACTTTTTGGTCACAAACTCACACCCTGGCGATGGCGGTTTTATCAAAGGACATCCCCATGGATCCCTGGGCCTTTTTATTATCTCGACCATTGCAGGATCTAACCAGACAAGAGCATAAGCTCCTGGCTAAAATAACACTGGCGGCACGTAGGGTCCTGGCGGAAAGCTGGAATGGCCCACGGGCTCCTTCGTTCACACGCCTTTCATCTAAAATGCAGGACGTGTGCTTAATGGACGAACTCACGGCCATCTCTTCACATACTCTCCCCGCATATTACAACACCTGGGCCCCCTGGATTGCCCAGATGGGCGACGGTCGGATACAGATGGACATACTGCAGAATGATTTATCTTTATAGCCCTATTTGCTCTTTCCTTGGGGCACTGATGGCAGGCATTTGGGTCAGAACGTGATTCGGAGATATATTGCCAGATAATGGTTACGCTTAATATTGTTTAAGAGCCTTCCCCTCTCCCTCCCTCTCTCTTATTCTATTTCTATCTATTTCTATCTTTCCTCTGTTTACTTTCCCCCCCCCCTATCTTTTATTAGTTATTGTCTTTATAATGATGAAACTGAGGAAATGTTCTGCCTCTGTACTCAGAGGAATGATAAGTGTTATTGTTTGACATATTTCTCAATAAAAACTATATTTAAAAAAAAAAAAAGACACATCTGTTGGCTGTCTAACGCTGAATAAACAGACGCCCGATCTTTCAGTATTTATCGTTCGGTCTGTACATAAGGGGTTATTCAAAGAGCGCTGATTGGCCACCGAATTGCACCGAACAGTGAATTTCCCCGTACTGTGCAATTTTGTGGTAATTCGGCTATTCAGAAAGCTGGCAGTTCGACAAATTTTGGCAAGTTGGCAGCAAAATACGGTCAGGGCCGGATTAACATAGGGGCAGATGGAGCAGCAGCTCCAGGCCCATGCCTCAGAATAGGCCCAGAGAAAAGATAACTATGTCTGCATTTGTAACTCCATAGCAGATACGGGGTCAATTGAGGTATCACTGGAAAGGCCAGACTGTGGCCTTTCCAATGATACCAAACATGACCAGGTTTTAAGTAAATAAAATTAATCACACAGAATCTGTTTGGTTAGATATAGCCGTATCTGCACTATTAAATGTTTTCATTTCGCTAAATTACAAAACAGCCCACCAAAATACACAGCTCCAGGCCCATAGAGATCTTAATCCGGGTCTGAATACGGTGCCTTTTAGACGGCTGTGAAATCTCCCATAGAGAAGCAATGGTTAATCTATTCAGAGACCCCGAACAGCTGAGGAATGTCAGTGAAATGCCGTAATTTTCGGTGCTTTCGTTCGACAGGTTTAATGTAGACAAAAGAAAAAAAAACTCAGTTAAATAAAAAAAAAATATATAAATATTTTTTCTTTTCATTTGCAGCAAAGTCTTAATTTTTTCTTTTAGGTATTTTTTTGCAGGATATTCTTTTGGCAACATCTTTGATTCTGAGATATATTTGTATTTAAATTCTGTAACAGATCTTTTTATTATTATTCATAGGACCTGCTATATTGTTTCAAAGCATTTTAATGCATAATTTTTTTTTTGTGTGTGCTTGTTTCTACCCGTTTGGCGGCTGGTCGGCCTTTTTTTTTTCCGGAGACGTGTGGCATTTGGCGCACTTAGGGGCCCCTGTGGTGAATGCTGGATTCGCCGTAGGTTTGGCGAATTTAAGCTCGCCGAATGAAAGCGCACCGAAATTGCGGTGCCCTTTTGACCCCTATGGTATTTTTTTTCTTCTTCTGAAAAGCAGCAGTGCTGAATTAGATCTATGAAACAGTCTATATCGTAGTAAAGCTCACAATTAGATTGTAAGCTCTCGAGCAGGGTCCTCCCTACTACTGTTCTGTGTGTTTAGCTTGTATGTTTATTGGTTATTCAGTCTCTCCCTTTGTACAGCGCTACGGAACTTGTTGGCGCTTTTATAAATGCTTGTAACTGTAACAATTAGTACAATAAAACCATAAAATACACTGAATAATCCTGTTTCTCTCCATTCTGTACTAAACGCAAGAATTTTAGTCAATCCAGATCTTTACATGGCATTTCCGGCCGTCCTTCTGGGCCTGATAATAAAGTCCCACATGTTTAATAGTATTGTATTATTTCTCCCTTCATTCGGTCCTCTTCAAACACACCATCTCGTAACACTCTGTGATTTGTATAGTGCTTTTTCATAGCTGTCCTCGTCCGTCACGCTTCATTCCTTCATACGTGCTTAATTGTGCTATGGTGGGATCTGTAGATGCAGCATGGGTTTTGTTGTGCTCAGGTGTTTAGAACTCTCCGTGATGTTTCCTCAATCTCTTCCTGCAGGCTTTGATGGACTCAAACCTCCCGAGGCTGCAGCTGGAACTTTACAAGGAAATCAAGAAAGTGAGTGTGGCTAGTCTTTGTGACGGTCTATATCCAGGATCTCAGACTCTGGCACCCCAAATGCGGATGACCTGTAATTCCCAGAATTCTTTGAAAGCCGTAGATGGCCAGGGCATCGTGGGAGTTGCAGTGCAGAAGCATCTGGAGGGCCAGAGTTTGAGAACCATGTTGTCTAAATTGTTCTGAAGTGTCACACACAATACACACATTCCTGTTTACTATACAGGGCTTTTTTCTTGCGTTAAAGTTGGTGTATATTAACCAGTCCGCTGCTTTTCATGTATGCGAGTCGTTGTTGTTGTGGTTTTCTATTCATTGGATTGGGACGCCGATTGACTGCTTTTCTGGGCTTTCAGTAATTGACGTATGTCTATATCCGGATGGTTGGTGACTGGGCTGTCCCATCCCAAATTCTAAATGAGAGGTCAGACCCGGTGTATTATCTGAAACCGAAGGATGGCTATTACCATTAGGTTTTCAGTGATGGATTTAATACCCGTAAATCACAAAAAAAGCTTGTTTAAAAGGTCACTTGCATAAGCTGTAACTAGATTACTTGTGCATTACAAACAAAACCACATTATAAAACGCACACTGCTGTTTTTTTTCTTTGTTTGAAGTAATTGCCTGTAAAAATAAAATTTAGGTTTTTATCTCCGGTTTCAATTTTGTGGACTTTTCCCATGATGCAACATTTATCAAACTCTTGGCACAAGTTTTACTTTACAGCTGTGGTATAGTATAAAACCGTAGTGGTGATGCAATGGAGTGGAAAGAATATTTTAGATAAGGCTGCAGGGGGGATTATTGTGTTCTCCAGGCTACTAGAGATGAGAGCTGGCAGTTGTATGAGAGAAGACTGGGAGTTTAAAAGACTTCTAATCTATCCCTTGGTGATGTCCTTTGAATGTGGGATGTATTCAGTCTTTACAAGGGGGATCTTTTGAGATCTGATCTATAAACTCCATTCAACGACAAATGTCCCACAGTGAGGAGCAAGTGATGTAAAGATACTGGGGGGGGGGCCGGGGGGTTACAGCACAAAACCTTGCACAATGGATGCACCCAGTGACACATATAGCGGGAATACTTTCTTTACTAAACAAACAAGAGAAAAGCAAACACATGTAAGATATCAGCAACATAAAATAAACACATTAAGGACATTTCATTTTTTTGGTGGTCATGGCCCTTTAATACAGACTTCAGCTGTCAGATGTATATTCTGTCCTTGTGATTTTGGCTCATATAGCATTTATAATAATAATAAAAATGGCCAGCAAGTATCTGTTGCATGCTTTAGTCACACCTGAGCTTTGCCACGCAGTGCGCTGTGGGTCTATTATTGGGGTTATCCACTTTTTACCTAACATGCTAGGCTGCTCTATGATGTTATCCTTTATTTCATCTCCTTGTAGAATGGCGCACCGAGGAGTCTGAGAGCTGCTCTCTGGAGGTTTGGGGAGCTCGCCCACCTCATACGCCCCCAAAAATGCAGGTTGGTTTTGTGTGTGTGTGTTGTCGAAGATCTATTCAATAAGAAACTTATACAAGATAGATATTTATATTCCCAGAAATTCTCCTAAATTCTTTTAATTGTATGTGTTTTGCTTTAAAAAATATACTAATCAACAACGGATAAAAACATACATATATTTATTACGTATACAAAAAAGTTTCAAATCGCAAAGATTTATAAACATCCATCCATCAGCACATAGACTACTAGCTTCCCAATATACGTATCTCCTATTAGTAACTGCATATATGATTTAATATCATTTACTTTATCAGTAACTATATACAGATGGTTAATAAACATTTCTGCTTAACGAAAACAATTAACATGTATTTCCCAGCAAACCAATGTTTAACAAGCTAGATCTTGTAGAGATATATGGATCAACAAAAGATGAGCTATTTCTAGAATAAGTAATAAAAACTTATTTAGTGAATCCTCCCCTAATAACAAAAATTAAGCTTCTAATCTTCTGCTTTTTATATTGTAGTTATATAATTCCTTGCTTATTCATTTCAATCACAATATTATATATATATATATATTCTGTATATCATTGCAACAATACTTTAGGATAAAATCCTGGTATCCGATTCCCTTTTTTTTTTTTTTTTTTATATCTCGATCTGCAGAATAGAAATATTTTAAAGATTCCGGATCTATCTATTGCAAGAAATACTCCAGATATATATAATTACATTAATTCCTTAATTTGCTTTCATACATTACCTGTCCAAATCTGGATTCAATGTTTCGGTAGTTACAGCAGCAATATTCTTTAAATATAATGTATTGTTTTGGAATATGTGGAAATTATCAATGTCAGATCATCAATGCATGAGAGTTAGAATTGTGCATTCTCATGAGGGAAATTTTAGATGTGGTCCTAATTTAAATGAGGTGTAAATGTCCTGAGATGATCTGAATGCATTGTGTCTTGTCCTGAGATGATCTGAATGAACAGTGCATGGCAAATTATAGTAGATTCAACGTCTACCTCCTCATTTAAATATTTGCTTTCTCTATGGGATTCTCCAATTTATTCTTAAAATATAATATTTACTATACCTCAAGATGGGCAGTGTTGCTTTTCAAATAAAATTTCACAAATTAATTTTAAATTCCTTATCCTAGGTCAGAGGTCAATCCCACTATCTTATTTTGAACAAAGAACAACTATAATT
Organism: Leptobrachium leishanense; assembly: GCA_009667805.1. Classification (NCBI taxonomy): domain Eukaryota; kingdom Metazoa; phylum Chordata; class Amphibia; order Anura; family Megophryidae; genus Leptobrachium; species Leptobrachium leishanense. The sequence continues at coordinate 509,752,474 of CM019063.1, read as the reverse complement.
ATTCCAGACAATCTCTTTTTGTCATATTTGATTTAATATCTCTCGTTATGCTGCCCATTTCAAGGATTTTAAAATACTTCTTTATCAACTAGATTCCTTTACAATTAGATCAGCAACTTACATTTAAAACAGCTTAATTCTATTCTTTCAATAATTCTACTGTTATACTATACTTCAAAATATTTCTTATTTTCTGTGCTACTAATAGAATATATTTTGTGGATTAGCATAGATATACTTGCATATATTTTAAATAATTTTCTTTTTGGTATAGAAATATATCGTTAATACAAGGAAAGCAAACCTATAAATTGTCTGTCGTGTCTGGCACTAGGCTCAGCCATACAAAGACACTTTATCTCTAGCGATTTAGAAAAACACACATAACTCTTAGGCTGGGGTCAGACGAGCGTAGTGTTCACGTCCGTGATTGCGCCTAAAAGTACGTCCGTGATGGCATGAAAGAAAGCCCATTGGACCTGACACATGAAGTACGTCCACACTGAACTGCGGATGCACAACGGCCACGGCCCGCAAGGCAGGCAAGAACGTACAACCCCTAGAACGGCCGCACAAAGTGCGCTGCGTCCTCAACGTCTGCATAGCTTTGTGTGTGAGTGATGGAACGTGGTCAGACGGACTGCATTTATACGTCCAGCATTTTTTACGGACAAAATGGTTTTGCTTTTTAATTTATTTTCCCTCCTACATCCGTCAAAATATACGTCAGTGAATAAACGGACTGTGTGGCCACTACTGTGTCTTCCGTACTGACGTACGTCCGTGTGCACGGACGTACAGTCCGTAGAAATCACGCTCGTCTGACCCTAGCCTTATAGTTCAACTAGCAATGAAAAGGGGAAAAGTCGGTGTTCGGCGTGTCCGCATACGCGGTAGGGGGAAATATCTAATACTAAAACGAAATGAACATGCAATGATTGTAAGAGGAGATAACATACAATATAGACAGCTGGGTTAGATGACTCGAAGTTCGTCAAAATGTTCCTAAAAAGGAAAAAAGAGTATAATAGTGAAGTCCAGTCATTAAAAAATGAGAAAATGAAGGGGGGAGATGGATCCACTCACACTTTCCAGAGCCTCGTTGGGCTCGATCACCTCGCCTGTGGGTGTTTACGTGGCTCACCCAGTAGCTCTCAGGGGTAGACCCGTCTCACAGCCTTGGTGTCCTTTCAGGATCCTGGGTCATCCACAGGTTCTCCAATATTTAGGTGCCAATGGTTCTCAACAACTCACTTATCTCAGGCCTTGGCATTCCTTTGGGGTCCTGGGTGTTCACAGGTCGTAACTTGTAATAGCTTGTAGAAATCGTCATATGAAATGTCCTTTTTTTTTCTTTTTAAATGTTTCTTGTAACGGATGCCGCTACTCGGAGGGAGTAGATCCACCTTAGATGCCGGGGTAGCGCTGCAATGAGCAGAGGTAGCGAGCCGGCGTCAGGTTCCTTGCTGGAATATATTGAGTCAGCCAGGAGGAAATACCTAGAAGATAATCACTCTTCCCAAATACTCGTTGAGATGCAGTATAGGTTGTAGGTAAATCAACTAGCAATGAACTCCAAAAAAAAAAAATCTTTCAGTCCATTTCTAAAACTAGAATAAAAATTGAAAAAGAAAAGACTTTACATTAAAACAAGATGGCTACAGGCATCCATTTTGTCTTTCTCTAAAAAAAAAAATACCTGACAGTGTGTGTGTGTCCTGCCTTCTTGTGTGTTGCACACAGAATCCGTAGGAGTTTGTGAGCAAAAGGCAGTATTTAGTCCTCCTTTAAAATTATTTACAGCAGCGATTTTATATGGCGCCAACAGATGCCGCTGCTCTTTACAAAGGGGAACACAAACCTGAGACATAATGATACATGAGGAAGAGACGGCCCTGCCCTTAGGATAACTGTCCTGAAAATTCAGCACTTTATACAATGCTCAGCCAGACATCCGATGAGTTTACAATCTTTAGGGACAGAGGTATGTGAAACTAATGGGAGCAGAGGGAAGGTGGAGCTGGTGGCCAGAAAGAATATAGCGGGGATTGCATGGGAAGCACCAGAAGCTTTGGCTTAGTAAGGGTAATCAGAGTGAAAAGTGGAAGCGGCTTCAACGGAGAGGTGAAATTTAGGGATAGGACTGGGTGGGAGGGACAGCAAAGTGTCTCAAAGAGCAATAAATGGGAATGAAGCCAACACCTCTATGTACCTTTGCTGATTACAGCCCAGCCAGACAGCATGCTGCTGGAGAGGCCTCAATGCGCACGCACACCTCTACTGCCCTTGGCACAGCCAGCTTATAGCCATAAGGATTTATTGATTCTAACACTTTGGATGTGGCTGACATGTGAGGAATGTCATGGGGATCACCCGCTATATGTGGAGGACGTCACACGTCGTCCACATCCAAAGGGTTAAAATCACTAAATCCTTATTGCTCCTTCCGGGGTTCTCAGGTGGTGTGACTTCCTTAAAGTCAGACCCTGCTTTTATACCCTCTCCTGGTGCACTGACGTCATCGCAAATTTGTCTGGGTCGTACAATAAAACGTGACTTCAAATTGCGTTTAAACATGAGCAAAAACGTGCTCAGCACACAGAGGTGAAATAACTCAGCAGTGACGGGGTTAAATAATCATGGCTTCAACCAATTCTGTGCAAACTGCTCATGGAAAGCTTTTTTTTTTTTTTTTGGCAAACCTATGTGATGCAGAAAGTGCTGATGTTTGCCTGTTTTTCATTGCTGTGGCATATGATGCTTTCATAAATGAAAATCGGTAGTCGTCTTTTTTCCCCCCCTTTGTCGGCTGCTAACTTTCTGCTTTGACTTTCGTGTCTAGGCCGTACCTGGTGAACCTCCTTCCATGTCTGACAAGAATAAGCAAACGCCACGAGGAGTCTGTACAGGAAACCCTTGCTGCTGCTATTCCGAAAATCATGGCTGCCTTCGGTAACTTTGCAAATGACAATGAAATAAAGGTACGGGAAGCATCTCCTGTTTTCCTTCTCCAGCGGGACGTATCGCCTTGATTTTCACTTGTGCAGTTAGATCTGGGGGTTAATTCTGCAAACCTGCTTCTTCTTACTCTGCTGCACTCGGGTCACCTTCACAGGGATGAGCGAAACCTTGTGCGTGTGTTAGAACCACAGATGTCTTGTATTAACCCCTTAGTGACCGGGCGGTTTCACACAAATCCGTCCTTTAGTGACCGCTGCTTTTTTTACGTTTCTGCGCTGTTCGTGTTTAGGTCAAATTTTCCTTTTACTCGTTTATGCAACCCACACATATTATACACCGTTTTTCCCACCATTAAATGGACTTTCTGAAAATACCATTATTTCCATCATATCCTATAATTTACTATAAAAAAATATGAAATATGTTGAAAAAATGGTAAAAACACACTTTTTCGTAAATAATCCCCAAAATCTACAACCACCAAAAAAGACCCCGGCTAAATAGTTTAAAAAATTTTGTCCCAAGAATAGAAATACCCAATTTTTACATGTTTTTGCTTTTTAACCTCCCTGGCGGTCCGATTCTGACATATTTTATAAGTCAGAATCGGTCCTATTTATTCTGGCCCCCTAGCGGTAGAAGTGTGGCTCGGGGGTTAACTTTCAATACGGAAAGCGGTATCCCCGAGCCACACTCGGGCCGATACTTACATGTCCTGCGCTCCCTCGCTGTCCCCGCAGTCACACTGCAGCCGATCGCGATGTCACACTTCCTGGCTTCACTCCTCGCGAGAAGAGATCCAGGCAGTGTGACGTTGCGAGCAGCTGGAGGAGACTGCGGGGATCAGCGAGGGAGCGCAGGATATGTAAGTATCCAGCCCGAGTGTGGCTCGGGGATACAGCTTTCGGTAGGAAAAGTTAACCCCAAGCCACACTCGGGAATACCGTCAGGGAGGTTAACCCCTTCACTGCTGAGCCAGTTCACCTATGTGCGCTGAGCTCATTCTGACTTTTTTTGCTCATTATTTTTAGATGACGGCCTAGGTCCTATTTAACTAAACCCCTCCCCCCCGACATTTTTTTTTTTTAACTGTTCCCTTTTCAGCGGTGTATAAAGTTGAGACAGAGGGGCAGGCTTCCTCCCTGACAGAACTTCGTTGGAGCCAGCGAGGGAGGAAAGTATCGGGCGGGAGGAAGGTTAGGAGCCACTGAAGTACTATGTACGTCTACGGGTCTAAGGGAGACCCGTGGGCAGGACGTACATGGTACGTCAGCGTTCATTAAGGGATTAATATTGATTTTACAGAATGATGTAGAATTTCCAGTAGTGTAATGATGGAAAGTCAAGATTTTAATAAAGGCTCGTTGGCGAGTATTTGCATTACTTTCTTTACTACCATGTTTTCAATGGAGCATGGTAATAAGATAAAAATAGAACAAAAAACACCTCTTGCTATAGGTATACCCCTCTACATTCCAGCACACCAGTCCAGGCAGAGAGGGTGTAGTATATCAGGTCTGTAAAATTGCCCAACCCTTCTTTCTTTGCTGCTGGATCACAGGGTTTATTGCATGCAACATGACTGCTTTAAATGCCCTTTTTACATTGGTAACCGGGGTACTGCACGTGCCAAACTCTCCCCAGAGATCAGTTTGAAACGTGAAATTCTGAAACTTTAAAGATCTTAATCCAGGGCAGCCTATAGTGCAGATATCCATGTGTTGCATAACTACAACTCCCATAGTGCTTCACACCTTAAACTAAATCGGAGGACACAGGCCACCTAGCAGAAGTAGAACATGCTCCTTTGCATGGCATACAACACACACTAAAGGGGTTATTCACTAACCTCCGAAAATGCCACAGAACAGTGATTATCAGGGCAATTCGTCCATTCATTAAGCTGTCGGTTCACCAAACACAGTCGAACTGACAGCAAAATATGATGCGATTCAGCGGGACCAAAATTGTCCCATTGGAAATATTGATTAGTCTATTCATAGTACGCCAAATTATTCACCCTCTGTTAAATGCTGTAGGTTAGATAAACCACAGCTATTAAGTAGAACTTTAGCACAGATTTTGGTAACTGTTGCATCATGGGACAAATCCACAAAATGGAAACAGGAGATTAAAAAAAATCAAACTTTTTTATTTTTTGTACTGTACTTTTTACATGAAATTAATTCAAAGAAAAAAACCAGCGTGCGCTTTATAATGTGTTTTTATAAAGTGGTTTTATCTGTAATGCAAAGTAGAGTCCCTTGATTTTTCATTCACCAGGCATTTAGGGGGTCAAACATCCCTTTTTAATGCGACTGTGTCATTCAATCGAGGTAAGGATTCTTTGAACGACACCCAGTTAAAGTGCATGGATATATAAACGGGGTGGACCGCGGGCGCCCAGTGAGTAAGCATCGTATCGTCCTACTTGTAATTTGAATTTCCTGTAACCTCAGCGGCCTCTACCCATAGACATGTCAAGCGTGAATGCGTTTATTCTTGCTATGTTGTTGCTTTAATATAGAGGTTTTTGTATGACGCTGGGGTAATTTGTTTTGTGCAGGTCCTCCTGAAGGCATTTATAGCAAACCTGAAATCTAGTTCCCCTACTATCCGTCGCACCGCAGCGGGCTCTGCGGTGAGCATCTGTCAGCACTCCCGGAGGACACAGTACTTCTACACGTGGCTTCTCAACGTACTCTTGGGTAATTATTGCAATAATCTCCTTTTTTGTATGACTAAAGTTTTGCTAAAAGATAAATGTTGTTTCACGTTAAGAAGAAAGCCTTTATTATGGAGTTATGAAGTTCCCTGACAGGTAACATTTTATTAAGATATTCCCCAAAATGTCAATAACCAGGTCAGAACACTGTTACAACTGCTAAAGAATCCCATACTGACACGTTTACCTGGGATACAATAAAAAGCCTTTCTTTTAGGGGGGGGGGGGACATATATTAACGGTTATTCACCAAGCACCATTATTGCACTGTAGTTCACCTTTGTTGCAAACAACTGTAAAAATAACTGGGGCTGCAACTAACGATTACTTTCATAACGGATTGTCTGCGTTTTTTTTTTTTTTTTGTTTTTTTTTTAGTTAGTTGATTCATTGGATAATAAATTACTATGCTTTTTGTTTACTTAAAGGAACACCATTAGGGTTATTCAAAGAGCTCCAAATTGCTGGCGAAAGGTAACCGAACGCTGAAATTCAGCGTTCGGTTACCTTTCCTGGCCATTCTGCTATCCAGAGAGCAGGCAGTTCGCCAAATGTTGCCGAATTGCTTGCACATACGGTGCCTGTTCGTTGCCTGTTCGAGGGCAGTGAAATCCCCATAGAGAAGCAATGCTTCGGCTATTCAGAGAAAAACCAGCAGTGAAAAGTTGCCGAATTGCCCTGCTGTTCAGTGGTTTCATTAGTCAGGTTTATTCAGGCGAATCCCATAGGCTTCAATGTTAAAAATATTCCAGTTTTAATTCAATATCTAATAAACCGTTGATTAATATTCTGCAGTAAAAAGTCTTATGTTTTAGGATCTTTCAGGCATTTTTGGGGATTTTTTTTGCAAACCTTTTGTCTCATTTTTTTTTCTGTAACAGCCCTTTTTTTTATTCATTGGATTTTATATGTAAGTTTCAGACATTTTCATTCTGTAGTTTCTTTGCAAACAGCGTTTTACTTTTCAAACATTCAAGCGTACTGTTTTTTTATTTTTTATTTTTCACTCAATTTGTCTGCGAATGGGCTGTGATCGGCTCCTGCAAGGGGTTTCTCCGGCGGGGTTAATCCAGATGTTTTTGTGGGTTTCGGTGTGCATTCGCCATTTTTTGTGGTGAGTGTTCGTCAGGTTTGCGGCTTTTCCCTGCACTACGACGGCCCTATGGTGCTTGCTGAATACACCGCAGGGTTGCCGAAATGAGATCGCCAAATCGCACCGAATTGAAGAGAACGAATGTGCGCTGACTTTTCAATTCTCTTTGAATAACCCTGCATGTAAAAATTAACCCATCCCCCCCCCCTTTTTTTAAATTTTTTTTTTTTTTTTAAACGCAGTTTGGGTATGTTTGTACAAATGTTATGTGCACTACGCAAATGGTGTATCTTGCGTTCTTTTTGCACATAAGTTATACAAGCGCCTGGCCAGAGTGATTGATTGATGCTGCTTGTGTAGCTCAATCACACGTCTTTCTCCCCAAACGAACACCGCTACAAATGCTCGGATAGGCCCAAACTGGAGAGGGAGTGAGTTTGGGTGAGAGACTGGACCCTAGTGTGGAGAGCGTTTGGGGGGGGGGACCAGACCAAAGAAAGAGATGGCGGCTTCTGACCAGGGAAAGGGTGACAGGGAGGGTGGGATGGTGACATAAGGCTCCAAGTAAGGGTAAAACGCCGGCAGTACAGCTCCAATCACCCAGTGGCAGTACCGCAGGGTCTGTGTTGTAGTTCTGCTACTGTTGTAATCTCAAACACAATCCACCCTGTAACTAAATCATTCAATCAGCTCCGAAGTAATGTTTAAAACGCGGCCTGACTCTACACAGTGGCGTCACTAGGGTTGGTGTCATTCGGTGCGGTAACTTATGGTGTCACCCCCCCCCCCCGAGTTGTGTTTTTTTTTTTTTTTTAACTACTTACTCATAAATCAGTACTCCCATATAACACTGAATGCTCGCACACAGCGCACATTACTGTGATGTTTATTGCTGTGGAGCACTGTGATACGCTCACACACAAATTTTGGTGAACTGCCAGCAAGTACGGTGCCTGTTCGACGGCAGTGAATCTGTTCAGAGAACATCGAACAGCAGAGAAATGCCTGATGTTCATTGGTTTCATTCGACAGGTTTATTCAGGCGGCCAAGGTGAAAACCTTGAATTGCCAGGAGAATGAACAATTTGGAAAGTGAGCTAAATGGGAGAATTTTTCTGGTTTGACTATTTTGACCTAGAATTTTCAATTCTACAGTCATTCTCAAGGTTTTCACCTCTCTCTCTGAATAACCCTGCATAGGTTTCAATGTTAAAAATATTCCCGTTTTTACCCAATATCTAATAAAACGTTTATTCCTTTAATCTGTAGTAAAAAGTCTCTTTATTTATAGATTTTTCTTATCTATTAGGCATGTTTCAAAACAAAAATTCCAATTTATTTTCTCTAACAGCGGTTTCTTTTTTTACTTTAACAGACCTTTTTATTATCATTCATAGGATCTTATATGTTAATTCCAGACATTTTCATTCAGTATTTTTTTTTTTTTTAAAACAGCGGGCAGCGGGTTTGCGGCGGCATTTGGTGGCTGATTCCCTGCGGTGAATTCACTGGGGAAATTTGAATCCCCAACGTGCAGGGAACAACAGAACACTGAAATGTCTGCCTCATTTTGGTGCTCTGTGAATATCCCCTTTAGTGTTTTTTTTTATTTTTTTGCTGCCCCCTGGAAAGTGCCAGCCTAGGCCTCGCCTACCCAGGACATACTTGAAAATGAGAGAAATCTCAATGTATCATTCCTGGTAAAAATATTTTTTTTTTGTCACCCTAGGGGGTGGTGTCACCCGGTGCGAGCCGCACCCCCTGCCCCCCCCTTGTGATGCCACTGACTCTACAGAGACTAATGAATCGACCCACTGATTAATCGATAATGAGAATAGTTGACAACTATTCTCATTATCGATTAGCTGTCGATTTAATCGATCAGTTGTTTCAGCCCTAAGAATACTTGCAACTAGAGTGATTTTCTGCTATCCAGAGCAGCAAAATTCAACAATGGCAGGTGATATTGCTGCAAAACATCTCTGACCATAACGGTACCACAGTTATTTTTCCTTAAAATTAGTAAACTGCAGCTATTCTCCATCCGTCGTGTTTTGCAGCACTGGCAGATGTAGTTTCCGGGTTTTTAAAGCTGCCATCTCCATAAGTCTCGGACAGAACCCTTTCTAGACCCATCAGGTGAATTTATGGTGGAAGCAATGTGGAAAATCTATGCTGAACAACTTCGGCAAAAACTATAGTTTAAAGAATGGTGGCCCTTTCCTAGGTAATGAATTCACCATAGTCTGCCAATCTAAATCTACCGTTATTTCAATATATCAATTATGTTTAGTGAATAAACCCCTAATATATAATGTTTATGTCTATATATTGCATTTACAACATAAATACATAAATGATTTGCGTGTCTGCACGTGCAGAAATAATGGAGTTGAAGTATGTTGGTGTGTGTGAGTGGAAATGTGATGACCTGTTGCCGTGTGTTCTGAGATCAATGTGAGGTTGAATGTGTATACTAAAGAAATGCTTATGCCTATGTAGTGTATATATAAAGTTGTGCATTAACCCCTTCACTGCCAAGTGTTTCTACAAAAAACGATGTCATGAACCAATGGTGTTTTGCGAAAAAACAAAACCTTTTAATTATACAGTAAGAAATGTGGGAGTATTTCCAATTTCTTCCTATTTGGCAGCCGGATGTTGCAATCTACTGGCCAAACGGAGTTCTTGCAGTAAGAACCGCAGCCAGTGGCTCTCTGCATCGGCCGGTCAAAGCCCGAGATATCCGGACATTCCCCAGCTGATTTTTAATCTGTTTTTTCGTCTTGGGCATTATGCCCACAGGGCTGGAACTTTGTAGGCACCTTTTTTGGAGCCCAAAAGCAAATGAAATTGGTTTGCAACAAACAGATTTCACCTGCAGCTGTGCGGGACAAAAGCAGATAGAGATGACTCTATATCGCGACTTGATGGTGCCCTTTGAAGACCCGAGGTATATGTGGAATGATGGGGTTAAGGACCATCAGCTGGCAGTACAGAATATATGTATTTATGTCTCAATACTTTCACACTTTATAGAGCTGAAGCTGTGGGTCTCTAGGACCCAGTTCTGCCCCTGTAACACCGAATGAAATAATGTGCGTGAGAGGCTTGACATTTATCCTCTCCTATTTGAAGTCAGACAATAAATGCTGTAACGTTGGATTGAATCCCGTCGATACACACAGAGAAGATTAAATTCTTTTTTTCATAGGACTCCTTGTTCCTGTGGAGGACGAGCACCCAACTCTGGTTATCCTGGGTGTTTTACTGACACTACGCTACCTGACCCCACTACTACAGCAGCAGGTGAAAGACACCAGCCTTAAAGGGAGCTTCGGGGTGACCAAGAAAGAAGCTGAAATCTCTCCTTCTGTGGAGCAGCTAATACAGGTATGGACGGATCTGCCACACGATACAATATTTTATTTTCTTAAACACTATTAATAGGGCGTCTGCATTTCATTGTATGATTAAGGCTGGGGTCAGACCAGCGCACTTTTAACGTGCGTTCTGGCGCACATTAATTACGGCCGCACTAGCAGCAGATGACGGGCAATGACGGCCAATATACGATGTACGGCCGCACAAAAGTCCGGCCGTGCAACGCAAGTGGAATTTGAATGCATTTTTCTGAGAACGCTGAACCGCTAGTACTGACGTACTGAGTGCGCAGCTGCGGCATAGCGGCGTGTTTGCGTGATTAGGAGATGTCAGACACTGCTAATGTCCAGCCTACATAACGTCCAGACGCAAAAAGAGTTTTATTGACGATCCGTACAAAATCACGCCCGAAAATGCGCGTCGTCTGACCGTTTTTGCGCATTCCGTGAAAAAATACGTCAATGCGTTCGGACGCACTTTTTCACGTTCGCGGGGAAAAATGCTTTCGTCTGACCCTAGCCTTAGAGAAGCATCTTCTCCACAAGGAGTATGAACATGGGTCCTCAAGTCCTCTGCTTTGTAGAAATAGACCATATTTCCCCCTCATTATAACGATTGGCAGCACTGGTCCTCGGGTCCCTCTAACAGGCCAGATCTTAATGATTACCTTGACGAAATATAGACTAAGGCCGGGGGCACACTAGGTGGGGTTTTTTTTTCTGCGCATTAGCGCTCGTTAAAACGCACTTCTGGCGTTCCGGCGTTTTCTCGATGCCTGCCCCCCCCTCAGCGCTGCAAAGAACCCCCTAGCGCAGGGCTCAAAATTTCAAGTCCCAAGCTACTAGCCAGACCATAAGAGTTACTCGCCACCAGTTGCCCCACCTACCCTGCCCTAAACTCCGCCCCTAAACACGCCTTCTTAAATTATCTTATGAAATTACACTGTTAAAGGTTTTATTCAGAATAAAGTTACAAAATAATAAATAACATTAATACCCAGGCATCAGATACATGTATACCCAGGCACCAGACCCAGACAAGTAGTTTCATCCATTAAGTACAGACTCCAACAGTTTTTAGGACCAAATTAATTTGGTGTTTATGCATCCAATATATCAAGTGGAACCTAATACTCCCATTATTCATATGCCAGGTTATCACTAGAGGTTAGAGGACCCCAAAGTCAGGTTTCCCCCTTGGATGCTGATATAGATGAATCCATTAATTTTCGTCTGCGATACTTCCATCCCCATTTTTTTCTTTTTGCTCCTTCTGTATCACTCATCTCTTTATAAATAGGATTTATTTGGCATAACCTCAAATGCCTCATAACCTCACCACCATTTCACCAATTATGGCTTCTAGTGGGAGTTGTAGTAGCGGCGCTGGTTCTGGCGTCACTTCTGGCGCGCTGACAGCTTGGCAGCTTTTTACTTTCCCTCAGTTTACACCAGGGGTGGGGAACCTTTTTTCTGCCAAGGGGCCCCCTTTAATTTCTCTCCCAACTTGAATTCATTTCTCCCTCCCTTTAATTTCTTTTGCCCAACTAATTTCTCTCTCCCCATTTATTTCATTTCTCTCTCCCCATTTATTTCATTTCTCTCTCCCCATTTATTTCATTTCTCTCTCCCCATTTATTTCATTTCTCTCGCCCCATTTATTTCATTTCTCTCTCCCCATTTATTTCATTTCTCTCTCCCCATTTATTTCATTTCTCTCTCCCCATTTATTTCATTTCTCTCTCCCCATTTATTTCATTTCTCTCTCCCCATTTATTTCATTTCTCTCTCCCCATTTATTTCATTTCTCTCTCCCCATTTATTTCATTTCTCTCCCCATTTATTTCATTTCTCTCCCCATTTATTTCATTTCTCTCTCCCCATTTATTTCATTTCTCTCTCCCCATTTATTTCATTTCTCTCTCCCCATTTATTTCATTTCTCTCTCCCCATTTATTTCATTTCTCTCTCCCCATTTATTTCATTTCTCTCCCCATTTATTTCATTTCTCTCTCCCCATTTATTTCATTTCTCTCTCCCCATTTATTTCATTTCTCTCTCCCCATTTATTTCATTTCTCTCTCCCCATTTATTTCATTTCTCTCTCCCCATTTATTTCATTTCCCTCCATTTCTCCCCCAATGCATCTTTCTCTCCATTTCACCCCCTGCCGTTTATTTCATCTCCCTCCCCCCCTGCCGTTTATTTCATCTCCCTCCCCCCCTGCCGTTTATTTCATCTCCCTCCCCCCCTTCGTTTACCTGACCTGGAGAGTAGAATGAGGGGGTTGAGATTATCCTTCACGCTGTGCCCGCCGCCCGGAAGATAAGGGGCCCAGCGTGAAGGAGAAAGATCCAGCGTGCAGCAGGATGGGCTGATAAAGGTGCCGAGGGTGAGTATTTATTTGCAACCCCCTCCCCCCCTCCCTCCCAGGAAATGATTCCGGCCAAGTCCCATTTGCTGGAAAAAAAAAAGACAGGCTGACCTGGAGAAAAAAAACAACACGGCCGCTGGCTGAAAACGCAGCGCAGGCAGCGCGATAGACTTTATCATGCTGCCTGCGTGTGCAGTGTCACTCCCAAAACGCGAGTATGCGAGTGGAAATTTTGAGGGCTGCCCTAGCGCATCGACGGTGAGGCTCTCTAGACGCACACATGCTACGTGCGCGCGCACAAGCATGTGACCGGCCCCGTCCGCAGCATCACAACGCTGCCACGGACGCCGTTAAGTGCCGAATGTGCGTTTTTAACGCACGCTAGTGCGCAGAAAAAAAAGCCTAGTGTGCACCCGGCCTGAATCCTGCAATCACTGCGCAGCAAATCCTATCCCTTGTGGCTGTGCTTCAGATTTCCTGCAAACCTGGCCTGTTAGGGGAACCTGAGGACCAGGGTTGGGAACCACTGCATTAGAGAAATAAATTGAGAAATGTTAACGCCTGTGCGTGTTAGCAACAGATACATAAAATAGTGCAATACTGCAAGTTTGTTTAATTTTCCTAGTGTGTGACGGAAAGTTTTGAATTATAATATGACTCGGAGGCGAGTACTTACCCATTCAAAAATGCTCCCAGGAGACTTGCCAATGCATTCTGGTTTTACTTGTATTTGCAGTGTTACAATATTCTATATATCTCTTGTTCCAGTGCTTTTATCTGTATGTTACATAGAAGCTGGCGTCTGGTCGTCGCCGGATCTAACCTTTTTAACTCTTGGTGAGATGACCAATTCTTGCACTGTGTGTCTTGTTCTGCCTTTTTCAGATTATTTAATTTGCTTCTTCCATATACTTTTTTTTTTATATTTAACTTTTTTAATGTGTTTCCTTGAAGTGTGCGTCACATTCACTCAAAGCCAAGAATAAGGCCTAAACTGTGGACAAATAGTCATAGACGAAAATGATCACGGTCGGCCACAGTGTATTTCATCTTTGTGTTGTTGATCTTCTTTCTTTCAGGTTTATGAACTGACATTGCATTACACACAGCACCGGGATCACAATGTGGTGACCGGTGCCTTGGAGCTGCTGCAGCAGATGTTCCGGACTCCCCCGATCGAGCTCCTTCATGTACTGACCACAGCCGGTGGGATTGAGCAGGTCAGTGTTTCCAGGGACGATGTGCAAAGCCGCAGCCGCAGTGGCAGCATAGTGGAATTAATAGGTAAGTGATGTGACTTACGCTCTTAGTTCTGTATCTGTTCAGTTTAAGTTGTATCGTGACTCGGTGTGCGGCTAGTGGCCGGCGTGTATGAGTTGATGAATAGCTGCCCTTTCAGAGGACCATGGACCAAAACCCCCTTAATTCTGCACTTTGCTAAGGCTTGCAATGAATTATGGGTGTTATAGTCCAAGTATATATGGGTCAGTTTGCTCCCCTTCTGATATGTGAAAAGAACATCCCATGGTTCAGGGATCTCAAATCCTGCCCCCACCCTCAGATGTTTGAACTACACCTCCCATGATTCTCTGGCCATCTAATGCATTTAAAGAAGTCTGGGAATTGTAGGCATCAGCATCTAGGGGGCGGGGTTGGATTTTTAGGTCCCTTCCACAGATTTACTTCTGTTTTTATGTGATTAACCTTTAAGTAGAATTTAAAAAGTCTCCCCTAAAGGCCAAAATCAAAACACCTAGGCCTGAGTAGCTGCACTGGATAAGTAGCGTGTTCAGGGAGGTCCTGTTCTGTTGGTCACAAAATGCGCAGATAGAAATTGTTCTCAATGTAAAAGAATGAAACCTACGTGTAGTGTCAGACAGGGTTTTTTGCTGCCCTTTTGGATCAATAGCAGTAGGTGATGTGTGAAAGGTTGAACCTGATGTACGCACGTCTTTTTTCAGCCGATGTATATATGCAGAATATATTCAGGTCTATTCAAAGAAAGGTGAAACTCCGGAGAATGACTGGAGAAGTGAAAATTTGAGCTCAAAATAGCCAAACCAGAAGAATTCTCCCATTTATCTCACTTTGCAAATCGGCTATTTGGTCTAGATCCTTCTTTTCTCCCGCCAGTTCTCCTGATTTCCATCTTTCTTTGAATAGACCTGTGAGTATATTTAAACGGGTAACGTGAATATCAATCAATTTCATTGTTTTTATATTGAGGTTTGTGACACTTGGATAATCAGGTTTTAAAGAGACACTACCCCTTACGTAAGCTGTAACTAGATTACTTGTGCGTTACAAAAAAAAAAAATCATCTTCTAAAACACACGCTGCTGATTTATTTTCTTTGTTTGAAGTAATTGCATGAAAAAAGGAAAAATAAAGTTAGGGTTTTATCTCCTGGTTCCATTTTGTGGATTTTTCCTATGATACAACATTTACCAAAATCTGTACAAAAGTTTAATGTTACAGCTGTGATGTATGTTCAGTTTTTAACAGTTAAAGAGGTGGAGGAGGGAATGTTTAGATAAGGCTGCAGGGGGTCTATTGTCCTCCAGACTACACAAGATATGAATTGGCTGAGTGAGAGAAGACGGGGTGCTTACACGACTTCTAATCTATCCCCCTGGTGATGTCCTTTGAATACATCCCACACAATACAATGACGTGGGTCAGTGAATGACCCATAGACTCCATTCTATGACCAAAGCCACTCAGTGAGGAGCAAGTGATGTGGTGGGGGGGGGAGGGAGTTTACAACACACATGATCAAACAATGGCTACACCCAGTGACACATTATAGAGTAAAAGATTTTATTAAACCTATCAGAAACCTAAAATGAACACAATAAGGACATTTAATTTTTTTGGTGATACCGGCCCTTTAATTTACATAGAAATGTGTTTAATTTTTTATAAAGTAAATTTTTATCCAAATGCTAAAATAAACTCTGAAGCATTCATGAAATATCCCTCTGTGGAGGTAGATACCGCAATAAACTGGAGCGAAGATCAAAACCAGCCTTTGCGTACAGGCATGGAACGGACTGCGCATACGGCTCCTATATTCCGCTCATAATATTGATGCGCTGCTCTGAGAGGTGGAACGGCAAAGCTTACGGTCGTAGAGAAAGTCGATGCCCTCTCCGTATTTAATATCTTTGGTAGACCTTTCTGGTTTGGCTTTTTTTTTTTATTTTTACATATTTGTAAACAAAAAGGTAAAAAAAAAAAAAAAAGAAACCACCCTGCAAATCCGTTTGCTTGTCATTGAATTGGGTGATTGTTGTTTCTAGCCTTTGTGCTGTCACGTTGCTGTCAGTAGCCGCATCTCGATGATTTGCGCAGCTATTCCTCAAATTCTGGATCTCTGCCCAGTATTTGCCCCGTGAATAACCCCTTTTACTGTGTCTGTTATGGGGCGGGTAGATCACAGCTGGTCACAGCATGGCGCTCACATTAGCAGCTGCGCATTATTAGGTCAAGGTGAGCTGAAACCTCATGTGTGATTTAGAAGAGTAGCGGCTCTTATGTGACCGTCCCTTTTTTTAAAATGTAATATTATTTCGTTTGGTTTTTGTTCAATCCATAAGCCTAGGCTGCGTCGAACACGTTATTTTGCCTTTTAGAAGTGCGTCCTTTTATCTGGATATCCACGAGATGATCATTGGAAATCCCGGGATTCCCCCTAGCTGCTATGTTTAGTCTTTTCCAACAAACCACTGGTTGCTGCTGGTTATACTGGGCTTATGAGACGTGCAGGTTCCTGTAAAAGGGGTCTGGGTGATGGAATCTTTTATTGCGAGAGGAAAGAATATCAAGCGCCGGCCGTGCATGAGCTTCACATCTAATACACTAATATTCCCCCATTTAACGTGTTCTTACTCTGCAGAGATGCCTCTTTACCATCTGTAACCTTTATCTGCTCGATCCCACAAGCCAATAGAGATAACGATTCACATATTTAATTTTCGAGGTTACAGCTTTCAGGGGGTCTTTAACCCCTTCACTACTATAATCTAGTATGCTTGCATTTTATTTTTTACATTTTTTTTTTTTTTAGGGTCTATTCACCCTATTCACTTCGATTCCAATTCGCCGTCATTTCGGTGAATTCACTGGTCACTGTAGTGCACCAAAGATTGTATCGCCGAAGCGCTACAAAAAAAGTTGGAGAGCGTCGCCAACGTGGCAGTGTTGAATTCCACCGAACTCTAAAAAATAAATAACAAGGAACTCTCCTCTTCTCATAAAATTACATTAAAATGTGCTTAAATAAAAGGCATAAAAAGGTCTGTTACAGAATAAAAGCCTTTTTTTTTTTAAAAAAAAAAAATCTGTATTAAATTTTTTTTAATCTAAAAAGTGTTCAAAAAAGGGCTTTTTGCCGAAAAATGAGAAAAATAAACTGTCTTTTTTACATCTTTGTTTTGAAAAAGACGTTTATTGTCCTCATTTTTCGGCAAAAAGCCTTTTTCTTTTGAACACCTTTTTTATATTTAAATTAAAGAATTTATAGCAATATTTTTTTTAAAAAAAGACATTACGTTTTTTTAATTGAATCTTATGGGATTCGCCTGTCGACCTGAAACACTGAAATCGGGGTATTTCACTGACGCTTCGGCGCAGTTCTGCGTTCTGTGAATAGGCTATTCATTACTTCTGTATGGGAGTATTTCGCTGCCGCTGAAGACTGCCAAGCTGAGACGAACCGCCATCCATTTGCCAGGATTTGGAAAATTGACAGCTTGCTGAATCTATTAACTGCCCCGAAATTGCATTGAACGGTGACATTCACCGGCACATTTCGTGCTTCGTAAGTAGACCCTTCAGTAAATGTGACTTGATCTGATTCTGGGGACTTTGCAAAGGACTTTCGTTTATTGTAAATGAAATCCTTTTCAAAACGGGCTCCAGTACATGCCCTTAAAGATTAAACACGTCAGACATGACGTCCGATGTGTTGAAGTGGTTTAAAAAGGCTTAAGATCCGTTTTTCCTTCACGGTAGCACGGAGCCCAAGCTGCAATGTAGATGTAGTATCACTTTATGGCCAGTAGAGGGAGCCCTGTACCTATCAATACCTGCTACAACAGAAATGTACAGTGTGGACGTTTCTGTATATTTTTACATTTTCTACGTAAAACAGCCCCCTCATACCACATTAGTCTTGGCCACAGTACTTCTACAAAGTGCTGGTATCAAATAAACGGCTATAACACAAAAGTGGAGAGCATGAATCTTAAACAGGCAGTGACCATTACTCTGTGCTGTTCATACATGTGCAGATACCCAAGGGATCCCAGTGTTTCAGCCAATTGGGGACTAAGGCTGGGCGCCCACTGGATCCGTAGTCGGATGACCGACTTGGCTGTCAGACTACAGACAATGGCGTCACAAGACATGACAAAGGTTGTCCACTGGAAGCGTCTGTGGATGATCCAGGTCTGCCGACGGACAGGCCGCCGAACAAAGAAGAAAAAAACAACCACTCCACCCCTGAATGCAGCCAAATGCAGAAAAAAAAAAACATTTCTGAACGCGGCAGGGGAGAAAAAGGTTTCAGCACCAAGGACAGCACCGCCGAACACCGTCGGACTGAAGGAAAAAAAAAGACCCTAGAGGCCAGGGAAAAAATACTAGTCTGTTTTTTTTTTTTTTAAATTTATATAAAAAAATTGGGAATCAAAAATTTTACCCAAAAGTTAATTAATGAGAAATCTTTTTGCTGCGGCTGAAGAGAATACATGAAAATATTTTTTTGCATTTGAATCCTATGGGCCGTCGAACTGAATCACTTCTCTATGGCAGAATTTCCCAGCCGCGGCACGACTGTTTAACTATACAATTCATATTTTTTTTCATGTAATTTGTGCCAGATCATCCTGGTGTCGTCAGACAAATGTAAAAGAAGCACTTTAGCAATTGATACAAGTTATTTGCCACCTGCAAGGCAGTGTCAGACTCGGCCATGTGATCCCGGTCTAACTAGTTCAGTTGGGCAGAGGTCGCCAACCTGGGTCCCTGCAGATGTTTTGGAACTAGATCTCCCATGATGCTTGCTGAGCCTCATGGGAAATGCAGTACCAAAACATCTGAATAGGCAGGGTTGTTGGCCTCTGCAGTAGGGAGTGGGAGCTTCTGCTGTTCTGTGCAGGCGATGGGTTGATATCGGGTTACAGAGTGAAAAGAGGAAAGCTCGGCTGTAACCCACAAAAGTTTCACCTGCTGCTTTATTTTTTTCCAGCTAAAAAGTCATAATTTTGCAATCTTTTCCACGTAAAGACTTTCACGATGTGCCGGGCGACAGCTGGAATATAAATTATGGGGCTGATAGTAAAAGAGCTTCTAGTGAAGCAAGTCCATCATTTGGGAAGCAAAGCATGGCTCAGACTAATCCTCCACGTGCATGACGATCCTCGCTCTCGCACCCTTTTCCACCTTACTTTCTCCTCTCTTTTCCTCCCTCTGTGATTTTCAGCCGGTGGAAGTTCTTGCAGTCCTCTGCTTTCAAGGAAGCAAAAAGGTGAATATTAACTCCTGATCATTAAACGCTTTGCTTTCCATCCTCCTCCTCCTCTGGCAATTTAACCTGCTTTCATGTTATCCTGTGCGCCTGCCTGCCGGGCCATCTAAAGGCATTTTAATGCTCTGTTCTATGCACGTGTGCGCAGATTGGGATATATATATATATTCCTCCGCTAGTGTTGCCAGATCAGCCATGCTTTCCTGGACACACAGGGCCCTATTACATTCTTCGCGCAAAAACACATTAACGCGAGGGGCAAAACCCTTTGCGCTGAACGTCGTATTACAATGTCAGCGCAACAAACGCCCGTATACGTCTACCGCGGGTGAACGTTACGCAAGCTTACTGTACTTCGTGCCTCCTATACTTAGCATTGTGAGCGCAAATGCGTTTGTGCGCTGGTACGCGGATGGTAATACAATCTATGCGCAGTTTGTAACGCACAGTGTTTCGGCGTATAATTTTAGCAACTCCTATCAACCTGGCCGAAACCAAATACACCGGCCCAAAAAAAAATCCACAGCAAAGTATAGTTACACATTCTACACATACCCAACCAATAAAATGGAGAAGTTGTGTTTCAATTTTTTTTATTGATGCAGCATATATGCGCAGATTGACTTTGACAGGCGCAAAAACTTAACGTGAGACAATTGTGGTTCTCAATTCTGATTGGCTGAATCGCGTGAAAAAACAGTCCGCACACCGATTAATGCGCGAGCATTTGTGCGCGTCCGTTGAACGCGCGTTCTTGCTCGACGGATGAAAAAAAATGCGTGAGGATTGTAATTCCAGAGTTGACTTCCGCTTGTTAACGGTTAACGCAAAAAAAATGCACGCGTGGCGCGTGAGGTTTTGCGTGAAGAATGTAATAGGGCCCATAATTCTCGCTGACGGGCAGTGCATGAAAAATGCCGCCCTGCAGCACGTAGAAACCATAGGCTCCATGTAAGAAATCAGGGAGGATTCCCAGGTGACCTGCCTTCATTTCCTTCCTGCAGCATATGAATTATACATGTTGCAGGGCAGCACTTTTCACTGTTCTCTGCATGGAATCACAAGGTGTCCAGGAAAACATGGCTGATGTGACAATCCTAATCTCCAGTCAGACCTGAACGGAAGGGATTTGCGGCTTGCTTTTGCTTTTCTGTCATACATTAATTCAGGGAGCGAGCAGATCTGGTCTATCTTGTGCTGAGCAAATTGTAAATAATACATGTGCTTTAAAACATATTTAGCTTTTACCCCCCCCCCCCTTTGGCCTAGCAGAATAAACCTTTTATTTGTTGTGTTTTAAAGGTGCTTGTAACTTTGGAGAACAAAAAAAAACCTTCTACCACATTGATGGCGAAGTCTGGAGCCCCAGATGTTGTTGAACTACTTGTCCTATGATGCTCAGATGGTCGTAAAAGTCACTAAGCATCATGGGGCATGTAGTTCTGAAGCATCCAGGGTGCCAAGGTTCACCATTCCTGTTCTAACCCCAACAAGTGTAGCAAAACTAGAGCGAAATTAAAAAGATGAAAATGATTTTGAGGTAAAATTCTATATTTTCATTTTGATTTGTCTTGAACACCTCACCTGAATAACGAACTGGGGAGCGCCGCGTCCCCTCACCTGAATAACGAACTGGGGAGCGCCGCGTCCCCTCACCTGAATAACGAACTGGGGAGCGCCGCGTCCCCTCACCTGAATAACGAACTGGGGAGCGCCGCGTCCCCTCACCCGAATAACGAACTGGGGAGCGCCGCGTCCCCTCACCCGAATGACGAACTGGGGAGCGCCGCGTCCCCTCACCCGAATGACGAACTGGGGAGCGCCGCGTCCCCTCACCTGAATAACGAACTGGGGAGCGCCGCGTCCCCTCACCTGAATAACGAACTGGGGAGCGCCGCGTCCCCTCACCTGAATGACGAACTGGGGAGCGCCGCGTCCCCTCACCTGAATGACGAACTGGGGAGCGCCGCGTCCCCTCACCTGAATGACGAACTGGGGAGCGCCGCGTCCCCTCACCTGAATGACGAACTGGGGAGCGCCGCGTCCCCTCACCTGAATGACGAACTGGGGAGCGCCGCGTCCCCTCACCTGAATGACGAACTGGGGAGCGCCGCGTCCCCTCACCGAATGACGAACTGGGGAGCGCCGCGTCCCCTCACCTGAATGACGAACTGGGGAGCGCCGCGTCCCCTCACCTGAATGACGAACTGGGGAGCGCCGCGTCCCCTCACCTGAATGACGAACTGGGGAGCGCCGCGTCCCCTCACCTGAATGACGAACTGGGGAGCGCCGCGTCCCCTCACCTGAATGACGAACTGGGGAGCGCCGCGTCCCCTCACCTGAATGACGAACTGGGGAGCGCCGCGTCCCCTCACCTGAATGACGAACTGGGGAGCGCCGCGTCCCCTCACCTGAATGACGAACTGGGGAGCGCCGCGTCCCCTCACCTGAATGACGAACTGGGGAGCGCCGCGTCCCCTCACCTGAATGACGAACTGGGGAGCGCCGCGTCCCCTCACCTGAATGACGAACTGGGGAGCGCCGCGTCCCCTCACCTGAATGACGAACTGGGGAGCGCCGCGTCCCCTCACCTGAATGACGAACTGGGGAGCGCCGCGTCCCCTCACCTGAATGACGAACTGGGGAGCGCCGCGTCCCCGTGTTATAATTTGTAAATGAATATATTCGGGGTTATTCACAGACCTGTAATTTGACCTTTTTGCAAGGGAGATAAAGTGCTGTGTGTCCCCAAATGGTAAACACAGCTGCAGGAGAAGCTTCATTGGTGAATCTTCTCCTGGTACGGTTTGGCGATCTCGAGAGGGAAAGTCAAAGTTTATCATCGTTGCACTTGCTGTAAGTTTATAGTGATTTGTAAATTACATAATTGTGCCTCAATCTCTAGGAAAAATCCAGCTGGGGGAAGACGAGGCTTTGGAAGACGACCCAGATGCAAAAACAGATGTGACGGCAGCTTTTACAGGTCAGTGATGTTTGTGGCGGAGTGTTTCAATGAATGCACGTTTTCATTCTTGGATACCTCAAACCCCACACTTATGTCAGCACCACCGCACTTCTACTGACGGATCCGGCGTAGATAACCTGTTACAGGTAGAAAGCAGATACAGGAGCTGGAGCAACGCTTACACTGAAATGGTTTAATTTCCGTAAATTTAGCTTTTATTCACAAGCGAGACAGCACTGTATTAATATGTGAGTTACCCTTTACCCCTCCAACCCCCCCCCCCGAGCTCCAGCGTCTTTCCCTTTACCCCCTTCCCCTGCCCCGTGGCTCCAGGGTCTTTCACTTTACCCCTCCAATGTAACCCCCCTCCACGGCTCCATGGTCTTTCCCTTTACCCCTCCAATGTAACCCCCCCCCCCCCCGCGGCTCCAGTGTCTTTCCCTTTACCCCTCCAATATAACCCCCCCTCCACGGCTCCAGGGTTTCTCCCTTTACCCCTCCAATGTAACCCCCCTCCACGGCTCATGGGTCTTTCCCTTTACCCCCTGCCCCGTGGCTCCAGGGTCTTTCACTTTACCCCTCCAATGTAACCCCACTCTCCATGGCTCCAGGGTCTTTTCCCTTTCTTCCATCAGTGGAGAAATTTTAGAACGTGTTTGTATAGAAGTCGTTTCAGGTTTTCCTATTCCAGGTTTTATTCCCGTTACTGTTTGTGATTTATCTCCCTTTATATTTCCCTTCCTCTCAGCGACTGTTAAGAATGAGGTCCCATCTGATCCAGCGTCTACGGGCGGCTCTGCTGCAGCTTCCGGCTCTGATCCAACCGCTCACGACATAATCACCGAGCAGCCACGCTCGCAGCACACCTTGCAGTCCGACTCCACAGTCGACCCGAATAACTCCGACCTGGCCAGCAACATAACGGAAGGAGAAGAGGAGGACATTCTGAGCCGCAGCTCGAGCCAAATCAGCACCGTGCAGTCTGACCGAAACATGGACTTAAACGAGGGAGCAACGCAGGCTTCGTCACCCCTGAGCGACAGCTCACAAACCACCACTGAAGGTCCAGACTCTGCTGTCACCCCTTCGGATAGTTCTGAAATTGTAAGTGTGCAGCGGGCAGCGGGGGGATCCAGGTCTTCTACCGACGCGCCCGATATGTCTCAGAGCTCTTCCATGGAAGGTCCAGACTTGGACACATCTACTTATTCATCATCCTCCTTTTCACTGTCAGCCAATAGCTTTCAAAAGGTCAGCGGTTTGTGAGGGTGCCTGGAAGCATGACCTTACATTAACCCTTTTATAATCTCTTTATATTGCCGTTGCATGATGCACTGGCAGGCCACAGCGGCATGTCTTACCAGCGTTTATGCTTTGCTTCCACCTCATATTTTGCAGCAAGCTTCTTTGCCAGCTGTGAATACAAAGTTTAAGAATCTGTTGACCTATGTAAGTCTGTGAATGTGTCTCACTCCACCTCCCCTCCAACATTTCACAAACCAAAAATTAAGCGTTTTTTGGGTTTTTCTGCTGGTTTTTCCTTCAAAGACGTGGATAATTGTCAGTACTGTTGGCAACAGCGAGTGCTAAACACTCGAGACATAAAGCTTGAATAACTCAGATATGTTGTATAGAGAACACCCTAAAGGGGGGATATTCAGATTGCACCAAACAGTGAATTTCCCTCTTCAGTGCAATGTCGTGGCCATTCAGAATGCTGTTTATTCGCCAAATATTGGCGAATTGCCAGCGAAATGCGGTGATCTTCAGCAGCAGTGAAATCCCCCATAAAAAAAGTACTGGTTGATTGATTTATTCAGACACCAAACAGCAGTAAAATGTCAGTGAAATGCCCTGATTTTTGGTGGTTTCATTCAACAGGTTTAATCGGACGAATCCCGTATGATTCAATGTAAAAAATATTTCCTTTTTTTTTTTTTTTGAGAAAGTATTTTTCCAGGAAGGATACATTGAGATTTCTCTCGTTTTCAAGTATGTCCTGGGCGGCGAGTATGTACCGTTAGGTGTCTTGCCCAAGGACACTTACTGGAGAGGTGCTCTTGCCGGGATCGAAACCATGTCTCCACAGGCTCTCTCCACGCAGAGCAGTGATGTTACCTCTACTCCACCCAGCCAGTTATTAAATATTTATTCAACCATTTATTCTTTTCATTTGCAGAAAAAAGGCTCTTTATTTTTTATCTTTAAGAATTTTTTGGGCTTTTTCAGATAAGATTTTTGATTTGTGTTTTTTTAAAAAAAAAAAAATTATCCCTGTTTGCGTTCGGTGGTCTGTTTGGCGATCCGCCAAACAGACCACCGAACGCAAACAGGGATTGGGTGGATTCGGCGGGTTATTGGATGGCTTTGAAGGTCTTTCAGCAGTTTTTTGATTCGTTGGGCAGGTTTATCGGCGGCGCCCGGTGCATCGATTCGACACACTTCGGGGATCCTGTGGTGAAAGTTGAATTCTCCTCAGGGTCGGCAAATTAAGTGTGCTAAAGAGTGCACTGAAATTTCGGTGCACTCTGAATAACTCCTTAAAGCAGGTCTGCCAAACTTATGTCCCCACCAGATGTTAATGCCTAAAATTACCAGAATTCCTTCCATGCAACAGATTGCCAGGGAATCATGGGTGTTGTAGTTCAGAAACATCTTGGGGGGGGGTGGAGTTTGACAGGCCTGTGCTTAAAGGGAGAAGATGAGTTACAGAAACATGATCTGAAACAAGTCTTAGTTTTGCATTTGCAGCACTATCACCTTTTTGAAAAGGCAAATAACCATTCAACAGGATCACAGACCTGCTTTAATGATGCTTAGTTTTCACTCCCCTGAAATGGAAAATTCCTAGTCAGTTCTCACTCCTGTCGTCCTGTATTACTGTAAAGAAGCTGCAAGGAGTGGGCCCACCCTTAACAATCCAACACTCTGTGCGGACACTATGGAACCTGTGTACAAAATGTTTCAAGTGATGCGCAGCGCACGTTGTGAACATAGGTAAAGTGCATATGTACGAAATTTGCATTAGAGAGTTGCAGGGACTTCCGCATTTTGGAAGCCCTGAGAGGAAGAGGAGAAACCTCACACACAGAGGGGGATAAGGTGAGTATTTCCACCATCTAAAAGATTATTAAAAATAATTGGACAGATGTTATTAAAGCGGGGGAAAGGGGGATTTATTAGAGGGGTCTCTTTTTAAATTAGATTGTATTGAAAGTGGTAGCACATTCATGTAGCATCATGTAGCATTTTCACATTTTATTCATTAACGGTTACTGCACAGCTATACACACACACGCACATTTTTTTTTTGATCTTTAATAATGACTCGCCTTTCCAGGGGCTGTCATCTAAACACACGACTTTAGAGATGCACTTTTGCTGCTGGATCATTGGTTCCCCTAGCAGGCCAGGTTTTAAGGATCACTTTGGGGAAATACAGACTCAATCCTGCAATCACTGAGCAGCAAATCACATCACATAGTGCTGTGCTTCACAGATCCTGCAAACCTGGCCTGTTAGGGTAACCTGAGGACCAGGGTTGGAAACCTTTGCAGTGATTTGTTGAATAGCCTTGTTGTGGTTTTTAAGCTCGCTCTCAGGTTTCTTTCTCACACTGTATTTATTTTGAGTTCAACCAAGCAGAAAGACCCGCCATTCCCAATCCTCCTCTGAGCACATTTTCTAAACGGCTCTCTGTGTTGCGCAGGTGATTGACGGAGCTGAAAATCTGTACTCTGGCATGCAAATCGGACAGCTACAAGATGAGGAAGATGAAGGAACAATACTTCACCAGGATGAACCTTCTGAGTGCTTTGGAAACACATCTCTTGGTAATGCTGTTTTACCCCCCCCCCCAAAACCATTAAACTGCATCTTCGTTGTATCAAAATGGATTTGAGCAGCATTTAATAGCGTGAAGCCCCTTCGTGTGTGTATGTGTGGCGTTGCACACACTGCCTGGTCCAAAAAATCACCACCTGCTGTGCCAGCCTGTTGTGATCTGGGGTTGCTCCGGTTGGTCAAGTCTGGGCAACATTATGTGCCCAGAAATGAGGTCATGTGACTCCCTGAATGAGCAGTTATTTCCATCAATGTTTCTCTTTTTTTTTTTCTCCCCTGATGGCACAGCGGCCATATTCCAAGACGGCAATGCCAGGATTCATCAGGCTCGAATTATGCAAGAGTTAAGGATCACCTTGGGGAAATGCAGACTGAATCCTGCAATCACTGAGCAGCAAATCATATCACCTGTGCTGTGCAAACCTGGCCTGCATATCTTGTAAACCTGGCCTGTTAGTGGGACTTAGGGACAGGGTTGGGAAACACTGCCTTAAGCCTTATGGGAAATGCAGTTTAAAAACATCTGGAGAGCCAAGGTTGGCCCACTCCTGGTCTAGAGGTAATATGAGGTGATGTCTTTGCAAGAACTTAAAAGAAGCTGATCCTAGCCATGGCAGCGAAATGTAAAACTCCCAAGCTGCGGTTTAATAATTCCTTCTCATTGTCCTTGTTGGGTTGTGGTGAGCTCAGCAGTCCTGTCTAGTTGATATATTGGAAATATGGACCCGTTTTATGTAAATCCAATTGAAGCATTGAAACGCTGAAGGTGAATTAAGTTATGCAGCTGCTCCCGAATCAAAATGCATATAATCCCCATGAATATGGAAATGCATTATCTACACTGAAATGATTAAATCAGCATCTAGAACATGCAATCATAAATTACACATTGTGTGCGAG
Source organism: Leptobrachium leishanense (assembly GCA_009667805.1). Taxonomy (NCBI): domain Eukaryota; kingdom Metazoa; phylum Chordata; class Amphibia; order Anura; family Megophryidae; genus Leptobrachium; species Leptobrachium leishanense. Next base: position 509,725,698 of record CM019063.1, on the reverse strand, counting down.
CATCTGAGCCTCCATGGTTTTGATGTTTAGGCTGGGGTCAGACTAACGCAGTATTAACGTGCGTTTAGCAGCACTAAATCACGGCCGTGCTAGCAGCAAATGACGTCCAATGCCGGGCCGCATACGAAGAACAGCTGCACAAAAGTGCGGCAACGCAAGTGGCAAACGAACGCATTTTTGCAAGAACGTAGAACTGCTACTACTGACGTACAGCGTGCGCTGCGTCCGCTAGCGGCGTGTGTGCGTGATTAGATGTCAGACGCTGCTAATGTCCGGCCAACATAACGTCCAGACACAAAAAGTGTTTTATTGATTATCCGTACAAAATCACGGACGAAAATGCGCATCATATGACCGCTATCGCGTATTCCGTGAAAAAATGCGTCCATTCGTTCGAACGCACTTTTTCATGGACAACGCGAAAAATGCGTTAGTCTGGCCCTAGCCTCAATTGATGAAATTTTATTTATCTGCCTGCGTTTTTTTTATAGGTTTGAATCCAAGCCTCCTGCTGAAAACCACTGGCCACAGCAGACAGTCCTCTGACAGCAGCGTTGACCGGTTTGTTGCAAAAGAGGACGCCGTGGAGCCAGGAGATCTGGAAAATAAGGTATTGATGGGGACACGGCATCTAGAAGAAAATATTAGTGTCAATATGCGTGTATAGTCGAGATCTATACTCGGAGACTATAATAACATTTCAGTGACATACCTGTTGATCTGTTACCAGTGGAATCTCAAACCTTTTCCAGCACAATGTTACCATAGATGACTTGTATCTGTGAAAATTCAAGGTATAGGGTCCACCATCAGAAATAATCAGCCCAAAAACTAGGGAAAATGTTTAAAAACAAAAACCTGCCCAAAAAAACCAAACAAATTGCAGTTTCTCACTTCCATAGAAAAAAAAAAAGGGAAAACTATCAAACCTGAAATGTTCTGCCTGATAACGTGAATAGTTATCACCCGCAAAAGAAAGCCGTTAGGACCAAGACTCTAACACTTTCCATTATAGCCTGACCACAAAAGTGCAACTTTCCACGTTCCTCACCTTTTAAATTGTGGCTTAATTTCCAACTCCTTAGGAACAAGAACGTGCAAAATGTTTATATATGTACACACACCTTTCAAAGTGCCCTATAGATCAGTTTTTGGTCCAAGTTGTTAGAACCACCCTGAGTTGAGATGTTGAAACCTCCGTAAAAATATGCATAACCAAAATCTGCCTTGCACCGTGACACAAAAATGGCTGCCATGGTTGAAATAAAACACCATTGTGATGATTTAATATGTATATAATTGTCATTTGGTGGCAATGGGACCTGTCATCGATGGGATACATTGGCGTTGTGACAGGCTTAAGCAATTTATGATTATACCTTGTGACCTAAATTCCTATAATTTTTAAACCAAGTTTAGGGTTACACATTTGTGAAAATTCTTCATGGGATAAAAATTGTTAAAATTCTTTAATGTAAGGGTTAACAGTTGTTGTCTTTGAAACCTATTTAATCTTTTTAAATGTGAGCTACTGTTAAAGTTGTTGAATAGGAGTTGGTGTGCTCTCCTCCTGGAGATACAGATATCGTGATACAGCAACTCCTCGGGATACGGTTACAGCCAAACAGCACGGTCATCTAGAGCAGTGGTTCCCAACCCTGTTCCTCCGGTTCCCCTAACAGGCCAGGTTTGCTACATAATCACCTGTGCTGTGCTTCAGATATGATTTGCTGCTCAGTGATTGCAGGATTCAGTCTGCATTTCCCCAAGGGAATCCTTAAAACCTGGCCCGTTAGGGCGACTTGAGGACCAGGGTTGGGATCCACTGCTCTAGGGTATAAACAGCCGCAGTCTGGAAGTTGTGGAAATGAGAGCTCTTTTTATTTCAGCATAAACAAAACGACGCACTTGGCTTTGAATCACTATTGCAGGTGATTTAAAAAAAAAAAAAACGCAAACAAAATCCTAGCTCAATTAGAGCACATACTAAACATACAGCAATTCTGACTATCCAGGTAACATAATCTAATCTGTATACAAGGTAAGGGTACAGCGCACTCAAGATTTTTGGGTAAATACCACATACACTTAAATTCTTGTAAGTAGTATCTACTACTATAACAAGAATTTAAGTGTATGTGGTATTTACCCAAAAATCTTGAGTGCTCTGTACCCTTACCTTGTATTGTGATTTTTTGACTTTGTCAAAACTGTTTTTTTGGGGAAACCACCATTGGGGTACTTGGCGACTGACCTCGCAAGGTGTGAAGGGGACATTCTGGTGTGGCGCTCCACTGATCCTGGTTATAATCTAATCTGTTACTACTCCCTGTTCTGATTAAACACTTCTGTTCAGGACTCGGCAGCCTGAACATTTACCTGTTGCTTAATTAATTGGCAACAAGTGTGCAAGAGGATAGAGGCCATGCAGGATTCTGGATCCTAACTATCTTCCCTCTATTATTATCTCAGACATTCTGTTACCCAATCCAAGCACTCCGTCACTAAATATATATTGGCCTGCTATTAATATTTGTTTTGACTAGATTGATACACATCAATACTATATCTCCCCTTTTTAGCCCTCCAGGATCAAAGGAGACGTTGGACACTACACTGACAGAGATGCTGCTCCTCTTATTCACTGTGTTCGGCTTTTATCGGCATCTTTCCTCCTGACTGGGCAGAAAAATGGTAAATTCCCTTGTTGGAAAATTTATTGGTTTTAAACCTCGACCTAAATCAGTTCTGTGTGTCACATCATGCTTTTTCCTAACTTACAGCCACTATCTGTTTCCCTCCATTTAACGAGTTATTCCTGTTTGAAGAGTCTGCGGACTGCTCCTTCCTCACCTAAGTCCTTTCACCTCTAATAACAAAATATGGCCACCAAACACCTCAGAAATAACACACCTCTCCTAGCTATATCTTTTAGTAAACGCCAGAATCTGGAGTAGGCACAGGGATCTAGTTGACAAGTAGCACACGTCTGTATACGTCAGAAGTCATTCCGGGGAAAGTCAAAGTGCGTCGGGAATCACCCTTTCCTATATGAACCAACCTGTCACCAGGTCACATGGTTGGGTAGGGGAGTGAATGTCCACTTTTACGACCTCCATAATTCATGTGTATTAGACTCCAGGCAGATCTCACCGGCTCCTTAAATATTAAATACAAAATGATATGATATTCTTTTGCAGCAGGACCAGGCCATTTATTATAAAGTATTTTACCAGGAAGGATACATTGAGATTTTTCTCGTTTCAAAGTATGTACTGGGTTCAAGAACATTGAATTGTTACAGTAGGTACAGGAATACAAAGGAATAAAATGCATAGTATTAAACCAAACACAAATATTGTAATAAAAATTAATTGTAGCACAAATTAACAGAAAATAAATATGTAGGAAATAGTCACTGTTACATGTTTACAGGTGCATTCTGTATATAGTCACTGTCACATGTTTACAGGTGCATTCTGTATTGAGGTATGTTAATAGGGAGCTCTTAAGGGACTTTAGACTGGGGGAAGATTTGATGGTGTCTGGGAGGTTATTCCATAATTGCGGTGCTCTGTAGCAAAATGAGGACCGAGCCACTGTCTTTTTGTTTTGTGGTATTGTAAGTAAGGTGCAGGTCCTGGATCGGAGGTTATAGGATGAGGGAGCTGCTGAGGGAAGTTGCTTTACTAGCAACTTTGTTCCTAAGCACACCATAGGGGTTATTCAACAAGCCCCGCACTTGGGAACTGCTGGAGGAAGCAGTCTATTCAGGTAGGGTGGTAGCTTCCCAGAAGAGCTCTTAAACACCAGGGTGGGAAGGTGAAGAGTGCGTCTAGACTCCAGTGATGGCCAGTTTAGCTCTTTTAACATGTCACAATGGTGGGTCGTAGAAACATAGAAAAATGTCGGCAGATAAGAACCTTTCGGCCCATCTAGTCTGCCCAATTACATGGATACTTTACCTGGATTTATCTTTTGTTTAGGATAGCCTTATGCCTATCCCATGCCTGCTTAAATTCAATTACTGTTTTGGCCTCTACCTCTTCTACTGGAAGCCTGTTCCATGTATCCACCACCCTCTCAGTAAAATAATGCTTCCTGATGTTACTTTTAAACCTTTGCCCCTCTAATCTAAGACTATGTCCTCTTGTTTTGCTACTTTGTTTCCTTTTAAATATACTCCCTTCCTCTACCTTGTGGATTCCCTTTTACGTATTTAAATGTTTCTATCATATCTCCTCTGTCTCGTCTTTTTTCCAAGCTGTACATGTTAAGATCATTAAGCCTTTCCTGGTAACTTTTCTCCTTCAAGCCGTACACCATTTTAGTAGCCCTTCTCTGAACTCTAAGATGTCTATATCCTTCTGGAGATACGGTCTCCAGTACTGCACACAGTACTCCAAGTGAGGTCTCACCAGTGCTCTGTACAGTGGCATGAGCACTTCCCTTTTCCTACTGCTAATACCTCTCCCTACACAACCAAGCATTCTGCCAGCATTTCCTGCTGCTCTATTACATTGACTACTTACCTTTTAGATCCTCTGAAATAATAACCCCTAAATCCCTTTCCTCAGATGTTGAGGTTAGGACTGTATCAAATATTCTGTATTCAGCCCTTGGGTTTTTATGTCCCAGGTGCATTATCTTGCATTTATCCACATTAAAACTCAATTGCCACAGCTCCCACCATTTTTTTTACCATTTACCTAAATCATTTGTCATTTGGCTGATCCCTCCAGGAACGTCAACCCTGTTGCAAATCTTTGTGTCATCAGCAAAAAGAGAATGGGTCCAAGTACTGACCCCTGAGGTACCCCACTGGTAACAAGACCTTGCGCCGAATAAACTCCATTTACCACAACCCTCTGTTGCCTGTTACTCAGCCACTGCCTAATCCATTCAACAATATTGGAATCCAAGCTCAAAGATTGCAATTTATTGATAAGCCTTCTATGCGGAACAGTACCAAAAGCCTTACTGAAATCTAAATAAGCAATGTCTACTGCTTATTTAGATTTCAGTAAGGCTTTTGATACTCATGCTGCCGCTTTGTGCTACAATGTAACTACATGAGTTATACAATGTAGTAAGTTTCTGAAGGTGCGTTTGCGGGGCGGCTGCATACACTACATCTCCGTATTCAATAGCCGGCATAAGCATTTGTTGTACAATCTGCTTTCTTACCGCGGGACTCAGGCAGGATTTGTTTCTGTACAGGGCACCTAGTTTGGGGTAAAGTTTAGATGAGAGTTTTTCAATGTGGGGGCCAAAAGATTGATTGGGTCAAACCACATACCTAGATATTTGAGAGAAGTGACTGGTCAGCGTGTCATTTGATCTTGTCCTGACACATTTTGTTTCAGACATGGCAGGGATTAACCAGCAGCATGGGATTATACTCAATTTGTAATAATTTGCAACTGGTTTCTGAGCCTGGTGTGCCATGCTTGGGGTATTTGAGAGCTAGGTGTTGTTCATATTCACTGTTGGCAGATCACATCAAGCTATTTACAGGTATTTTTATTAAATCGGGGCATATCAAATATTGGTCGGGACTGACCTTTGATTGTACTCGGGGGGGGGGGGGGTGTCGAGGTGGGTCTGTCGCAACACTGCATCTGGAATCTTGTGTATCGCCCACGACTAGTGATTTATGTCATGGGGGGGGCTCTGTGCTGTGAAGCAGCCGCAAATGGTGTCACTTTAATGGCACTTCTGGTTCTTTGTTAATGGAACACTCTAAGCAAAGATCCCCCCCTGTTTTTTTACATGAAACTATACCTATTCCCTCAAAATAAAAATAAAAAATCCCTATTTATTAAGTAGAATACTTACCCTAAAATCCACTTGTTTCCAACGGCGTCTTTTTTTATTTTTTTATACTCCCCTCCCTCCTCTTCCGCTCCCGTCCTTCTAACTCTTTCACTTGGCTAATGGTTTACGTGAGAAGTGCGCCTCTCACGTAAGCCAGCCAATCAGCAGGCTTCCTCCCGGCTCCATTTTCTTGGATTAGTGTTGCGTGCAAGAGGATGTGCGCAACACTAACCCTCAGAGGGAGCCGCCAGCTACTGCGGCGAGTTGGAGACGTCATCGTGCTGAAAGTGCGATGACGTCTCCTACTCGGCAATAGTCGGCAGAAGCGGGAAATCTGAATCCCGCTCTGCTGACTGACAGCTGGGAGGGTGGAGTAAACTCCTCTGCGTCTCTCAGCTGTTTTAGCCGATCGGCTGAGCGGAGGGAGGGGGGAAAGGCAAGGGCATACTCAGGGCATCATGACCACCTAAAAAAGCTTAGGTCATGTTGCCTAGAGTATCCCTTTAAATTATAGAATGTAGCTAAGTATGACGATAAGTTAGAATTTTAATAATAAGACTCTGAGGCTCCTATTGCTTCTCTTTCTTGCTTTTATTAAACATAGCAGCAAGTGGCAACTAGCAAGAACTTTGAAAATATGAAGCATTTATATTGAATAAAAGAGAAAACATAATAACAGTAGTAACAGATATATATATATATGGTATCTTCCGACACCCCTTCATTCCTTTGGACCGGTCCTCCTTCCTGTCAGTACCCATCAAAACCGAGCAATGCCCTTCCTACTTCCTCTTTCTTTGCTGTACGAGGTGATCAATGTAGGAGAGTAGTAAACCCAAAGGGCAATCCGCAGGAAACGAGGAAATCCTTCACGAGGCTGAGGAAAAAGAAGACGTGAGAGTGGAAGATATTGGATCCGCAGACCCAACAAACCACAATAGCGGTGGGAGTGGCGGGCAATACTCGCCTCAGAGTGTTATTATTAAAATTCTAATTTATCGTCATACTTAGCTAAATTCTATAATTTTAGTACATCGACTCTGAGGCTCCTATTGCTTGTTCAAAGCTGACCCACAACTGCGGATGACCAATGAACAACAGGCTTAAAGTAAAAGGATCGGAAGGTGGACGCTCTGGACCAGTCAGCTGATCGCAATAAGTCCTCCAACCTGCCGAAACAGCGGAAGATGCCATAGCGCTGCGAATCGAATGAGCGCCAACATATGTATCAATCCCTGACAATCCCAATAGCCAACGCGCAAGCGTAGTCGTACCAACCGGGACGAAAGGAGATGTAAACGCAACGAAAATCTGAGAAGGTTCAGGACCCCTAAGGCTAGTGTCAGATGAGCGCATTTTGTACGGACTGTGCGTCCGTGCAGTACAGACGTACTTTCTGACTGACGACAAGGTAGCTGGACGTATAAATGCAGTCCGTCTGACCATGCTCCATCACTCTCACACAAAGCTATGCGGACGTTGTGGACGTGGTGCACTCTGCACATCCGTTCTAGCAGTATTACGTTCTTGCCTAACCTGCGTCCGTTTGCAGCGTCCGTCAGCCCCCGCACTTCTGTGCGGACGTACTTCATGTGTGGGGCTCCATTTAACACAATTATATGCTATCACGGACGTACTTATGTGCGGCAACACGGACGTTAACACTGCGCTCGTCTGACCCCAGCCTTAGGCTGGTCGGCACACGAGCGTTAACAAGAGAGAGGAAGGAACGTCCGTGAAAGTGGGCGTTCCTTCCACTCTCTGCACTCAGCATACAAAGCGCGATCCTCCTATGGAGAATCGCGCTTTGTATCCTTTCAGCGTCCGTTTAGCTTTTTGACGGGGAGGGCTTTTTCACGTCCGGTGGATGGCTTTCCCCGTCAAAAACGCAGGGAATTGCGGGCGCACATGAGCCGTAAATACGCTCGTCTGCCGGGGGCCTTAGTTGTAGAGGGACAGGATTCATACACCTGGAGACACATAACCGGATATAAAGTTGGGCGTGAGGGGAAACACCGGGTAAAAGGCAGACGAAAAGGATGTCCTAGTACGGCGGGAGATGTCAAAGCGAACACCCCCAGACCCGAAAGAATGGGCCTGGAAGTCCAACGCCCTGACATCAGCCACCCTCTTGCATGATATCAAGAACAGAAGGGCCAACAACTTAGCACAAAGTTGACGCAAAGTTAAATCCTGATAAGGCCATTGTGCCAGGGAATCAAGTTAAAGGATACCGTCCCAAGTAACCGTATATCGCGGTAGTGGAGTACAATCAGACCTGATATCCCTTAGTAAATAGCAAACCAGAGGGTGTTTGCCTAAAGGCGTTCCTTGAAAAACCTACATGATAAGCGGATAAAGCCAATCTATAAACATGAAGTGTGCGGTAAGCCTACCCTGATCAAAGACTTCCATAAGGAAGTCCAACACGAATCACAAAGGGGCCTGGAAGGGGTCCTGATCCCTTGACAGACACCAATGATGTCCGGTGAGCCAGGTAACTTGTAACAGGAGAGGAACAGAGGAGACCTTTTCAGAGAAAAGGGGGTCCTTCGGGCAATGGAGGGCCCGATATTGCAGGGATGCTGGCTTCACAGACAGTCTCGGGACTGCCAGAAGGTCGCTCACGTGAGGAAGGTCCCGTAAGGATGGGGAATACGTTTCCAAAAGGGACCGAACGTCGCGTAAGAGAACGACACTTGGGCAGAGGAACTATCAGCGATATCAGAACCCTGTCCACCCTGAATCCCAGGAACTTTCAGGGACTGAGAGGGAGAGCGGACTGATTTTCCTGATGCACTAGAAAAACCTAGAGATTTAAAAAGGTCGACCGTCCACTGTACATGGAGGCGCAGCTGATTCTCCGATGAGGCCATCAGTAATACGGTGTCCAGATACACCATAAGACAGATACCCTTGGCGCATAGCCATGCCACGATTGGCTTCCGTACCTTGGTAATTCCCAAGGGGTCAAAGACCAGCCGAAAGGTAGACAGCGAAATCTCCAGAGATCGGAATCCCAAAGGGAATTGAAAGAAAGCCCACGAGTCCTTGGCAATCGGGATGGTCAGGAATGCGTCCATGAGATCCACCATTGCCAACCAATCGCGGGGTCCCAACCGATCCCGGAGCATAGGTGTACCCTCCATCTGGGAGTGCCGGTAGATCACTGATCCATTCAACTCTGAGGGTGATGACTGGATGACTGCCGCCGTCCTTCTTGGGCACCAGGAACAGGTTGCTCAGGAAGCCCGCGGACCCCTGTGGAACACGTTCTGTGGCCCCTTTCTGGCCTAGTTCCGTAGTACCCCACTCCACCAGTATCCGTCCGTCCCCCAAAAGAGGGAAAAGGAGGGGGAACTGACAGGTGGAGCGGGGAAGAATAGAACTCCAGGGGAAACCCTTGTACAGTATTGAGGACCCAATGGTCTGATGTAGTGCGACGCCATACAGTGTGAAAATATTGAATGCAACCCCCACGGTGGTTGTAGACTGGTGTAGAAGGTGTAAAGGTACCTGTATGTCTGAAGGGTAAGAATGACCGCCTCTGGCACCCCGGAATCCTCTGCCACGTCACGGTCGTGAACGGGTAGGGAAAAACGAGGGAGGTGCTGGATTAGCGGTAGTGGAGGGGTTGCCTCCCGCGGGGCCGGTGTTGATGGGTTTTGCATGGCCGGTAGCTCGGCCCCAATATCCATCGGCCCGCGGAGAAACCCCAGAGAATACCTTCGTAAGTGACTTGGACACTCGTTCCATAGTATTAAAGGCACCGGAATATTCATTCATGTCTCGCAGGAAACCTTTTCCGAACAAAGCACCGTTAGCTGCAGCACCCAATTCATTATCCGCCACCCCAGCTAGTTGGCGATTCATCTTTAACAGGATGCGTTTACGCCTTTCCGAGTCTAGAGCCGTGTTGGCATTGCCAAGGAAGCTAAGTGACCTTTGGGCCCAGTTAGTAATTTGAATGGGGTCTAGGGGATCACCCGATAATTTAGCCTGCTCTGCTGTATCCAGCAATTTTACCAGGAGTCCCATGGTGTCAAATAGTTTACCTTGGCAAGCCCCAAATGCGTGGTCTATGCCTTTACTGGGGGTCCAGCCCCTAGGGGTGACATTTTATATCAACGAAACTCCCACAGTAGATGAGAGTTAAGTTTTACCACTTGTGGTGGGACGGGGACTCTCCGCTTTCATGCGGTTACGAGTAGCTTTGTCCAGGGCTGTACGCACCTGTGCATCGACCCACTTCTCAACGTGGGGTAATTGGGACCATTCCGTGGATCTTGGATGGGAAAGGTCTTCGGGGCAAAAGAGTTGGTTCCCCATAAGATCATAAATAATAATGCCCGGGTGGGCTTTGGAATGAACCCTTAAAGGGGTCTCAGGGAATTCCTCCTCAGAGCCATATACATCAATGACGTCGCTAGTGTCGTTATCCTCCTCGGAGTCAGGGTATGAGTCCTGAAACGGTGCAGGGACAACAGCCGTGTCTGGATAAGATACGATAGAGACCTTAACTCTCTTGGTGGAAGCTGTAACCGGGTGTGCAGGAGCACGTTTACGGGTTGCAGCAGCGGGGGATGGGTGCACGCGTCCCGGCAATGTTGCGGGGTTGCCAGCCCCTCCAGTCACGTGTCGTGCGTGTTTCACGGACTGTTTCCCCGTGGTGGTGGCCAGGGGGGTCTCGGTGGGCCTCACCGCAGTGAGTGTATCGCCCTGATCAGAAACCGCTAGCGGCAGGGGATCATCAATGTGGCAAGTCTCAGCCATCACTTCTGTTTGAGAGCAAGTGAAGTCAGCAGACAGGACTGAGACTGCCTTAAATACTGCAGATCTTTAGATGCCTGCATGTATGGGTCCAGGGTGGAAGGCTGGGAGGGAGCCATCTGTGCCTGACAAGAACGGGTGTTTTAGGCTGCTGCTCACCCGAACTGTCTTCCGAGGAATTTATTTATTTATTATGATTATTATTATTATTATTATATTTATAAAGCGCCAGCATATTCCGCAGCGCTGTACAATAGGCACAGTTATGTTCAGAATCCTCTGGGGAAGCTGGACGCTGCGGGGTTTTGCCTCGTGGCATGGTGCTTGTCAGAAACCCCGCATGTGCAGACCTTGCGGACCAAACCTCCGCCTACCCGGCCAGCGAGCGCGTGCTTCGTCTCGAGTAGGCAGGCAGATGGAGGTACGCCGCGGTCACAGTGAAGGAGAAACAAACGAATGAACGGGACATGCGAACGCCGCGTTAAAACATTTGAGGCATGTTCAGAATCCTCTTGGGAAGTTAGACGCTGCGGGGTTTTGCCTCGTGACCTGGCGCTGGGATGTATCGATGATGGCGCCGGACAGAAACCCCGCGTGTAGACCTTGCGGACTAAGCTCCCCGCCCACCCAGCCAGCGAGCGCGTGCAGCGTCTCGATCAGGCAGGCAGACGGAGGTACGCCGTGGTCACAGTACAGAATAAATTAATGAACTAATGGTAAAAATGGGAACGCCGCGGTTAAAGCCGGGCGCCCGCCGAAAAAACACAAATAAACGGAGATATAATAAAGCTGGGCGAGCTCAGAAAAGGTACCAAATGATATATATACATATATATTTAACTCAAAATCAATCCAAGTCTATGCAAACAGCAGATAATATCAGAGGCAATAGGTTATACTTAACTAGTCGCCGAGCAGCTAAGAAAGAGGAAGTAGGAAGGGCGTTGCTCGGTTTTGATGGGTACTGACAGGAAGGAGGACCGGTCCAAAGGAATGAAGGGGTGTCGGAAGATACCATATATATATCTGTTACTACTGTTATTATGTTTTCTCTTTTATTCAATATAAATGCTTCATATTTTCAAAGTTCTTGCTAGTTGCCACTTGCTGATATGTTTAATAAAGCAAGAAAGAGAAGCAATAGGAGCCTCAGAGTCGATTGTATTAAAATTAGTTGAAGTAAAAGTAGGAGAAAACAGAACAGTGCACTTCACTATTTCAGGCAAAAATCCAGCACATAACGCTAACACATAAAACTTTGTGATTGCCTTTGTCGGTGCTCAGTGAATGGCACCCTATGTTTCTCCATTCAGTGTTCTTTATGGTTCCCAATCTCCTTCATGCCAGTGCTACGCACGCATACTTTTTTCCGATTAGATAGAATTGTTACATTTTGCTGTTTTTTTGCTGTTGCAGCTCTCGTGCCAGATCGAGACGTTCGAGTCAGTGTGAAGGCCTTGGCGGTGAGCTGTGTCGGAGCAGCTGTTACTCTGTATCCTGAAGCTTTCTTTAGCAAGCTGTACAAGCTTTCCGCGGACACTTTGGAACCTCGCGGTGAGTCACTGTGTGCCTGGATTATAAAAAAAGAAGCGCTTTGTGTCATTGTGATCATGCATGCATTATTCTGAATGACGACCAGACCTGCAAGTCCAGGGTCGGCAACTGTGGCCTTTTTAGATGTGATGAAACCTTTTCCGTGATGCTCAGCCTGGCATTCAGTGGCTTAGCATCATGAGACATTGGGGGGAGTGAGATTGCTGAGAAGCTGTAAGTAAATTTATGAGAATGTTGATAATCCCCCCCCCCTTCTTTCCATGCAGCTTTGCTACTCTTGCAGTCTCTCACTTTGTTATATATTTTTTTAATAATAACTGGAAACAGAATCCTTTCATGCTGGCTGAATGTAAACACAGCTCTGTTTGCAATCTCCCTCTAGAGACGCAATACGTGTCGGATATTGTGAGCTATATTAACCATGGAGACCCTCAGGTGAGAGGAGCCACCGCCATCCTCTGTGGGACACTTATCTTCTCCATACTAAACAAATCACGATTTAATGCCGAAGACTGGCTTGCAAGAGTTAGAAGTACCACAGGTAATGAACAATAATACTGATTGATAATCAAGGCACTTTGCTTGTGTTGGAATTTATTTGGAAGCTCTTATGATCTCCTGCTTTTACTACTGTAACCTCCTTCTCTCTGGCCTTAAGAGATCCCAGATTCTCCCTCTGCAGTCTGTTATGAACGCCTGTGCTAGGCTCATCCCCTCACCTCCTGCACCTCGCCCCTCTGTCAGTCTCTACACTGACTCCGTTTCCTTTAGAATCAGTTTCAAAACATTGGTGCTCACGTCTAGAGCTCTCCATAACCGCACCCCTGCCTACATCTCCTCCATTATTAACAGGTTCACCCCGTCACGACCACTTCGCTCTGCCAACAATCTGATACTATCTCCATGTACCCACACCCCCAACTCTTACCTTCAGGACTTCTCCTGAGCTGCCCCCTTTCTATGGAACTCCCTCCCCCGCAACATTAGACTCTGTCCAGTCCTTCAAGAAGTCTCTGAAAACACGTTACTTTAGAGAAGCCTATCCTCTCATTCCATAAGCCCCCCCCCTGTACATTTCTTGCCACATCTTCCCGCACAGCCCCCATGCACCCGCTCCATCCAATGCCCAGCTATTTACCCTTACCTAATGTGCCACCCCTCTTCTTAGATTGTAAACTCTGGAGCAGGGTCCTCTCGCCTACTGTTCTGCGTGTTTAACTTGTATATTTGTTATTCTGTCTCACCCATTGTGCAACGCTACGGAACTTGTCAGCACTTTATTAATAGAAATTCCAGTTAAAGTATTTATAATTACCGTAAATGGATTGTACGCACACTTTTACTCACGCTTCGGTCAGGTAGTGAGTAAACAAAATGACCTTATCCTGCACGAATACAGCAGACTCGTGCAATAGGGGTTTAAAATATTGTTACTTAGGCCACGCTGGATAAAATGATTATCCCAGTTAATGTTGGCAAGCCCAGGTTGCACTACAGCAGGGCGTAGGGTGCGGACCCACAGGTGCTGCAGGGGGAAAAGGATGCGGACGTCAGCAAAAAATTTGTTCTGATCCATTATTCTCTTTTATTGTTATACTTTTCAATGTTGCAACAGCAAAATAAAGTGAAACGATTGCAGGCTTTTCAATTGATTTCTCATCGCGGGTTTTTCAATGAAAAAAAATAGAAATTATTTGATACCCGAGGAAGGGGGATATATATAGATCTATCAACAGGAAAAATAGTACTCTGTTCCTGTAAATGAAAAAATGGTTTGCTGCCCGGGTGCTACTCATAGGCTGAATACAAAAAGTGAGAGCACACCGGAGCTCTGTATTGAGCATTCACATTCGATAGCCAACAATAAAGTGTAAACCTGACCTGCAGGGCACCATCTCGCCCTTAAACAGATGGCACTGGCAGATTACACACTTGGCATGGTGAAGGTGCTAGGATGCCACTGCTACTCATGGACACAGCAGCTGCTCAGAACTACTTGGCGATGTAATATTTGTATACCATGACAAAAGGTAGAGATGTCAGTCTATGCAAAGGGTTAAACTAGTGCTCTGTGTGTGTATGTATATATATTAATATTAAAAAACGAGCGCACACCGGGACTTATAAAACACAAGCTTTAATGTATATGCATTAAAAGTCATAACGTTTTGGCTCCTGAGAGCCTTTGTCAAGGGATGGACCATAGGTCACACAAAGATACTTAAACAATAAAAGTACCAAGTCACCACCCAATCGTTTGACACTGAATCCTCGGCGCCCATGATGACGCACTCAGCAATGCGTCACACACTCAGCGTCCAGCACAGGTGCGACAGCTTGATTCCTTCTCGGCGTGGCGTTCGGCGCAACGTCAAACGATTGGGTGGTGAGTTCGTACTTTTATTATTTAAGTAGGTTTGTGTGACCTATGTTCCATCCCTTGACAAAGGCTCTCAGGAGCCGAAACTTTGGGACTTTTAATGCATACCCACTAAAGCTTGTGTTTTATAAGTGTGTGTGTGTGTGTGTGTGTGTGTGTGTGTGTGTGTACCCTTTGGGATTACGTGGAGTTTTGCATGAATTGGTCATAAAATGTGCTCTGATCTTCATCCAAGTCACAACAACTTGAAAAACACAGTCTGCTTAAAATAATACAACACAAACCTATGTTTTCATGTGTTTATTGAACATAGCATGTAAACATTCACAGGGCAGGGTGGAAAAAGTATGTGAACCCCTAGCCTAATGACTTCTCAAAGAGCTAATTGAAGGAGTGAGCCAACCTTGAGTCCAATCAGTGTGATATTATTGGATGTGTTGCTGAAAGCTGTCCTGCCCTTTAAAAACACACACCAGTTTTGGATTTACTGGTTTCAAGAAGCACTGCCTGATGTGAACCATGCCTCGCAGAAAAGAGCTCTCAGAAGACCTATGATCAAGAATTGTTTACTTTCTTGAAGCTGGAAAGGGTTACAAAAGTATCTCCAAAAGCCTTGATGTTAATGTGTCCACGGTAAGACAGACGGTCTACAAATGGAGAAAGTTCAGCACTGTTGCTACTCTCCCTAGGCGTGGTCGTCCTGTAAAGATGACTGCAAGAGCACAGCACAGAATGCTTAATGAGGTAAAGAAGAATCCTAGAGTGTCAGCTAAAGACTTACAGAAATCTCTGGCACATGCTAACATTTTTGTTGACACATCTACAATAAGGAAAACCTTAAACAAGAATGGAGTACATGGGAGGACACCACGGAGGAAGCCATTGCTGTCCAAAAAGAATATTGCAGCACGTTTGAAGTTTGCAAAAGAGCACCTGGATGTTCCACAGCACTACTGGCAAAATATTCTGTGGACATATGAAACCAAAATTGAGTTGTTTGGAAAAAACACACAACACTATGTGTGGAGAGAAAAAAAGGCACAGCACACCAACATCAAAACCTCATCCCCACTGTAAAACATGGCGGAGGGAGCATCATGGTTTGGGGCTGCTTTGCTGCCTCAGGGCCTGGACGGATTGTTGACATTGATGGAAAAATGAATTCCAGAGTTTATCAAGACATTTTGCAGGAAAATGTAAGACCATCTGTCCGTCAACTGAAGCTCCGCAGAGGATGGGTGATGCAACAGGACAATGACCCAAAGCATACAAGTAATTCAACAAAAGAATGGCTTCAACAAAACAAAATATGCCTTCTGGAGTGGCCCAGTCAGAGTCCTGACCTCAACCCGATTGAAATGCTGTGGCATGACCTTAAGAGAGCGGTTCACACCAGACATCCCAAGAATATTGCTACACTGAAACAGTTTTGTGAAGAGGAGTGGTCCAAAATTACTCCAGATCGTTGTGCAGGTCTGATCTGCAACTACAGGAAACGTTTGGTTGAGGTTATTGCTGCCAAAGGAGGGTCAACCAGTTAAGACCAAAGGTTCACATACTTTTTCCACCCTGCACTGTGAATGTTTACATGTTATGTTCAATAAACACTTGAAAACATATGTTTTTGTTGTATTATTTTAAACAGTCTGTGTTTTTCAAATTGTTGTGACTTAGATGATCAGTGCAGATTTTATGACCAATTCATGCAAAACTCCACGTAATCCCAAAGGGTTCACATACTTTTTCTTGCCACTGTATATATACAGCACTAGTTTAACCCTTTGCATAGACTGAAATCTCTACCTTTTGTCATGGTATACAAATATTACATCGCCAAGTAGTTCTGAGCAGCTGCTGTGTCCATGAGTAGCAGTGGCATTCTAGCACCTTTACCATGCCAAGTGTGTAATCTGCCAGTGCCATCTGTTTAGGGGCGAGATGGTGCCCTGCAGGCCAGGTTTACACTTTATTGTTGGCTATCGAATGTGAACGCTCAATACAGAGCTAAAAAAAGACACATTAATCAGCACAGACACAAATTCTGAAACTGCCGTTTGCAATCTGTGATTTTCATTCGGTCCTGCTCTTTCTCTCCCCGTGTAGGTAATAGTTTTTCCGTGAAAGATTGCATTCCTTTCTTAGAAAAATCCTTGAAAGATGAATCTTCCGTAACGTGCAAGCTGGCATGTGTTGCAGTCAGGGTAAGTTCTGTAATTTCTCAATACAGCCACCCACACTCTGAAACCCGTGAGTTAGTGAATGTCTACGCTCCAAGTAAATGATTATATATTCTTAAGAGCTTTCAGGGTAGATATTAAATGATCACTGGCTGTAGAGTTTGTAATGTAAAGCTGACTTATTTTGTTTTTATTGATGAGGCACTATATTCATCCTGACCACTTTGTTTTAAAGTAATCCGGATGTGAGGAGTGCACCCCTTCCGGCTGCCCCGAACTGGAAAAATCACAGGGTGAAGTGGAGGAGTTTCCTTCACCAACCTAGCATCACCTGCAGCCAGGATTTTGAATTTCCCGGCTGCAGGCACCTGATCGGTCACTAGTGACATCCGCACGCAGAGAGCATGCTGACGTCATCTGAGACCACCCACAATAGCAGGTTGCCTGAAAGGCAGCTGATAGATTGGAACTTGGCAGCGCAGCTCCGATCCATCTCTCTGTGCAAGTGGTTATGGAACATGTGTATGTAAAGTGTGCAAGACCGTAATAGTGCGACATTTGCTGTTCCTACGCTACACAAGTTGTGTTGGATAGCTGCAGGGACTTCTGGGTTCAGGCGTCCCTGAGCTGTAGAGGGGGGGACCTGTGTGTGCTGAGGGACAAAAGTGGAGTAAATTCATCCCTAAATAATAATCGAGCAGAGGCTGTCAGCAGCCTCTGCTCAATTATTTAAGGCAGGAGCAAACCTCTCGTCTGAATATGAAAAATCCCTCACTTCTCTCTCACTTGAGATTAGTTCTGATTGGCTCTCTTCCCATATAGTCCCTCCCTAAAGTTTATAGTCTAGTTTTTATTCATCGACTAAAGTGTCAATTGATTTTCCTCCTAGTTTTAGTTGTCAGAATATAGTGAGAGATATATAGAGAAAGCAGGTTACTGCCAGGCTGAGAAGCTTTTAGTTCAGATTGTTGGATGACAATAAAGTCTGTAAGTGAGGGATCTCAAACTCTTCCCAGATGTTTCGGAACTACAATTCCCATGCTTCTCTGGCCATCTATTGCATTGAAAGAATTCTGGGAATTGTAAGCAATCAACATCCGGGGGGGGGGGGGGGGCAGTGTTTGAGATTCCTGATTTAAGGGCAAAAAAAGGGAACTCTATTGAAAAATAGTCTATCCCTTTAACTCTTCGAATGTGTCTTATCATTTTTTTTTAATTTTTTTTCTGGTGCAGCAAATAGACCAGATCGTATTCACTTTATTTTTGAGGGATTTGCTGGCATTTCGGTTAAAATAAAAAATAAATATCGCTAGAAGAAGGCCATAATTATGCAGAGTGTAGTCTACATGTAGTTGTATGTTTTGTATGCTTTTAACCATGTGATGAAATAGTTAATTTTCTACACCAGAACGTTGAGCGCTTTGTTCCAGTGCAGTTGGGGCTTCTTATCCCGGCTCCTTCTGTCGTAATACGAACGGCATTATTCAGAGAGCGGTGAAAAGCAGAATGACTGGAGAATGGAAAATTCTAGGTCAAAATAGCCAATTTGGAAAGTAAGATGAATGGGAGAATTTTTCTGGTTTGACTATTTTGACCTAGAATTTTCCATTCTCCAGTCATTCTCCTGAGTTTCACCGCTCTCTGAATAACCCTGAAGGTGACTGACTGGAGTTTAAATCAGAATAGTGTTTCTGCACAGGGTGAACATCAGTTTTTTAGTGTTAGTGTGTGTGTGTGTGTGTGTGTGTGTGTGTGTGTGTGTGTGTGTGTGTGTGTGTGTGTGTAAATGGCATTTCTAGATTAAAGTTTTGCTTTTCAATGTTTTTTTTTTTTTTCACTGTACTTTCACTTTACAGCGTAAAAGAGTTACTAATTTAAATACGTGTACCTGGTGTACTCATCGTGCTCCGCTTTAAATGGTGTGCCTTGTATAATATGCACATATACAATATGGAAGGTGCCGGATTTAACGTTTTTCTGTTTGCGCACAGCACTGCATTACCAGCTTGTGCTGCAGCACATACAGCGAGTTGGGTTTACAGCTGCTGATCGACCTGCTCACACTGAAGAACAGCTCTTACTGGCTTGTCAGGACCGAGCTTTTGGAGACTCTGGCAGAAATCGATTTCAGGTCAGTAAAGGATGATCTTCTTCAGATTCCTCCAGAATTAAATTCTTGCATTCTGATTTGTCTGCCCACCTCCGTCTCTCGTTTCTCACCAGGTTAGTCAGTTTCTTGGAGGAGAGAGCTGATACGTTACACAGAGGTGGCCATCACTACACCGGGGTAGGTCTTTATCAGTGCCTTTTTAATCATGGAATATTTATTTATTAAGTATCTTACCAGGAAGGATACATTGAGATTTCTCTCGTTTTCAAGTATGTCCTGGGTTCAGCAACATTGAAGTGTTACAGAAATACAAAGTAACAAATGCAAGATATTAAAAACAAAACACAAATATACAGATTAACAGAAAAATAAATATGTAGGAAATAAAGTCATTATGTTACATGTTTTCAGGTGCATTCTGTATATAGTCACTGTTGCATGTTTACAGGTGCATTCTGTATATAGTCACTATGTTACATGTTTACAGGTGCATTCTGTATATAGTCATTATGTTACATGTTTTCAGGTGCATTCTGTATATAGTCACTGTTGCATGTTTACAGGTGCATTAGGTATATAGTCGCTGTGTTACATGTTTACAGGTGCATTCTGTATATAGTCGCTGTGTTACATGTTTACAGGTGCATTCTGTATATAGTCACTATGTTACATGTTTACAGGTGCATTCTGTATATAGTCACTGTTACATGTTTACAGGTGCATTCTGTATATAGTCACTGTTGCATGTTTACAGGTGCATTCTGTATAGTCGCTGTGTTACATGTTTACAGGTGCATTCTGTATATAGTCACTGTGTTACATGTTTACAGGTGCATTCTGTATATAATCACTGTGTTACATGTTTACAGGTGCATTCTGTATATAGTCACTGTGTTACATGTTTACAGGTGCATTCTGTATATAGTCACTGTGTTACATGTTTACAGGTGCATTCTGTATATAGTCACTGTTACATGTTTACAGGTGCATTCTGTATATAGTCACTGTTACATGTTTACAGGTGCATTCTGTATATAGTCACTGTGTTACATGTTTACAGGTGCATTCTGTATATAGTCACTGTGTTACATGTTTACAGGTGCATTCTGTATATAGTCACTATGTTACATGTTTACAGGTGCATTCTGTATATAGTCACTGTTACATGATTACAGGCGCATTCTGTATATAGTCACTGTGTTACATGTTTACAGGTGCATTCTGTATATAGTCGCTATGTTACATGTTTACAGGTGCATTCTGTTTTGAGGTATAATAGGGAGCTCTTGAGTGACATAGAAACATAGGTTCTTATCTGCCGACATTTTTCTTTCGGCCCATCTAGTCTGCCCAATTACATGGATACTTTACCTGGATTTATCTTTTGTTTAGGATAGCCTTATGCCTATCCCATGCTTGCTTAAATTCAATTACTGTTTTGGCCTCTACCACTTCTACTGGAAGGCTGTTCCATGTATCCACCACCCGCTCAGTAAAATAATGCTTCCTGATGTTACATTGAAATGTGGTGTCAGGGGAAGTGTTCAGCATTCTGATCTTCCATTCCATACATCAAGTATTTAACGCCCTCTCAATACTCCATCGCTTGGGCTGTATGATCACCACAAAGAGACTCTGATAACATTCATGCTCTTTATACACACCCACATAGTCAGCGTAAACATGCAAGGTGCAGAAACCAAAATCCATAAAAAACATTTTGAGCGCTGACAGGTTGAGTATCTCACTCGGAAATCTGAAACGCGTTGAAAACATCTGGAGCGGCCGCATGCTGAAACAAGTGGAACATTTCACACCTGACTTCATGTGACAAAGGACAAAATTATTCAAAATATTAAGTAAAATGCCCTTCAGGCTGTGTGTATGAAGCATAATGGGCCATATTACAATCTTAACGTTAGTGCTCAGCCGTGTGAGCGTTAATGTTAGCTTCGGTGGCCGTAGTGAGGGCCGACCATATTAGAGTCTGAACGCGGTAAACCCGTTGGCGATTCGGATCTTTTCAGCGCAAGGTTACTGTACTTTACGCTCCCTATGCTTGACAGGGGAGCGCAAAGAGTTAATTAGGATTACCAAGTCCTACTGTATTTACGCTCCACTGTGGTAACTAAAACGTCAACCACAGCTTGGAGCTGGTGCTAAGTGATGCCGCTTCTGCAGAATCCGTTATCGCCAGCTACAATCTCCCCCCAAAAAAAATCACATACTCTCCTCCCATCCCATGGCAAGAACGTTGACCCAATCTGCCTCTGGCCGCTGGGAGCAGAGTGAGACTTTGGGGGGATCCTGCAGTCTCCCTCTGTGAATCACTCCGTTGACCTGCAGAATCTCACGAGAGGCGAGATCCTGGCGGTCATGTGACCATGCAGTTGAAGCCTCTGAAGAGTCCTATGGACTTCATGGAGGGGATGCTTGGGGCGGCGAGTTAGCACTTCCTCGAGTATCCTCTGGCTTAGCGATGCGTAACGTTGCATGCAGCTGGATTAGCACCTGCCCCGTAATAGGGAGCTTAAGCGGGAACGCTAAGGAGAAACCTGCAGGCGCAGCTTTTCCTCCTTGGCGTCCCTGTATTAGCAGGCAGAATGTAATACCTTACAGTTGGTTGTTGCACAGGCAGGGGCGCCTACCACTTCGGTTTTGGTTTAGAATGTAATACCTGCTCAATGAATTCTGTTTAGACTTTGATCCGATCACCAAGATATCTCATTCATATATATATAATGCAAATATTCCAGAATCCGAAGCCTTTCTGCTCCCAAGCTTTCCAGATAACGGATGCGCAGCCTGTAGTTGCAGAATATCAGTATAATGTTTCTAGTATCGTCCGAGTACATTGTTTTGACATTTGTTTCTGTCTTCGTTCTAGCTGCTTCACCTCCAGGATCGCGTCCTGCACAATGTGATTATCAGCTTGCTGGGAGATGATGATGCCAGGGTGCGGCACATAGCAGCCACATCCTTAGTAAGGTACATGCGTCCTTTCAAGCTCTGGCATAGTTACACGGGCCCTTACTTTTCACTCTCTTTACCTTCTATTTATGTTTTCCCATTGGTAAGCTGCTGTTATTTTATATTATTAGAGCTCAAAACAAAATATTGGGCCGAAAGGTTCTTACCTGCCGACATTTTCTATGTTTCTATGTTAATATCTAGCTTTGTTTTAAATACGACTTGTCCGGTCAGCGTGACGCTCTGTTATATTGCAGACTGGTACCCAAGCTCTTCTTCAGTTGTGACCAAGGGCAAGGAGACCCTGTGGCAGCAGCAGCAAGAGACCAAAGCAATGACTACCTCAAACTTCTCATGCACGAGACCCAGCCGCCATCTCATTTTGCTGTCAGCACAATAACCAGGTGAGGAATCTCGTCACTTTTACTGTGAAAACTTTGTTACGTGTGCAGCAACCCCCGGGCGCAGGAACATTGTAGGAATTCAATTTGGGCACTCAAAGCATTCACATGCAAAAACAAATACTGGCGTAGCCCGCAGTCAGATGAGCGGTTTTCAGAACGGAAGGAACATCCGTGAGAGCAGAAGTTACTTCCACTCTGACGCCCATCTGGCCACCTCGCTGAGTGCAGTTGGTGTGCTCAGCGCTGTAAGGCACGATCCTCCTATGGAGGATCGTGTTTTGCAGCCCTGTTGAATGCGCGTCTTAGCGTTTTGACGTGGAGGCTCTGAGCACTTCCGCTGTAGCGCATGCTACAGCGTGTGGCCAGCCCTGGCGAAATGTCACAATGCTGCGTCGGAAGGCACGTCAATACGGGCGCCCATAGTGCAGTCGACTGACACTAGCATTAAAGCATTGATTTAAAGGTACACAATATATAGGAACGAATCCTTCATGTATTTTATCATTAACGTGTTCTGTCCGTATACTCCCCAAATATAAAGGACAAAAGGCCTGACATATAATGTAAATATATTCAAAGAGCTCTGGAAGCCATGTTATTCAGTTTACATTTTGGGAGGCTTAAGCCGAAACCAGAGAACTATACGCGGAGCTGCTGGTTCTCATTAACTATTGGTGTAGCCTGCTCAGATTATGCAAGGGTTACCACGTCTAATAGTTTCACCCTGCCCCAGGTATATTTTGATTTTCTTTTTTTCTGTCTGGTTCAGAAATAATGTACGTGTTCCTCTCCTGTTGATGCTTGTTGTGCACAACCTATAATTTCCATATATACAGTATCTAACAGAAGTGCGTACACCCCTCACAATTTTGTAAGTATATCTTTTCATGTGACAGCACTGAAGAAATGACACTTTGCTGCAATGTAAAGTAGTGAGTGTGTACAGCTTGTATAACAGTGTAAATTTACTGTCCCCTCAAAATAACTATACACACACACACACACATTGTCTAAACCGCTGGCAACAAAAGTGACTGCACCCCTAAGTGTCATGGTCTGGTGCTGCATGAGTGCTGCCGGCACTGGGGAGCTGCAGTTCATTGCTATAACCATGAATGCCAACATGTAATGTGACAGACGGAAGCAGAGCATGATCTCCCTCGCTTCGGAGACTGGGCCGCAGGGCAGTATTCCAACATAACGACCCTAGACACACCTCTGAGATGGCCACTGCCTTGCTAAAGAAGCTGAGGGTAAAAGAAGTGATGGACTGGTCAAGCATGTCTCCAGATCTAAACCCTATTGAGCATCTGTGGGGCATCCTCAAACGGAAGGTGGAGGAGCGCAAGGTCTCTAACATCCACCAGCTCTGTGATGTCGGTATGGAGGAGTGGAAGAGGACTCCATTGGCAACCTGTGAAGCTCTGGTGAACCCCATGCCCAAGAGGGTTAAGGCAGTGCTGGAGAATAATGGTAGACACACAATATTGACACGTTGGGCCCAATTTACACAGTTTCACTTCGGGGTGTAGTCACTTTTGTTGCCAGCGGTTTAGACATTAATGGCTGTGTGAGTTATTTTGAGGGAACAGCAAATTTACACTGTTATACAAGCTGGACACTCACTACTTTACATTGTAACAAAGTGTCATTTCTTCAGTGTTGTCACATAAAAAGATATAATAAAATATTTACAAAATGTGAGGGTGTACTCACTTCTGTGAGATACTGTATATAGTGCAGGAAAGAGTCCTGATCGTTTAGCGTGAAATGTGCAGCGATGTTATTTGTTAGGGCATGTTTTCATTCACTGGTAACCAGGTACATGTCTTCTACAAGTTTTTATTTCCTAACCATCTTCAGGATCTACAAAGGATACAATATTCTGCAAAACCCGACAGATGTTACCATGGAGAATAACCTATCCAGGGTTATCAGTGCCGTGTCCCACGCTCTGACCACATCGACCACACGCGCACTCACGGTAAGTTTTTATAAATTATTATAAATTATTTAGCGTGTTCTCCAGAGCGGACACTGTAAATAACTTGGTTTGTGAGGATTACACTATAACTCAGGTATTTCCTGTCGCTCTCTGAGCTATGTTTGACATCCATAAATGTGGGTTATATATTGGGAGACAAATCACACAGTGCAGATTACCAGAACCTCAACATCAATACTGAAAGTCAGGGGTCGGCAACCTTTGCCTGCCAGATGTTTTGAAACTACAACACCCTTGTTGCTCATTTATTTATTACAGATGTGTGGACATTTTTTAAAAATCTGCTTGTCCTACGGACTAAATCAGTAGGCCAATCTACTTGCCCCTAATGACAATCTGCTTTCCCCAATGAATAGGATAACCCCCCCCCCCCCCCATAAAAAAAATTCCTGCTAAAGGCACTGCCAGGGGCAGACGCAGCTACACAACACCACACAATCATACGTAGCTGACCACAGATCAGATGGTTATTCACGGATTGCCGGTGTAATCCAATGTTACAGCACTGGGATGCTACCTCATGTATGCAGTGTGACACTGTAACCCCTTCATATACACTGTAATGCTTACGTACCCCTTCATATACACTGTATCCTGTTGTGCTTTGATTTTTACATTTGTGACATGCCAGCATTTGTTGATGCTTTAACACTGAAAAACATCAGCACCTAGTGATTCTTTAGTTGGTTAACTGCTTCACTGCATTCATGCCGAGAGCCCCTGCTTCTGTGGGACAGTCTTGAGTTTTTCCAGACCCGCACAGTAAGCTTAAGGAACATTAAAAATAGGTAAAAATATTCTATCTCCTAGTATATAAAACCTTGTCTTTTATTGTTGCGGATTAAAAACTTTTGAGGAGTTATTCAGAAAGCACCGACATTTCGGTGGCAAGTGCGGGGCTTGTTGAATAACCCCTATGGTGTGCTTAGGAACAAAGTTACTAGTAAAGCAGATTAAAAGAAAAAAACCAAACCAAGAACTCTTATGTGAATTAATGAAATTTCATATATTCATAGAGGTCCCCGGCTAGAGATGGTAGTAATGTCTGCAGAAAAAGCCACTCCAAACTTTTGTGGTGTAGTGGTCACCTAGATTTTGCTGCTGTGATCGGCATATTTACCGCTACTTGCCCACCGGGCTGACTGCTCACTAACAACTGGTTGTCTGGCACAGAAATCTGGTTGTCTGAGGCGTCGGGCAATGCGAATCGCCCACCCCTGTTATTAGGTTGGCAGAGACTCAAAGGAAATGTAGTTTAAAATAGGGATGTCCTGATGGGCCTTTTTGTGGCCGCTGATCTGATCAGAGTTGTGCGGTAATCTGGATTGGCCAATACAGATTCCCAATTCAGTAATGCATGACCAGCGGTTGAACTGGCAGCTAAAGAATACTGGGGCTTTGAACTTCACCTTTGTGACGTCTGTGCCTGCTCACAGTAAAAAGTCTGCGGGTGAGAACCGAGCCCCCGGCTGTTACTGAAAGTGTGCAGTGTGAATTCTGCAGGCAGGTTTACGCAGTCTTTGCAACCCTGCCCATTCACATCACACGTGGGGAAGTACAGCTTTCAGTAACATCCAGTGGCTCTGTGCACATCCGCAGCATCTGTACTGCGAGCAGGCAGAGAAGGCGACGCAGCGAATGCTGATGCTGCCTGGCATGCCACGGACTGGAGTATCGAATCGGCTTTTAAAAGCCAATAACAAATAATCGACGTGATCTGGTCCTTAGGATTACATCAGGACATCCGGAGCGCTAAAGTTATTATTGTCGCTACATATTTCATTGATAAGGCACACACCTGTTTCCTGTTTAAATTATTATCTTCACCTCCATGGCGGTATTCCCGAGTGTGACTCGGGGTTAAATTTCACTACCGTGAACGGTAACCCGAGCCACACTCGGGCTGGATGTTTACTCACCTCCTCCTGGCTCCCTCGCTGTCTCCCCGCAGTGTGACCGCGGCGATCTGCTTCCTGGAAGGCTCCCTGTGAGTCACACAATGCAGGGGGGGTGGGACCACAGAACACTTAGAAAAATATAATTTTACACTGTAGAATACAAAGTGCAAAGTTTATGAACGGCCACTAGGTGGCAGTACAGGATAAGAAATAGACCATACATCCTCTTACCCTTGTTTTCAGACAGATTTCAGTGTTTTTTGTTGTATTTTATTGAATATCATTTATATTTTTGGGATAATAAATTATGTTGTGTTTCAAACTTTATCGGACTCGGTGTATTTACTATTTTATTTATTTATTTGTTTATAAAGGATTTTACCAGTAAGGACTCTTGATTGCACGGATTTCAGTGCGTGATTCCTAATTATTACAGGCTAACTATGTACAAAAACACGTTTCCTTTAAAAAAAAATTGAGACGCTTTTAGACACGATATTTTGAAAACCTTAGACCGCCAGGGAGGTTAAGCAAACAAAAACAAATTCCCTAATATAATTACCATATATGAAATTTCAATAGACCGTTTTCTTCCCATATATCAAAGCTAAAGTAAGGCGCTGCGCGACTCTGATCAGAGGAGATGATAGAAACAACCACACCGAGATATGGCAGTTCATCTGACTAGCTCGTGGTCAGTCAGAACCGTTTATTATTTCAACATCCAATAGAAATGTTCGTTAAAGAGATTCCTGTCCAGTCCACATTGGCTGTTATATCTCACTCCTATCAGAGCAGATACATTTCTACATCAGACGTCACATAAATTTCGTGGGCATTTCTAAGTTAACACAGGATATCTATTTTAATCACCCCGCTGACCAGCCTCGAGAGGAAACGAAGCTGTACAGACATTGTATTGGAACAAGAAGGGGGGGATTTCACACTAATGCATATTGAAATATGGCACATATTTCAATTACAGGACATTTATAATCCTACAGAAAATTTAAACTACCTATCATATTAAAATACCTTACATTTCCTATTGTATATGGTTTGCTCTTCTTTGTATGATGATGCCATTTTTTATATATTTTTCCGTTCCTAATGCATTCACAATAAAATTTGTCAAATTAAAAAAAACAACAATCCTTGAGCTGCAGGTGCTTTCCATTTCTGATGCGGAGTCGATCGTTATTGGTGGGAATTGCTTTAATGTGGTTTCCTCCCTGGTGGGATAAAAAATTAAGTTGACAGCTGATTTATAAATTTGCTCAAAAATCTCAAATCTGTGTATAGCACTTTGCCCTGGACGGCAGAGAGCAGAATTAGTCATTGGCCGGCCAATCCGTGCAGGCTGCCAGAGCGGCTTTTTTCACTCCTGGTCATCTGTTAAATGCCGTCACTGAATAGGATATGACATGCATACAGAGCCCATACCGCAGTGAATGGGGAAAAGGGTTTGCCAAGTAGCGGCATTCATTTAGGAAGGACCAAAGGATTGTAGGGGCCTGTCAGCAAGGAGGCGTCCTTATCACTGGAGCTGAGGGACATGCAGGTGTAACATCCTCATTAAACACCCATTATGTGTCAGGACGAGATCAAATGACACGCTGACCAGTCACTTCTCTCAAATATCTAGGTATGTGGTTAGACCCAAATCTATATTTTGTCCCCACATCGAAAAACACATCTAAACTTTACCCCCAATTAGGTGCCCTGTACAGAAACAAATCCTGCTTATGCCGGCTATTGATTATGGAGATGTAGTGTATGCAGCTGCCCCGCAAACACACCTTCATAAACTTACTACATTGTATAACTCCTTCTGTCGCTTTGTGCTACAATGTAACTACATGACCCGCCATTGTGACATGTTAAAAGAGCTAAACTGGCCGTCGCTGGAATCCAGATTGTTAGAGATTATTGGCTTCTTTAATAGGTCAGGGATATATTAATTATGACGTATATTTTCTTATTGTAGATATATATAGATATATATATATATTATTGACAGTGCCTCCAATACCAGTGGTATAAATTGGTATTTAACCCCTAAAATGGGGATTAATAACCAATCAATGAATATACGTCTTAACAAATATATGGCGCATTATCCCGAGTTCTTTTGATGCTATCTAGATATTTTTAAACACAATAAAATCAATAAAGATGATATGAGACTGCGTAACGGTAAAACAATTCAAACCAAAATTTATTTACACGTCAAGTTTCATACAATCATATGTTATCAACGGATTAGCAAAATACAATTTACAAGTGATTATAGATCGTGATTAGTAGCGATACTGTGACACGCAATAATCTAATGGACAGATATTTAGGTTTATAGACCGCACCACAGATATGCATGCCTCAATTCTTAAACACCAAGCTCTATTCTATTCACTTAAACCTTTCCCATTATAAACCAATCCTCCACCTGGCTAAAATAAACACTCAGTTACTGGGCATCACCTGCAGCACAATTTATTATTGTGGGGGCCTATTCACTAAATGCAACTTCCTTCAGGGAGATACATAACACACTCGATAGGGAGACTATCTCTTCCACAGATCAATCACAGCACTTCATTCGATATACGTTTACCCAACGCTTCTTATTGACTTACGGTACATGCATTCAATCGAAGGGCTGCAAGATGGATATGGAAGGAGTTATGCTAGGTTATGAGTGGGGCGGACGGCACTTGACATCTAAAAGCTATTTCACGGTCCCAGCGTATCTCACTATAGGTATATAATTGATCTTTAGATGTCCACAACCAGTATTCTTGGAATATAAATAATTTCACTAAATTATGGCTCAAGTATTCAGCCGGTGATAGCCTCTTCCTTAGCAGTCCTCTGCAGTGGACTGTAAAGGCAGAATTTCTATTCTACTGATTATTAGGCTCAAACAGCAAAATAATTCATTTATATTCCTTTAGTTTGTGGTGGACATCTAAAGTCAGGACTATGCAATTAGAAAATAGATATCAAGTTATTCAGGTATACTTTACCATCTGGTTAGTGAAGATAGAGTGGTGGAAGATTAGGGTGTGGTCAGGTCTCTAAAGGGGGCGGCCGATGGTGATTGCCTTTCTCCCCTCCAAGCGTCCCTCAGGTCTCTCCCCAAGCTTTTCTCAGTGTGTCTCTCCCTTCTGCTCTGGAGTGTCCCCTCTATATAGTGGTCTTACGCCCAGTTTTAGATCTAGCCCATCACTATGTGGCCTCATTTGATTGGAGGATATATATATTCATCAACTCCAGGGGTCTGTCCAGGTGTTATATTACCTGGCCAGCAGATGGCGCTCTCAGATCAACCTTCTGCAGGAATTAATTTATGTGTTTGGCCAATCTTTTACTGGTTTGGGGTCGTTTTATTCCTATATCCCGGGACTCCATAGATTTTATTAACAAATTAAAATTTATTTCTATTGTGACATCGCCAGCATACTTCGCCACGGCGTGTGTGCATCTCATCCCCCTTTACTTATATCCACAGGGATGTGTATGTGAGGGGACATACAATCATTCATTCGTGGTATCGTTTTTAACAGTCACACGTTACCCGACTTAATCGGCTTCATGCGGGTTAGTACACCAGACATTCGTGATGATCAACTAAATGTGGTAGGGCCTCTGGTTTTATAAGATGCTAAAATTATCAGTTCTAACTAATAAATATTCTCATACCATATAGTACATATTGCCGAATAGCATAGCATTACAAGCTGGTTTACCCAAGCCATTTAACCTTCTTTGGGTTTTTTTCTTTATTGGGCAACCTATTGTTCCATGTTTACGTGGCTTTCAGAGTTTCGATCTGACGAAATAAACACCATACTGAGATTTCTATCTTAGTTGTCATTGTGTTCCCTTACTTTTAAACCATTTGATCTAACCCCTGTTTGGTTGTAACAAATAAATAAAATAAACAGGGTCCATTAGACCGTCTTTGATCAATGTTAAATGTCCTTTCTTGTATGCGTAACACTAACGAGTTTAGCTTATCTCTTGTTCTTGTTATATATTAACGACGCAGACAAGTTGTTCGTGTGGCGCAATTCCTGGCCCCAAATTTAAACATTCCTGCGTTATAGAAATTTTATATCTAAAAAAAGGTCTGACAAGATGCACCCTTCACCTTTCCAACCTGGTGTTTGAAGTTTTCTGGGAAGCTGCCACCCTACCTGAATAGGCTGCTTCCCCCAGAAATTCCCTCCTCCTATAACCTCTGATCCAGGACCAGCACCTTATTTGCAATACCACAATACAGAAAGAAAGTGTCTTGATCCTCATTTTCCTAGAGAGCACCGCAGTTATGGAATAACCTCCCAGACGCCATCAAATCTTCTCCCAGTCTAAAGTCACTGGAGCTCCCTATTAACATACCTCAATATGGAATGCACCTGCAAACATGTAACATAATGACTATTTCCTACATATTTATTTTCTGTTTTAATCTGTATGTTTGTTTTGTGTTAATATCTTGCATTTTACTACTTTTGTATTTCTGTAACAACTCAATGCTCTTGAACCCAGGACATACTTGAAAACGAGAGAAATCTCAATGTATCGTTCCTGGTAAAATCCTTTATAAATAAAGCCGTAATACATGTCACTGATCATTGAGTCCTGGCTTCATTATAAGTTGTTTCCACCTTCTAGTTTGGCTGCTGTGAAGCGCTCAGTCTCCTTTCAACCACGTACCCCGTTTGCACATGGAGTATTGGGTGGCATTGTGGCTATGTGACTTCCAGCGTACAGTCCTCACGGATCTATGTCTACAAGAACCGCGGGCGCTCGTTCAGGTGAGCACGCACGAAACCCTAATACCGGTGTTTATTTCGAAAGCTGTTACAGTATATCTTCTGGAGGGTTTTAGCAAACGTTGAATGACACAACATCCCAGTATATCGACATTGAATCTCTATTGTATCCAGAAGTGCTCTCCGTTGCTTGTCGCGCTTGCAAAGCACCATGGGGATGCATATTTTATATCTGTGCCTCAAACTGTAAAGCTCTCAGAGCATATTGGTCAAGATCGACTCCTGTGTGATGTGTGAAATACCATGTTGTGCATCATTGATGGGTATTGTGATCAAATAGAGTAGTGGTCAGCAACCATGGCCCTCCAGCTGTCTTGGGATTACATCTACAATGAGGCTCGGCTGTTCTAATGAGCGGCTCAGCATCCAGGGAGATGTAGTTTCAAAACATCTGCAGGGCCAAGGTTGCTGACCCCTGATACAGAGCGAAATGTAGATGTGCAGGTTTTGGTTAAACTAAAAAGGAAAATCCACCTTCCATAACTTAAAATGCACTTTCCTGACCAAAAAAGGTTTTATATTTTATACTACATTTATATAGCGCCAGCATATTCCGCAGCGCTGAACAATTTAGTCACCATATAGACAGGGTAACAAAACACTGAGACTGAACAACAGTTTGACAAACCAGTACAGGAGGAAACGAGAGCCCTATTCCCGCGGGAACTTAGAATCCTTTAAAATTCTAGATCGTAACAACAATTTTTAACCCTTTCGCTGCTGAGGCTTTTCCCGCCCCTGTGCTGAGGTCATTTTTACTGGTTTTGCTCATGTTTAAACGTGTTTTTAAGGCTTATTTTAGTATATTACCCAGACATATTATATATCGTTCTTTCCGTCAGACTCGGCAGATTCAGAATATGTCATTATTATATGTATACGTCATGGCCTGTCTGTATATTATAACAAAAAATGCAATAAAATATGATTTTTCAATAATTTACAATGTGTAAAGTGTTTTTTTTTTTCACATTTTAAGATGCGAGCAATTGCGGTTATATTTTGTATGGGGTGCGCTTGTTAAAAAAATTAGAGATTGGGTCTCGTTACGTTTTTTTTTTGGGGAAAATTACACGATTTTTAACAAGCGCACCGCATACAAAAATCGTTAGTGCAGCATCATTGTTCACATTATAATTGAAATGGGAACAATATTGCTGCATTAACAAACCAAAAAAAAAGAAGAAAAACTTTTTTTTTTTTAATTTTTTTTTTTTTTTTTTTTTACAAACTTTTTCACTTTCGTGTTTGGTATCGTTGGAACGGCCATGCTCTGGCCGATCCAACAATACCAAACTTTAACCCCTAGCTGCCACGGATCGGGAGATAGGGGGTTCATTGGAACTCCCTATCTCCACCATTGGTGGCAGCTAGGGGTTAACTCCAGGACTGGCGTCATCGTGCTATGCACGATGACGCCAGTCCTCAGGGTGAGTTCCCGGAGGCTTGGCCGTCATCCAAGATGTCGGCCAGCTCCGGGAAAGGATCACGAACCGGCGCTTTTCAGCGCCGATTCCTGATCCGGCTCCCCAGGGGTTAATGCCAGGTACCATTTGGAAGGGCAGGCTGTGCCCTTCCAAATGGTGCCTGGGTTAACCCCCGCAACGCCGCCAATCGGGAGGGAGAGAGGTCCGAAGGACCTCTCCCCCCTCCCTTTCAGGCGCCTCCTCTGCACATGCGGGGGGGGGGCGCCTGAATTAGGTGTCATCGCGCCCCCGCGATGACACCTAATTAGGCCGGCGGCGGTTCCGGATGCTGGGCTGACATCGAGGATGTCAGCCCGCACCGGGGGGGCCAGCGATCGGCCGGAACCCAGCCGAACGCTGACCCCAAAGGCTGGACGCGCTCAGCGCGTCCACCGCATGGAACGTGACATGCGGTTGGACGCGCTGAGAGCGTCTACCGCAGCGAAGTGGTTAAAGAATTTTTTATTTATTTTTTTTTACAAGGTTTTAACCCTAAGCTCTGTTAAAAAATAAAAAGTAAACCTTTATTGGTCATTGCATGGAGGCTTTTTAGCTCGTTTTTTGCCCTTCACCACAACCCATGCAAGTACTGATTTGCCCTATGGGTCCAAGCATCCAATTGCAACTGGTCATGCCTAGCTCCTGCTGATGAGGGTCCACCTGACTAATTGACCAGTTGCATAAACCTGATCTCTGCTAAATAAAAAAAAGCCTTCTAGTATGGCGTGGCATTGCTTGACGGGTTCTGTGTGTAAGCAGACCCAGGATGCAAAAAAGTGAGACGGTTCTCCTTTGTATATCTTACCCAGAGTTCCTTACTGCATATGGGGAATGTAGCACTGGGGCTCTGGGATGCAGTTCTTTGAATTGCTGTCATGTGCAAATGGCTTCTGATATATATATATACCTATGTTTGTGTATATGCGATTATAATTTTCTTGCATGTTTTGTCCTTTGTAGTATTTCACAGCAGAGCCCCTCTGAAGACGGCGGGAAGACTTGCACCGCTGGGATGGCCAGTATGATTCTCTCCCTTCTCTCATCCGCTTGGTTTCCTCTGGATCTCTCGGCCCATCAGGACGCCTTGGTTCTTGCTGGGAATCTGATTGCAGGTTACTAGAACATTTAAACATTTTATCACGAATTTATTTTAACCCAATTTCTAAAGAAACAGCGACACACGGTAGAGGAAATACCTTTTAGTCAAATGAATGCCACATGCCTGTCTCTGTGCGATTGTGTGTGTGTATAGAAGGCAGTTAATTTGCTTTGTTTGAATTTCACCCGTAGTTTCAGATAAAATGTACAACAGATAAAGTGAAATTTTTTTTTTTTGGGTGTTTCAATTATTGATAGTGAATTCTGGCTTACTGCTCAGGTAAAATTGTGTCTCCCAAACAAACGCACAGTGAAAAGATGCATACGTTGCAGACAGTATGCAACATTAAGTACGTAAAGCACAGAATCTGATGTATAAAAAATTTAAAAAGGTCTCCTAGAGGAGTAATCGCGATACATTTAATGCAAAAACACGATATGGAGCCAATTGCAAGAGCCCAAGAACAGATCTTTATTTTACACTCGCGGATCCCACAACCAGGGAATCAAGGATGTAAAGCAGGGATCAGCAACCTCGGCCTCCCAGGGGTTTCGAACTTGTAAAAATTTTCTATTTCATGATGGAAATTTTTTTTACATTTTTTTTGAGGACTCCTAGGCGAGTATTTGCTTTTTTCCTTTAATCTCAGAAGCAATTAAACTGTTAACATTTATGAAAAAAACAAGCTTCCCCACAACGGGGAAAAACCAAAAATAAGGGCCCACCCATTCGCAACATGTAATGCTGCCCCGAGGACAGCAACTCCTCTTTCTTGCTGCTCCTATCAGCAGGATAAGTACTCATTTTTATTATTGTCGTTTCTCTTTTATTTATTTTTTGTTCTCCATTGAGTCTCTGCCAATTTAAGGAGTGATTTTGGAATCATGGGGGATGCAGTTACAAAAGATTGGGGGGAGGGGCTTGATGTATAGCGTGGGTGGAGGCAAACTCATGGTCTGACAAACTCATGGTTTTATCCAGGGGTTGCCAGCCTAGGACCTCCCAGATGTTTTGGACCTGCATGTCTTATGACACTCCGTCAATCTAATGAGTGCTTGCGCATCATGGGAGATGTAGTTCTGAAACATCTGGAGCGCCACTGTTGCCGACCCCTGTTTTAATGCACAGACATCGAATTGTCCTGCTGTCAGGGACCTGTACTGTTTAGGTTTTGTGTGTTGGTTTCTGTCTGGGTTCTCCTCCTCCTCACGTGGTTCTGTCCTTTAGTATTTTGTGGGTGTCCTCGTACAGGGTTTTTTTTGTGTCTTGCTCTATTCACGTATTCATTGTGCCATGTTAACATGTAGATATAAGAATAGTAACATGCGTGCTGCTAATTTAGAGTCTGATTTCCAGCTACTGCTCCAAAGTCTTTGAAGAACCCCTGGACGGCAGAAGATGAAGCAAACCAAGGAACGAACAAGCAAGAGGAGCCCTGGCCGGCCCTGGGTGACCGGGCCTTGGTTAGCATGGTGGAGCAGCTCTTCATTCACTTGCTTAAGGCCATCAACATATGTTCACATGTCATTGATGATATCACACCCGGCCCAGTAGTTAAGGTTAGTCTTTGATGCGGGGGGGGGGGGGTGGTCTGGTTGTTTATTGCATTTGAGACCATTCTAGGTCATGCTACTTTAACCGGGTTATTCAAAGAGATCCGAATTGCAAATGTTCATGATCTCAGGACATACTTGAAGACGAGAGAAATCTCAATGTATCCTTCCTGCTAAAATCCTTTATAAATACCGTTCGCTAAATGGAGAATTTACTTTGTTTTTGGCAAAATGGAATCGGGAAATTCTTGTTCCAGCAGTAAATTTCAGTTACTGTGTTTGGAGGAGCTCAGTCCAGTTGTTCTTTTCTTTCACGGTGTCATACTGCGCTGGTAGGGAACGCACACATGAAGCTTTCCGTGCACACTGTTACATTTTTAAGGATGATCCAGCCTAAATAAACTACGTAGGAAACCTTTCCCGGCATCTTCCTAAATGTTGGTGTCCAAGAACACTCCAAGGCTGAGTGAACGGATTGTTTCTCCCCCATTTAGTTTCCTAGTACTATTTGGATGTTCCATATTTTTTTTTATGATAAAAATAATTAAAATCTCTGCATACACATCTATTTATAAAGTATTTTACCAAGAAGGATACATTGAAATTTTCCTGTTTTCAAGTATGTCCTGGGTTAAAGAACATTAAAATGTTAGTCATTACAGAAATACAACATAGTAAAATGCAAGATATTAAAAACAAAACACAAATCTACAGATTAACACAGAAATTAAATAATGTAGGAAATAGTCACTATCTTATGTTTACAGGTGCATTCTGTATATAGTCACTATGTTACATGTTTACAGGTGCATTCTGTATATAGTCACTGTTACATGTTTACAGGTGCATTCTGTATATAGTCACTATGTTACATGTTTACAGGCACATTCCGTATTGAGGTATGTTAATAGGGAGCTCTTGAGTGACTTTAGACTGGGGAAGATTTGATGGCATCTGGGAGGTTATTCCATAATTGTGGTGCTCTGTAGGAAAATGAGGATCAAGCCACTTTCTTTTTGTATTGTGGTATTGCAAGTAAGGTGCTGGTCCTGGATCAGAGGTTATAGGATGGGGGAAGCAGCCTATTCAGGTAGGGTGGCAGCTTTCAAGAAATGCTCTTATACACCTGGTTGGAAAGGGGAAGGGTGCGTTTAGACTCCAGCGACGGCCAGTTTAGCTCTTTTAACATGTCACAATGGTGGGTCATGTAGTTACATTGTAGCACAAAGCGGCAGAAGGAGTTATACAATGTAGTAAGTTTCTGAAGATGTGTTTGCGGGGCAGCTGCATACACTACATCTCCGTATTCAATGACTGGCATAAGCCTTTGTTGTACAATCTGCTTTCTCACCGCGGGGCTGAGTCTATTAGTAAGCAAAAACATTTAAGGGTCTAATTGCGAAATTGAACACCGTTTCGGTGCTGTGCAATTTGTCTCACTTTGGTGATTCCATTTTGTTAAATTCGGGGCATTCACTATTTTTCCGAATGTCCTCCATTTTTTGCAGAAATATTGAGGCGCCAAAGCAGTTATCGTACGTCGGCAAAAAAACACCAAATGTTCCGAAATTGCTTTGGCAAATTCTGCCAAAGTGTGTTTAAAAAAAAACAAACAAGAAAAACACCCGCTAATAGGTGCTTAGACCAAAAAATATGTAGTAAATATGTGTCTAAATATATAATAAGGTCTCTTAAGAAAAATTAATAAATAAATGGTCGTAAAAATAAGATATATTCTATTTCTTACATTTAAACCCATTATTCGCCTGTTTAAACCTGTTGAATTAAAACCCCTCAGTGTGACGGGTTAAAATAATAGCACGCAATACTGTGAGTTTTGTGTATGAGCGTATTGTAGAGCTCCACAGCAGTAAAACTCTCACTCGTACACAGCACACATTACTGGAAGCTTTATTGCTGCGGAGCTCTGTGATACGCTTCTATGGTTTCGGAGATGCATATCTTCCCCATAGGTAATTCCTTGCCCGGCAGGGGTTTCGTTTTTGACTTTGTCATGCTCATGCGCGATAGTTTCCGCAGGCAGGGCTGACAAAGATGTCAGCCACCTGCGGGAGATATCCACGATCGGCATTGGATGGGTGCCGAGCCGCAGAACTTCACCGATGGGCTGCAGACGTCCTCCACAACTTTAATTGGTTTTTGCAAAAACACTTAACACCAGGCTGGGAGAGGCGGGATTCTTTCAGCAATACCGAATCAAGATGGGAATGGGGAGCTGCCGTGGATCAGCTAGATGTTCTCACTTTGGACCGCGATTAACGGATCCTATATAAAGGAAAACTTTTATACAAAAGCTAAGCTTGCAGCAAGGTCCGAATGGCTCCTCCAGCCGTTAACAGGTTTACAATAGGGCCCTTGGTTTTTAAATGATAAAGTCTATCCTTAATCTGCAGCCGTGCTGCGGCAATTTTGTATTTCTCCTTATCTGTGTGCTGCAGGGCGGGGGGGGTTCCAGAATGTGTTTAAAAAATGACTTGGTGGGATTTAAGACTATTCTCTTTTCATCAAGCCGCACCATTTGTATTACTTGATGTGGCGCAAAGCGTAAAAATTCCCCTCCACCACAGGAAAAAAATGTCCAAAAGTCGGCTGTGTGCAGTGCATCTTGGGGAAATTTGTTGTGGCAGCTATTTAACACGTGCTGTGTGTTTTACTTTAACTTGCAGGCAACCTTGCCTTCCCTAACAAATCCCCCATCTTTAAGTCCAATCCGCCGGAAAGGGAAGGAAAGAGAGCTCGCTGAGCAAACAGCCGTGCCGCTAAGTCCGAAAAAAGTCAGCGAAGCCGCTCCAGGTAAAAATAAATATATATGTGGGAGGAGAATCTTTATCTGCGTCAAAATACTACAACTGGAGTAATCCTCCGTGACATCAAAACGATTCCGTTGCTTATTTTGAAATGTTTTCTCTTAACTTTGCTTTTTCCCCCCTTTTTTGTCCCCCCTTTTTTGTGTCCCTCCCCATCTCCACAAAAGCCTCCCGGCAAACAGATGCTTCAGGCCCTTCTCAAACAAGCAAATCTCTCGGAAGTTTCTACCATCTCCCGTCATACCTGAAACTATACGATGTATTGAAAGCTACCTATGCGAACTACAAGGTATGCCTAGCTGTCACTTTGTCGAGGTACAGCAAAGCATGAGAAGGGGCTTCTCTGATTGCCTTATGTTATGCACCTGTAGGGTGGCAATGGTGCTCATGCCTGGGGAGGGAGTGCCCTGTCACTGTAGGTTTTGTTAAATTTTTGTGTGTGTGTTTCCAAGCTTTCTGTGAGAGGTACAACAAAGGAAGACGAAAACAAAATATCCGCCTCCGAGTCTTTATTAAAATCCTTACTCTACATCATTTCATCAGAAAAATCTGGTCTTTGTTACCTTTTTAAAATGTGAGTTAAACCTATACAATGTTAGTGCATTAAATCCTCAATGTAGAAAGTGAAATGTTGGCTTTGGCCCAGCCACCTGTATCTCTAAGGGGAGTAAATGAAACTGTTGTATTTTCTGGTTTTCCTGTATCGGTACTTGATGGGATGAAGTTACTCCCCTTGCTCGATCGTCCTGTTTCGAGGTATACATCTAAATTCTCTTTTTGTGTGATTGTTTTTTTTCTCTCCCCCCCCCCCCCCCCCCTCAGGTTTCTTTGGACCTGCAAAATAACAATGAAAAGTTTGGAGGATTTCTTCGCTCGACTCTCCATGTTCTGTCCCAGATTCTGGAGCTGGCTACACTCTCTGATATCGGCAAGGTGAGCGAAAAGAAGCGTTTCCGGGAATGGTGTATACTTACACAGCACTCATCGTTAAGGGCGTTATGACCAACACCTAATATAGCAGAAAAGAGCGTGTCTTATAGTGCGCTTCTGATTTAACCCTTTCACTGCTTGGGACGTGTGGGGAACGTCCTCATTGACTCCTAAGGAAAGATGGGGTGGAAATAGGGGGTTCCTTTGAACCCTGATATCTCCTGACTGTTGGCAGCTAGCAGGGCCTTTGCAATGATACCAAACATGACCATGTTTAAAGTACTTTAAAAAAATAATAATAAAAAAAAAAAAACATGTTTTTTTTAAGACGTGAAATGGCTCAGCAGTGAAGGGGTTAAAGAAAAATAAAACAGGGTGTTTATTTTTTGTTTTTTAAAATTTCCATCACGCTGCAAAAAAACAACATTTCTCCTTTTTCCTTCATATTTACTTGTGTATATAGTGTGAATGCTTCTCTGCTACACGGAGTTTCCTTGTTAGTCCAAAGGCTCTGTATTTTAAAGTAATTCTGCAGAAAAGCTCATGCAATAAATACCTGTATCTGCAATTTATCTATCCTGCACTTACCCTGCCCTGCTGTGACTACAGAGTATAAAAAAACATATTTATTTGCAAAGTATTTTACCAGGAAGGATACATTGAGATTTCTCTCGTTTTCAAGTATGGCGGGAGCCACGAAGGGGTTATTCACTAACTTCCGCATTGTCCCTGAATTTCACCGTGCGGTGCCAGCTCGCTGATTCGTCTATTCACAAAGCTGTCAATTTGCCAAATACAGGCGACTTAACAGAATTACAGTGTAATTCGGCAGCACCAAAATTGTCTCATAGAAGAACATTGTGTCTTCTATTCACAGAATGCCAAATTGCGCCGAGATTCCAGTGACATGCCCTGATTTTCAGTGTTTCAATTCGACAGGTTTAAACAGGCGAATCCCATATGTTTCAATGCAGAAAAAGTAATCTATTTTAGACAGTTTATTCTTATTTTTTTTCTCCTCAAACCCTTTTCATTTTGTATCAAAGGACCTTTTTTATTATGTAGACACATTTTTATTGATTTTAAGTTCCTATTAGACGAATTAGGAGATTTACTTATCCTTTTTTTTAAATTCCAGTTTGGCGGAAATCAGCGATGCCAATTCTGTGTTTTTCTACGACCTCTGATAACTGCTTCGGCAAAATACGGTGACCATTCGCTAAATGGTGAATTCACTGTATTTTCTGAGCAATGTGGTGAAACCCAATGCACGTAATTCCAGTGCTTTGTGAATAGACCCTCTAGGGTCATTATAACATCAAAATCTTTATTAATGATGATTTAACCTCCCTGGCGGTCTATTTATTGTGAAAATTCTTGTCTGAAAACAGTGTGTTCCCCCCCCCCCCCTTAGCAGCATCCCGAGTGTGGCTCGGGGTTAAATTCCTATGTTGGAAGCGGTAACCCCGAGCAACACTCGGGATGCCGCTGGATACATCACCTCACCCTGCGCTCCCTCGATGTCCCCAGCTGCCTCCTCCGGTGACCCCGAGCTCATTACTTCCTGGTTTCCTCCTCGCGAGAAGGAATCCAGGAAGTAAAGCGCTGCGATCGCCGGAGGAGACTGCAGAGATCAGCGAGGGAGCGCAGGGAGAGGTAATGTATACAGCCCGAGTGTTCTTGGGGTTACTGCTCTCAGCGGTGAAATTTAACCCCGAGACACACTCGGGAACACCGCCAGGGAGTTTAAAACCAGGGTGCTCAGCCCTGGCCCTACAGAGGTTTTGGAACTGCATTTATGACAGGTCTTTGATGTAATGAGTGGCTGAGCATCATGTAAGGTCTAGGAATGGAACAGCTGAGCACGGCACTCAGGGCTGTATTTACAGCCAAAACGTTGCACACCCATTAAACTGGAGATCATAATCTGTGGCTGCCAAGCTTGATTTTTTTTTTGGTCTTTTCACACCGCCATAGCATTGGTTGTCATTTTAATTGTATTTAAATTTCCTCTTATTATATTCTCTGCTTGCAGTGCGTTGAAGAAATCCTGGGATATCTCAAATCCTGCTTCAGCAGGGAGCCGGTGATGTCTACAGTCTGTGTTCAGCAGGTGAGTCTCCGTATGGCCACTTTAACCTCCCTGGTGGTCCGATTCTGGCATATTTTATGTCCGAATCGGTAAATTTTTTCAGCCCCCTGGTGGTATTCCCGAGTGTGGCTCGGAGTTAAATTTCATTGCTGAAAACGGTAACCACGAGCCGCACTCGGGCTGATACATACCTGTCCCTGCGCTCCCTCAATGTCCTCCCGTAGTCACCTCCGTCTGATCGAGGAGTCCTGGTTCCTTTCTCCCAGGAAGCAGGATGGCATGATCGGACTGAGGTGAATGCGATTTGCGAGAGGACATAGAGGGAACGCAGGTACAGGTATGTATCCAGCCCGAGGGTGGCTTGGGGTTACCGTTTTCAGCATTGAAATTTAACCCCGATCCACACTCGGGGAAAACCACCAGGGAGGTTAAAATACACTTTTTCTTTCCCCCCCCCCCCACCTTTTTTATTATTTTATTTTAATTCGTTATATTTCACAATACTTGCATGGCCAAATTTCTCATTCTATTTAATTTACATACAATGTCTGGGAATTTTTTTTTCTTTTTCATTTTTATTATTTTTTTTTAAAGTTAAATTTTTATATATATAGTTTTACTTTAAAAATTGCAGTTAGATTTAAAAATTTACATTACAAAACATTCTTGTTTATACTATTTTTATTTTTCATTGACGTCATATCTCTTGACTGATAGATGAGCACATTGCTTCTTCCAGCAATTTTTTTTTTTTTTTATCCAGATGTATCCTTTCTTCTTTTACCCCTGCGTTGCCACAAACTCGTTTTCTCGATCTTCAAAACCACCATAATGTGCCAAAGATCGAGATAAGGCGACCTGGTCATATACTAGAAGAAGAATTGAAAATAATTTGTTTATTGCCAACCAGATTTATTTGTAACTCCAGAAAGTGCCATAAAGTTCCAGCTTATTGGACATGACGGCCAGTGTACTGGAATTCTTTGTGATGTAACGGTCAGTGTCTACGTTAGGAGACTCTCTGCATTACCTCAATCTAACCAGCAGGGGGATCTGCAAGCCAAATCGGGTGTACAGCCGGTAAATGCACTGTAAGGATTCTACATGGCTTTTTCCTCCTATGTAGGTGTTGTAGAGTGGTTTTCCATACAGACACTGGTTCCTGCCAGTGGTTTTATGGAAAATCACTTGCTTAGAGAAAGGGGTTAAATGGCAGGCCACTTTTAACCCTATACATTGCGGAGCACGTTAGGAAGCGAGATTAGTGGTGTCGATGACCGATTATACTTTATGCTTGTGAAATTATGAGGAATTCCACCTCCCACCTTTTTTTTTTTTTTTTTTTTTTTTTTAACCCTCTCATCTGTTAGTTATTGAAGACCCTGTTTGGAACCAACTTGGCGTCACAGTTTGAGGCATTATCTTCAAACCCCAGTAAATCTCAAGGGAAGGCTCAGCGCTTGGGCTCCTCGAACCTCCGACCTGGCTTGTACCATTACTGCTTCATGGCTCCGTATACGCATTTCACGCAGGCCCTGGCCGATGCCAGTCTACGGAACATGGTTCAAGCTGACCAAGAGCAAGACACATCAGGGTAAGATCCGTCACGGCAAGCAGCAGAGGCTGATTCTTAAAGCCAAGCGTTTCCGCAAGATAAGCTCTTCAGTCTGTAAGATGCCTCTGGGAGTAGTATCTGGTTCAGAAATTTAAT
This sequence comes from Leptobrachium leishanense, assembly GCA_009667805.1. NCBI lineage: Eukaryota > Metazoa > Chordata > Amphibia > Anura > Megophryidae > Leptobrachium > Leptobrachium leishanense. The sequence goes on along the minus strand of CM019063.1, from coordinate 509,683,096 downwards.
GTAACGTTCAGACAGTGGCAACGTCACCTGTCTGGAGCTCCGTTAAATCTCTGGACTTTCTTATCTCGTTACATTTTACTAGAAGGTTGGCTTCTCATGGCCTCAGTCTGCATCTGTACTCTTAAGGTTCGTTTATGCTGCGGCTGGTTCATTGTGGCTTTGTGCAGAGTTTGTTTACGTCTAGACTTTATATGAAGCGCTTTAACATTGTTCTGATTTTATACTGATAAAAATGACTTAAGTGACTCAAATGTGCATGTTTTATGATAAATACATATATGTTTTGTAGCAGATACACTTGAGGGCCTGAGTAAAAATAAACCAAATTTTTACATACTAAAAGAAATAATTGACCATTTTGGCTCTTCCTGAACTTTTATCATGATTCGAAACCTTGCTCTATTTTTTTAGTATGTTAAAATATATTTATATATTTTATTTTTATTTTTTTATTGCCTTGGAGTACATCCACCAGCTCGAGTCATTACTCAACTATTGCAGTCTAGTAATGGAAGTTTCTGAGGAGGAATGTGGAGGGTTTGTTCGTGTGTGTGTGTGTGTGTATATATATATATATATATATATATCTCATTACACGTGAGTAATTGTGTCTGTGGACTTCATTTGCATGTCCTACCCAGAGTTCTTTGCTGCATATGGGGAATGTAGCACATAAGCTCTGTAAGCAGTTCTCTGAATTGCTGAGATGTGTAAATGTTTTCTGCAGCTATAAACTTTATTATTTGTGTGTGTATATGTGTTATTCTCATGATTTATGATCCACATATTTTCTGTATGCATTATTGCGCTGCAGAATGTGTTGGCGCTTAATAAATAATGTATGCACTTGCTGTGGTTACTAGATTTAGGAGTGTTACAAACCATTTTGAAATCCTGCTCTCCTTTTCAGGTGGTTTGATGTTCTTCAGAAGGTCTCTTCACAACTTAAAAACAGCATCACCAGTGTCACCAAGCACCGAGCAGAT